>PITA01001287.1:0-47488 GCA_004023965.1 Spilogale gracilis
AAAAAAAAAAAAAAATCCCACCATATTAGGCCACTGGTGAATTTAAAAAGAGAAATTGTTCAGATGCTAATAGTGTAAGTTTATGTTTTTTTTTTTTTTAAGATTTTATTTATTTGACAGAGAGAAACACAGCCAGAGAGGGAACACAAGCAGGGGGAGTGAGAGAGGGAGAAGCAGGTTTCCTGCCGAGCAGGGAGCCCGATGTGGGGCTCGAATCTGGGTCCCCAGGATCATGACCTGAGCCAAAGGCAGTTGCTTAACCAACTGAACCACCCAGGCGCCCTAAGTTCACAGTATTTTAAAAGATGTCTATGTACCCCCCAAAAAAACTGAGAGAAAGAAAAAGTCGACAGGAAATAAGTGAGGAAGAGGAATTTAAGGAAAAAAGAAAGAAAAGAATATTAATAGGGAAATTTTGTTATTCTGCATTTCTTTGTATTCAGTAACAGAAGGGACGCATGTTCCATTCTCACGCTTGCCCGCATGGTGGCAGCAGTGAGCATGGGCAAGCGCTCTCCGAGTGCTGGAGAAGCTGCGTCGGCGTGGGATGAAGGGCTGTGAGGACCCGTCCAGTCGGATGCGCGGGGATGTGGTTTATGAGAGAGAGACAGACAGACAGAGAGAGAGAGACAGAGACAGAGACAGAGAGAGACACAGAGAGACAGAGAGACAGAGAGAGACGAGGGCGGGGAAAGGTGGATGATAGATTGTTTTTCGCTCTCCTCTTCTGAAGGAGAATAAAAGCTAGAAAAACAGGTGCCGCGAGGATTTGTTGTTTTTCAGTTCAATATTACATTGACATCTACAATTTACAATTAATACCAAGCTAGACCGTTTACAACTACATTCTACATTATTCCTGAGATACTGGATTAAAAAATGTCTATTACATCCCTAGTAAATAAGTTCCCTGAGGATAAGACACCCCTTTTTCTTTAACCCAGGTCTCCTATAGTTACAAGTACTGGAATCCTAAATCAGCCCCAGTGTAGCGTTGCCTTCCCCCAGCGGTCACCCTGATGTGGTCTGGCTATACCAGCCTGCAGGGGTCCTCCTGTTCTCTAGCCACATGCAGGGGAGAGACTAAAGGCACCTGCCCTAGATATAACTAGAAGCAACCTTGTGTCCTTACGTAGAGTCCAGAACCTCTGTCTCACACTCGCTCCATCCCACCTCCAAGAAACGTGAGTGAATTGGGATCTTTTATCCTACAATGAGCACGACTATCTCAGCTTCAGTCACCAGAGTCTCCAGAACCCAAGAAACCCATGATCCTAAGCTTCCTTATATTTATTTCACTCTGCTGCTCATTCTCTAGTCCCCCCGGATACCCATGTCTTCAGTCATCATTTCCATGCCGGTAACCAAGCCCACACATTTATCTCCAGCTCGTACTGCACTCCAGATCATGCATCTACCTCCTGAACTTCTGCATTTAAAGGTCTTCCAAACACCCCTAACCTAGTGTGTCCAATCTCATAATATACTACCACCGACCACCCTAACATCTGGGGGAGAGGTGTTACTAATCCCTGTTACCAAATCCATCCGGGTTTTCATTCCTCATCTCCCTCTCCCCCACTTCTGCCTTCAATCATCAGATCCTATTATTCTACCTTGTAGGCCTCTGGAATCGGTCCATCCCTCTCCTTTCCCACTGCTCTCATTCTTTTGCAAACTCTCCTTTTACTTGAAAACTGCAACATACTGGACTTTCTCCATTTCTGTCTACCTTTAACCCAAACTCAATAATGGAATCACACCAAATTTACAAAAATTTACACATCTCATCATATCTTATCCCTAGTCTTACTCTTAAAATACATCCCAAATTCTTTAATCGGACTGTACTGCCCCCTCTCTGCCACACACCGCCATGACCTGGTTGGAGCCAGTTATTCCAAACCTTCCCTGAGCCCTGCAGTTCTATGCCTGGAGCCTTGCTCAGCTTTTCCCACTGCATGGAACTTTTCCTCCCGCTTCTGTGCGCCACACACTCAGACACTGCTCCTACATTCTCACACACCTCCCTAACCCCCACTCAGTCTTTGCAGTTTACCTTAAATATCCCTCCCTCTGGGACCCCTGGTTCAGCTCCCTTGTCCTCCTTTAACCCAAATAATTGTTAGTACCACTGTGTTCCTCAAAATGTGGTCCCCAGGACCCACAGCATCCATATCACCTGGGCACTTGTTAGAAATGCAAATTCTTGTCCTCTCCACACCCCAGACCTATACCTCAGAAATCCCGAGGACGGAGCCCAGCAATGTGTGCCTACGAAGCGAAGAGGTGATTCTGATAACCTGTAAGTGTTGAGGACCCTGTGCTCATCCTGCATCCTACATGTGCCCTGCCCTGCCCCACTTAGGCCATCGTGACTGCATATTTGAATTACCTGCGGGGTTTCTAGATCCTAAAAAGCCTGAGTCTCATCCCCAGAGGTTTAGATTTAATTATTCCTATGTCACTCTTTTGCAGAAATGTTAAGAAGCTCTGCCCTACCAGGAAACTTACTCACACTATTGTAGTTGTTTATTTAATTGTAAATCTCCTGACATCAATATGCTGAGCTCAGAGCAGGCTGGGCAGGGCCTGTCTTGCTCATCACCAGCACATCCCTGGGGCCCAACACTGTGCCAAGTGGACCAGTCAACTTTGTAGAAGGAATGATGAATGTGAATGCCTCAGACCCACACTTTCCTTTTATCTTTCTTTTAGGATTTTTCTTCAAAACGTTTTTGTTTTTTCTTTCCCCAGTCCTGAGTGGTTGCAGGATTTCAGACCAGAGTCTCCCAATGAATTGTCACTCTGGCCCCTCAGTCAGATTTCCCAAAAGAAGAGCTTGAATGATAATCAAAGGTTGGCTTTATATATAGTCAAGGGTCAGCTTTTTATTGTACACTTGTAAAAATTATCTTCAGATTCTTAAAAGCAGTGAAAATGAGATAACTTTTGTCTTTAAAAGCTCTCCAACCTGTGATCTCTCTCTGTTAAATAAAATCTTAAGGGGGGAGGGGCTGGGTGGCTCAGTGGGTTAAAAGCTCTCCAAAACTTTTGAATTAAGAAGCAAGATATTTATCAGGAAGCAGTGTCCATGACTATCCCTTCAGAGCCACTAGTCAGGGGGAAGCTCCTAACTCTGCTAATTTTGGTCAGAAACTATAGGGACTTCTGCAAAGGGAATCATCTGTCCTTATGTACAAATTATATTTAAAGCCTCACTTCCCAAAGCACATATTTATGGGTCATGGGCATCTGTAGCAGTTGGGATTATGTTCATCTCCTTTTGGCACTGGGACCATGAGGGCTGAACCTGAATTTACTTTTAAAATTTGAAAAAGCTGCTTAATTTAAGTCAAAATATTTTAAATCTGCCTTGAAGACCTTCAAAAACACTCAAAGAGGAACAAATTGTCCTCCTTTAACCCAAATTGAGGTTGACCATAAAACAGCAAATTATTTTTGAACTGTAATAACAATAGTGGAGAGAAAAAAAAATCTTCATGTGTTTTTAATGGTTTTTCTTTCAGACTAAATAAGCCTCTGCCCCAGACTGCACTCTCACTTTTCTATCACCTATAATGACAAAAAAATAAAGAACAAAAAAATCGGTCTTGGTACTTGAAGCTTTAACACTCTCGCTGACCCATTGCTAACTCTAACTGGGGGAGCCATGCTCCCCCTGCCTTATCTTTACATACTCTAGAAAAATGCTCCAGTATACTATTTGTGTGCTGAAAATAAAACACAAATATACAGACCAAGAAAACACAACAATTTATAATAGTGGAGAGACTGTAGGTGCAGTTCAGTTTTTAATGGAAGTACAGCAGACATATATGTTTAAGGTGCACAACAGAGTGATTAGACAATTCTGTAATTACAAGATGCTCACCACATTTAAGGGCAGTTACCATCTGTCACCATACAAAGCTATCACAGTATCACTGACTTTATACCTCCCCTCACCCGCTTCCACTTCCCTCCTACCCCCTCCCCTCTGGCAACCAGAGTTTACTCTGTATTTATCCATCTATTTCTGGTTTTTTATTTTGTTTTGTTTTGTTTTAGATTCCATATATAGGGGCACCTGGGTGGCTCAGTTGGTTAAGCATCTGCTTAACCCATGATCCCAGGGTCCTGGGATGGAGCACTGCGTTGGGTTCCCTGCTCAGCTGGGAGCGTGCTTCTCCCTCTCCCTCTGTCTGCTGCTCTGCCTACTTATGCTTTCTCTCTATCTCTCTGTCAAATAAATAAATAAAATCTTAAAGAAAAAGATTCCATATATAAGTGAAATCCCATGGCAGGTGCAGATTTTAATATTGGCTCGGGACTATTTAAGCGTATATGCCACAAGGGACTAGCATAACAATTGATTTCTTTTTTTCATATGCTGGGCTGACTCATGAGCCTCTGAGTGTCTCCAGGGCAAGGGCCTTGCTTCATGATTCAGAGAGCATTTAGTATTGATGCAGGTTCAAAAAACTGTTGCTAGTTCGGGCTGAGCCCAGCAGATGAGAACTATGGCTGGTGCCATACTTGTTTGCTGTTAACATCTGCTTCGAGTAGGTGTTCAAAATCACTTCCCAGCAATTCATATAATGTTTTCCTTTTGAGCACTGTTGGTTAAGTATTACTTTTTATATGTAATTATATGTGCTGTTATTGTTAAGCAAATGTGATAAACACTGACCTGAACTTCTTATCAGAAGGCCAGGGTCTAGCTCTGCCTTGGTCCCAGACGAGCTGCCTTGAATAAAATAAACCACTCTTGACGCTCAGATTCTGATTTGTAAACCTAAGCTGGACTGAATACCCTTCAAAGGTTCTTTCTGATTCATTTTTCAAAGACACCATGAACTTGACCTTGTATCAAATAAATGGAAACTGTTTATACAACTACTGCACATATATATTGGTATAATTTATATACATTTACATATTTTGTTATATACATTGATATTTTTATGTATTTATGCATTTGTATCTTTACTTACGTGAATATTACCATTAAAACAAGTTAAGGAAGTTACAAATATGCGAAAGTTTTTTTTTTTTAAATAATTTAAGCAACTAGAGAGAAGCAACCAGAAGAAAACTGGCTCCCTAGCCCTACCATTCACACACACCCTTGCACAAACACATTTTATAACTGTGCATAACCTAAACACCCAGCCAGAAATACCCCAACTTACCGATGAGACGCATTTTCTAAATATATATTGTCCCTGCAGCTGTTCAATGAGACAGATTCTCTTCTGCTGTTTAAAGGTCTTTTAGACACACTCCAGGTGTCTCAAGTTACATGATGTGCTACATAAGATATGCAGAATACTCTGAGAATTCCAATTTGAAAGCTGGAAGAGATTTTAGAGATCACTGTTTGAAAGATGAGGAAGGAAGAAATTTGCCTCATCTGCAGCTTTCTTATAAACACTTATCTGGGAGCCTGTGGTTTACCCAATTTGACTTAAAGAGAAAACAAAGAAGCAAGATGTTACAGGTGACCATGCGTGTGTTCCTCCAGTGGAGAGAGCTGGGAAATACGTTTTCTGAGAAACAATGTAACTAGACAGTAAATGAGTCTGAGTCGAAAGTAGATCTATCCCAGTTTACAAACCATGTTCTTGTAGTCTGAAAGCATGGCGTCAATGTTTCCTAACAAATCATACAAACAGTTTGCCACTTAAGCATTTCAGAACCTTTACATTGATCTTCGGTGAGATTTCTGAGCTTTTCCCCATGAAGGGAATTACCAAGCGGGAAGGATGCCCAGAGCCACAGGGTGAGAAGGCTGACTGAATACAGTGGCCTGTCTGGCAGCTGATTGGACTTTGTTCTCTCCTGGTTCTGGAGGTTTTCATTGCCTGGAGTTCAGATGGGACATCAAAAGGTTGAAGCCCATTCAAGTTAGAAACTCTTGGTTGTAGGGACCAGGGAAAGCTTTGCTCCCGATCTACAACTCAGATCAGCATTTAAATCACTCAGATAGGGCTGCCTGGGTGGCTCAGTTGTTAAGCATTTGCCTTGGGCTCAGGTGATGGTCCCAGGGTCCTGAGATCGAGCTCCATATTGGGCTGCCTGCTCGGTGGGAAGCCTGCTTCTCCCTCTCTCACTCCCCTTGCTTCTGTTCCCTCTCTAGCTGTATTTCTCTCTGTCAAATAAATAAAAATCTTTAAAAATTTTTTAAATTAAAAAAAATCACTCAGCAACAATAACCTTTATTTACATAGCTCTTCCTGTGTCAAGAACTATTCATTTAATCCACACTAACAACCTAGTGAGGTAAATACTGCAATTACCTTCATTTTTAACTGATAGGTCAGTCATCTTTTGCCATATAACAAACTATCCCCGAACTTACTGACTTCCAAACCACATGCATTTATTGCAGTTCTAATTCCGCAGGTCAGTTGGGCATTTCTCTGGGCGGGGGCCAGACTGGCTGCTCTTCGCAGGTTCACCCCGTGTCTGCAAACCGGGGGCGCATGGGCTGGCTGCTGGATCATCAAGCCCGGCCTCCTCTGTGTTTTTCATCATATAAGCTTAGGTGGCCCTGCCTTCTTCATATGGAGATTAGTGTTTAAAAATGTAGTCAGAGGGGTGCCTAGGTGACTCATTCATTGTTAAGCGTCTGCCTTCAGCTCCAGTTATGATCCCAGAGTCGAGTCCCAGGATCAAGCCCCGCATCGGGCTCCCTGCTAGGCGGGAAGCCTGCTTCTCCCTCTCTCACTCCCTCTGCTTGCGTTCCCTCTCTAGTTATGTTTCTCTCTGTCAAATAAATAAATAAAAATCTTAAAGAAAAAAAAAGTAGCAAGAGAGCAAACCACACACATGGGAACACTTGTCAAGTATCTCTTGTGTCATATTTGCTGTTGTCCTACTGGCGTAGACAAGTCATGTGTGGCCACAGCTAGAGTCGAGGACAGAGCCGATGGAAACCAAGGTTACAGGAAGGCAAGCGCCAGATGGGACTGGTTTTGAATAAGCTACCGAAGAAGAGTGAACTGAGACCAAAGAGAATACCAGATAACGGGCTCTCAATACCTCAAGGAAATAAAACAGCTATTTGAATTAGGATGAAGATATAATGACTGAAGTGGGTGATTGTTAGACATAAAACCCATAATCCTCGGGGCCCCTGGGTGACTCAGTCTGTTGAGCATCTGACTCTTGAACTCGGCTCAGGTCTTGCTCTCCGAATTGTGGTGAGTTCGAGTTCCATGTTGAGCTATTTAAAAAAACAAAAACAAAAACCATAATCCTCAAGAATGAATAGGGATTTTACACGGGAAAATAGCCTTTGAGAAGCCATTAACCGTGACAAAGGATATCCTATTGGACGTTGGTCTGCAAAGAAATTGAGTAAAAGTTTCAATTTTTGGGGATATGGGTATTTCCTAGCCAGGAAGGAGGGGGCTTCTAGGAATGAAGATGAAGAAATAGTGACCGTAAAGGAGATAAGAGATGGTTTATCAATAAACTATAGTCTCAGGTTCCTGAAGGGGAAATGCCCTTAAATAGTCCCAATCCATGTCTCCTTATCCAATCCCAGTAGAAGGTGCAATGAGGAATATCTAGAATTTTTTATGTGAAAAAAAAATTACAAATTGCACTCTTTCATTCATTTTTATCTCTTTATTCAAGTTCTACAAATAGTTACATTTATCTAGTATCCCCACTTTTCCTCTCTAGCTTGCTAGAGAAGTCTTGCACTAGACTCAGAATCCCAAGAGCCTATGATGAGCTGAAAGATGCATTTGCTTTTCTTGGTCTAACATAGTTTTACTTGCTCTTCAAATATAAATTTCCCTACAAACTGTAGGTTGATTTTTGTGGCTCTCAAAACACTGCACATTCAGGCAGACACAATGTAGCCTTTGATTCATCTAACTCTACTTTATGAAGTCTTCAATAGCATATCACAGGACAAATCTACAGACCATCACAGAAGGCCCACGAGTAGGCTGATTGTCTGGGCACAGCAGGGAAGGAGACATCGCAGTCCTCCAGGATCCCATCACATATCCAATTATAGAAAGAATTTAATCGTATGTTGACACTGCTTGAAAACTTATTGCCTGTTCATGAAGGATTGGCATGATAATATTAACAGTGAATGAGTCAAATTTATCCATTATGAGGTACAAGAGAAGACTTCCATTTCCTTAGAAAATGGTTGTGGACAGGGATAACTGGGATGCCTTTGTTTAGCATCTGCCTTCATCCTGGGTCATGATTCCAGTGTCCTGGCATTGAACTCTGCATTGGGTTTCCTGCTCAGCGAGGAGTCTGCTTCTCTCTCTTCCTCTGCCCCTCCCCACTGCTTGTGCTGTCTTTCTCTCTGACAAATAAATAAAATCTGGAAGGAAGGAAGGAAGGAAGGAAGGAGGGAGGGAAGGAAGGAGAATGGTTGTAGACAGAAAATCTTCTCCTCCGAGCTTCTTCAATTCCTGCCCAAGAATTTCAAAGCAATGTTTTCCATTAATGTTTAGGAGGAAGGGATGCAGATAGTTTATTCCTAAACCTACAGAAACTCCTGAATAACGATCCCAAGCACAAAGGAGGAAGTACATACAGTCCTTGGGCTTCAGAGAAATGAAGAGATGAGAGAATTGCCTCAAGTTGGATTTCCAAATTCCTCTTCAGTAAAATAACTTTGTGCTCTTGGCATTTCCAAATTCAGGTTCCAGCTTCAATTATGTATCACTCAGGACAAAGAACCCCTTGTCTACACAAAGGATCCACAAAGAATAAGACTTTGTGCCTTCTCTTTTCTACCACCCTTCCTTAATACATACATTCCTTTTTCTGTACAGAAAACCAGCATAGAACTAGGCCAACAAGGCTGAGTATGAAGATAATTTACTGAGTCTCAATAATAAGGAGGTAAACATATCTTACCAATGAAAACTTTCTCAGAAATCCACTTATCCCAGGCGCTTGGGTCACTCAGTAGATTAAAGCCTCTGCCTTCGGCTCAGGTCATGATCTCAGGGTCCTGGGATTGAGACCTGTGTCGGGCTCTCTGCTCGGCAGGGAGCCTGCTTCCTCCTCTCTTTGCCTGCTTCTTTGCCTACTTGTGATCTCTCTCTCTCTCTGTCAAATGACTAAATAAAATCTCCAAAAAAAATCCACTTATCCCCATGTGTTATCATCTCTTCTTATAACATCCTCATAGAGAGTTTTCCAAGGTAAAATCTTACACCTGCTCAGTATCTTTATAGAAAAAAAATCTTGCCTACTTATTCAAAGGCAAAGAGAAAGATCAGACTGTCTCTGTGAGAAGATGGTCATGTGAACAATGGGTTTGCACCCAAATGGCTTTAGGATGTGGGACAGGGAGATACTCCATACTCTAAACTTTGTCAAGGAATATATGGAGGGCCTTGACTTCCCAAACATATGAAGAAAGAGTGACTGGAGGAGAAGAAATAGACTCAGAGAACATTGTGATACAAAGTGGAAGGATCAGACTGAAGGATCAGACTATCTTCCACAAGTGACAGAGAAAATGGCTAGTCACTCCTGGCCCAGATTCTCAGGTATATTCTGGATTCTAGTAACTATTTGAGGAAGGAGAGGTAGGGCAAGAGTGGAGGCTTCTTCAGATCATCCACCCATGAAAGCATAGCTTCGTGGACAAGTGAAGGAAGGCTGGAACCTCCCATTATATTGAAAAAAAACTGAGGCAGGGGCGCCTGGGTGGCTCAGTTGTTAAGTGACTGCCTTCGGCTCAGGTCATGATCCCGGAGACCCAGGATTGAGCCCTGCATCGGGCTCCCTGCCCAGCGGGAAGTCTGCTTCTCCCTTTCTTACTCCCCCTACCTGTGTTCCCTCTTTAGCTGTGTTTTTATCTGTCAAATAATTAAATAAAATCTTAAGAAGAAAAAAAAAAAAACTGAAGCAAAGCAATCCAACTTGGAACTTCAAAAGCTTTCTCTCAGCCTTGAAATAGCTACTGAGCAAGGCTACTGTGGAAAACAAAGACCAACCAGACATAAATTCTGTGCTTGTCAAGATTATGGTGTAGCAAAGCAAAAATAACTGGTTAGAAAGTTAGCTCATGCCACAAGTGGAATAACATGGAAAAGTGGTAAAATTTATTTCCAGCTGGAAAATGCTCCTGAGCTGCGTTTTCTGGGACAGGTAGACCTGCCGAAACAGGGAAGCAAAAAGAGAGAAGAAATATCATGGATGAAGCCTTAGAAATGGAAAACCTCTAGGCACTTACTGAGAACAGCCGGTAGTATGATTTAGCAGACAGAGGGGAAAGTGAGATGCAATTCATTGGGATGTCTCCCCACAAAATGGGAGATAAACTACATGCTTTCTCCAGCTTGTCTGTGGTTTAAAACATTCCAGATACATAGAAATTACTGATCAAGAGAATAGCCAAGAGCAAAAAGTTTGGAGAACTCCAAGATATCTGATTTGTATATTGAATCCTCCCTGAAAATTTCCAAATAAGGAAGCTTAAGTGATTGTCCTCCACAAGAATTCCCAACCTCAGCGCTATTGCCATTTTGGCCTGGGAAATTCTTTGCTGTGGAGTGCTATCCCATACACCGCAGGATGTTCACACAGCCTCCCTGGATTCTATTCATTAAAAGTCAGTAGCACCCTACCCCAACAGGAGGTATAACAATAACCAGTATCTCTAAACATTACCATACGTCCCTGGGGGAGAACCAGTGATCTACCCGGAGAACCACTACTGATGGGAACCACTGGTCTACCCTAAGACTGTATGTCACATGACTGTTCTTGCATAAATAGAACTGAGGTAGGAGCTAAACAAGCCCTAGTGTCTGTTTTCTTACAGAAGCATAAAGCCATTATCACTGTTACAAAATATAGGTAGGACATTTCCTGTAACTCTACTCTCCTGTAACTCTACTAATCCAAAGTAGAATCATAGACCTTCATTTCAATCACTGTAATTTCCAACCAACTCTTCCCAGTCCAACATACTGCACCGTGTTCTTTGACTAGACAGCCATCCTCCACACAGTCTTGGTGTTGGCAAGAGATGGACCCTTGACCATCATGTATTTAACATTCATAATTACATGACCTAAATATTGTTAGAGTTACAGAAACCCTTGTGTTAAGTTTTAAAAACTATGAGAGCCAATTTCTAGTTATGATGATACAAATTAAGAGAAAATATTGGTATCTAAAAAGTGCTGGTTTTCAGTGACAAAAAGACTTATGAAATCAAAATGACTAAAGTACTAAGTTTTATGCAAGTCTCTACTCAGGAATTCTTTCTCTCTCTAGTGAAAGGTGGCAGCTTCTTTCACTTTTTTCCCCCTTTTAATTTTAAACGGAGTGAGAGTGGGGAGGGGCATCTGTATGTACGATCCTATAGAAGTACCAATTCCTTATCTTCTTAAAAGGATTTAAAACTCATTCTTTCGCTTAGTATGGTCACAATCTTTCCTTAAAGATTTAGCTCTAAGGAATAAATGTCAAAGGAAGTTTCAAAAGTCCAATATCATCTGATAACCACAGTAGGTACTTGATGCTAGAAGAAATAAGTTCATTATAGTAGTATAGTATAGAAATTTTTCATGTACAATTTTAACAGTACATTTAAGGGTTGAAAGCAATTAAGTAATTCTGGTTCTAATTTTTACTGCCTGTTAACAATGTATTCCTCACCCATGAAAGTTAGCAGGCAGGCATGGTCTTTTGAAGGAGCCATAGAAAAAAGTTACTAAATCCATTGATAACGACTTGGTGGTAACATTCTCTGTTTTTTACTTCAAAGGTGTCCTTGAATGGCCATTTTGGACAAAACTGGTTGTGGTGGCCATCGGCTTCACGGGCGGTCTTGTCTTCATGTATGTACAGTGTAAAGTCTACGTTCAGTTATGGCGTAGGCTGAAAGCCTATAACCGTGTGATCTTCGTGCAAAACTGCCCAGACACTGCCAAAAAGCAGGAGAAGAACTTCTCGTGTAATGTAAACACGGACACCAAGGATGCCGTGGTGGTGCCTATATCACAAACGGGTACCAATTCACTGCCATCTGCAGAGGGCAGCCCCCCCGAGGTTATACCAGTGTGACGGACCAGCTGGGAGTTTCTTCACTGAGGAGTAGCTTTCCAGCCGTTAGCCACTACACGTGACAGAAGTGATCCAGAAGTATTCACTCTCTTTATCTTCTTTCTCCTACGGACTCATTTTTCCTTTCTTTGCTCAAAAGGGGACCAAAAAAGCACCAAATGACCAGGATCCCATGAAGCAGTCCAAAGTGTGAGATGGAAATGTGAAAAGTCTGCTAGAGAGTGATATCTAAGACAATTAAGAACCAATGGAGCAAGGGACGTTCTTAGGCAGTGACAAAGCCTGAATGGACACACACGTCTTCACAGGAGCAGGAGTAAGTTTAAGAAAAAAGACTTGAATTGCAATGTGTATTTCTTCTAAGGCCTCGTAATGTTAGCTATCTCATCTGAAAATAAGAAACATACTCGGTTTTAAGCTTGAAATTGTCTGCATTGTCCTTAAGTCATATCAGAAGCAAAGTTGGAGGATGCGTATTTTGATATTCATACCTTGACAGCTAACAGATTTTTATGGCTATGGTGGAGTCCAGTTGTTTTAACAGATGCATGTTTTTAAAATAGATGCAATACACATTTGAAGATATTAATACTTAGTATGTTCAAATCATGAACAGAAGATTTTCTGAGTTTTTTGGGTGTAATTAGTGCTGTTAAATACCCACAGAAGCTGAGATCAACTATCAGGTCCTATATTTTATCTGGTACCCGTAAAACAGTGTTGTCCAACAGAAATATAATATGATCCCACAAATGCAGACCACATGCATGCATTTAAAATTATCTAGTAGCCCCATTAGAAAACGTAAAAATAAGTGAAATTAATTTTTATATTTCATTTAACACTATATATCAGATTATTTCAATGTCATGAATATTAAAAATTAAGATATTTTACATTCTTTTTCATGAACCAACATTCAAAATCTCACATGTATTTTATCTTGACCGGGTATCTTAATTTGAATTAATCATATTGGTTAGCACAGCCTCTGCTTCATTTAACCATTGAATATTTCAAAACAGCAGCTCAATTCATTCTTATATTCAAAATCTCACAAATGTCAGAGTTTTAAAAGCACTAAGTCAATCAAATGAAATAACCCAGTTGGTTAGAGAGCTGAACTTACCATTTCTCTAGAGGGTGAAAAAATTAAAGTATAGAAAGATAAAACGATCTACCTGTGGCAGATTTCTGAAATTAACTTGTTGGTTACTATGAAGCACATTTGATAGGGAAACAAAAAATATTTTTGGTAAGTCAGATGTGGTGGAAGGTCCTTCCTTTTTTCTTTAATCCACATGTGGTATCAGCTGAACAGATGGGTAGTTTTGACTAAGTTAAAAAGCTGACAGTATTTCCCTTGCTCAGCTGGGAAGTAAAGATATTCAACAGATTCTGTGATAAGTAATAAATGGAGTTGTTTAGGTTTGGCAGTTCAGTTGATTATTGTGTTCTTTGCACATTCATGTAAAACTGAAGCATGAATGATATTATAGTGAGCTAGATTAATGATTATGGAGTTAGTGAACCGTCCAAGAAAGATGTCTCACATTTAAAAAGGTGATTTATTTTTGTTAGCTGTCATATTTATTATTGTGAAAAGGCAACCATGATGGCCATAAGAACCAAAGCATGGGTATTGCATTGCACAAACCTGGGTATCACATCGATGCACTTTGTAATTACCAGCGTGCTAGTTCTTCATGGATTATCATAGAAAAAAGGAGAAGGAAATAACCTTCTAATGAGGAGAAAGATAGGAAATTTAATAGTGGCTGACACTGAGTCCAAATAGTCCCAATTCCTAGAAATAAAGAAAAGGTAAATAATGTCAACTGTGTGTGTGTGTGTGTGTGTGTGATTTCATATGTGTACATGACAAAAACATTAAGGGTTCTGGCCAGTCAGGAAACAAAAGGTTTAAAACTCATCTTTCTTAAAACTTATTGTGGAGGGTATAGACTAAACGCACAGGGAAAACAAAGTTGGAGTAACTAAGTGTACTGTAATTTCTGCACAATAAGGACACACTTGTAATAAAAAATATATGAACCTTAAACAAACTGTGTACTAACTTCCTCTTAAATTCCCATTTTAAAGGCTTAAGATAAACACTCATGAATGACTAAACTTTGGGTGATTTAACCATGGCACCTTGCCCAATAGATTAACCTTGATACAATTTTTGTTAATTTTCCTAAGCTTTTTACTGATCCATGTTTTCTAGAGCTTAGCAACAGAAATGCATTATTTATAGATATTCCTGGGGGGTGGGTCAGTGGAGTAATCTGTCACCAGCAAGCAATGAAATCTTGACTTCACTCTGTTTGCTCTGGCAGGAGAATGTTTATTTACCTTAATTACCACCAAAAATACTATTTAAATTCTATACAAACCTAAGCAAGATGAGTAAGTGCATAGCTCATTTCTCAGAGGCAGAGATTGGCTAAAAAGGCTTTGTTTATTAACAGCTACACTTAACACTAAGAAAACATTTTAGAATGAAAAGATAAGCCTTACTGTCTTAACCCTAAAATATGACATGTATTTTAATACATACCTAAATTCTCAATATTAACTTGTACAGGCTTTGACCTTCTTGTAATGAGAAAATAACATAGCTCCCTAGCAGGTTAAAAGTCAGCTTTTTATTCTGCTATTCTTTTGAACTTAATAAACCCTGAACTCCTGAATTTAAATCTTTAGTTTTCCTGCCATGGCTGTTTATGGTTCAAACCATTGGAAATAATGATGTGCATTTAAAACCTAATACTGATTTTCTTTCCTATTCCGTGTGGCAACTGCCCTTTCAATGAAAGGATTTGGCTTTATGACAATACTTTTGTGGACTGGACATACCCTTCAAAAACTACTCTCCAGAAGGACAATTTTTTTTTTGAAGCATGTTTACCTACTCATGTAAGAAGTAAAATAGAAGTGAATCAAAGGACTGAAATCAAAGAATGAACTACGCAATTCTGTTAAAAAAAAAACCTGGCTTTTTATAGTCATGCATCTGTTAGTACCAATACCATAAACCACAGACATTTATGCTGTTAATTTTTAAAAGAACTCTTTTATTGTATCGAAGATTGAATTGTAAAGAAATGAAATCCCAGTATTTTTTTTAAAGTGAAGTTCAAAAGACAATTAAGCTTAAGAACAAACAAAAGGAAAACAACAATGAAAAAAAAAAAAAAAGCAAAGCAAAAATGATCCAATCAACCTGGGATACAGC
Source organism: Spilogale gracilis (assembly GCA_004023965.1). Lineage (NCBI taxonomy): Eukaryota > Metazoa > Chordata > Mammalia > Carnivora > Mephitidae > Spilogale > Spilogale gracilis. The sequence continues at coordinate 15,317 of PITA01001287.1, forward strand.
AATGGAGAAACTGAAGATAGGTATATACTGAATGAGTCTCTCAAAATGCCCAGGATTAAATCTCACTCTGAGCTATTTATTACGTGTGTTTACTGTCCCAGACAGCTGCATTTATTTTGTTTTGCAAAAGGTCCTTACATACCCCTAAAACATCTGTTTGACTGGAAAATTAGCTCATTAGAGCAATGACATCATTAAGATACTCATTGTGAAGGGGGTGAGGTGGGAAAGATGACTGCATTAACCTGACAGTTTACCTTGCATTACCTTGCCCATCAATATTTTGGAACAAAGTAGAGCTCTTTACACTCATTATCATTATTGTAGTTGTTATGTAATAATTGTATAGGACTTAACTTTAATTAAGATGAGAAACCTTTTTTTCTTTCCTTAAGTCAGCCCAAAGGTGCTATTTTACATATCAATATAGCTCAAAGGAAGTACTGTTATTTTGGGCTGCAGTGTTTCCTCCAAATCTGAAGAAAGCCCATTTTGAAATTGGAAATCACATTAAAACAAACAAGAAAAAATTATTTTAACTGTGTGCAATTTTTGAGATTGAGCATTTGTACTTTTTGGTTTTACCTAATTTTCTTGCATTAACAACTTACTGTTTTGTGAATAATGTGTACTAAGACAAATTAAGGAAAATAATTATCTGTGAAAGACTTTGTATATTAAACAAGTGACCTAAACTTTTGTTGTGGTTTCTATACTCTGCCTAATTTACCAGGATTTCTGCCAATATGTATCTGTAACATTCAAAAAAGCTTGGGTTCTTGAGATTTTAGAGTAGCCTGCATGTTTAAGCGGGGTCTGAACATATTCGTGTTACGTTAAAGCCAACATAGGCTGATCAATCCTGACACTACAGGAAGGAATACAGAGGTACACTAACAAGGGGATACTTTAACTGAGGGAAAGGGCAATGCAGGCAGAGGCAACAGTAACCAAAGTTCCCAGTGGCAAGTGGCAAGCAACATTCAACTACTAAAGAAACAGCAAACCCTTATTAGGGTCTGACAGTTTATTACTTACACAGAGAGCAAAAGAGAGGCAAACTGCCAGCTCCTGAAGTCTTCTCCTAAGGGGAGGCACAAAGAGAAAGCATGACAGATGAAAGATATGATAATGCAACATAAGGAGTGGGGCATGCTGGTGCCAAGGGGCTGATTCCCTACTGCAGCTAAGCAACTCTGTGGCCTGCAGCCACTCCCCAAAGGGACCCCCAGCAGAAAGTCTCATATTTCATCAAAATCCAGAGGCAACGACAAACTGTCTCACATGTCCACCTTGAAAGACAGGGAGGCAAACATGAAGTAGCCCATGGAAGTTCCAGCATGTCCCACACCTTTGTGTTCCAGGAAGATCATAGGGCACTCATTCTAAGGCTCAGGTCAGTCTGAACCAAGCCTGGCCAAAATGGATAAATGCAAGGTCATCAGCTGTCAGCAGAGCTGCTGCTCCACCAGAGAAACCAGCTTGGCCATTCTAGGCAGAACAGAAGGCCTGTGATCTGAAGTGCAGTAAGCCAAGGGCAAGTGGAAACAAGCTAAGGTTGGAGAAGCCGTCAGGAATCAAATCATTTCAGGCCTCTTTGCCACAGTAGGCAACGTCAATTTCATTTGAAATGTGACAGGAATCAAGGTAGGTTCAGCAACTATAACAAATATGCCACTGGGGGAGGGGATGTCAATAATGGGTAAAGTTATACACCTGTAGGGGCAGGGAGTGGAATCTCTTTACCTTTTCAATTTTGAAGTGAATTTAAAACTGCACTAAATAAATAAAATCTCAAAAAAAGAATGGTTAGAAACAAAATTATACCCATCAACTAAACATACCATGAAGAAAGTGACAGAATGATACTAGAACAGTGTAACAAAGGAGTAGCGTATTTCAGTGTACATTTCTAAAATTTCACGAGCAACTCTAGAGAATGGATTAGGAGGTGCAAGAATGGTGGCATGCGGGCCAACGAGAAAGCAAATGCACACAGCACAGGCAAGACAGGGAGAGGGCCTGACATGGGCTGATTTGACTCTCTTTTTGAAAACAGAATGAGAAATACTAATTAAATTAGATTGGGGATGGTGTGGAAAAGAGAAAAAGAAGAATCAAGGATGATTTACAGGTGGTTTTCAGGCTTGAGAAATTAGCTGAAAAAACTGGGAGAGATTCAAGGTTCCTGAGGAGACAGTAGGGAGTGAGATCCAAAACACAAGTAGGAGTATTTGCCTTTCAAAGGAGAAAAGCTGCTAGACCCATGAAATCGAAAGAAAATGATAGTTTGTCTCAGTGATGTATATGAAGTGAACAGCTAAACATTGAAGAGGCAAATATTAAAGCTGAACTACAACATATAGAAAAAGGTAAAGAATTATCTCAAAGTTGGAAAGGGAACTTAATACAGAAACACAGGAAAATTGCTCACCGGTACAGTGAATCCACTTGCGATGTGCAAACATGAACAGGAAAACCTGTCTGATGTTCTCCAGCAATGCTGAGCTGCTTGGGAACAACAGGTATGGGGACAGGTCACTTAGAATTTTGAAAGATGAATACTACTGGGGCACCTGGGTGGCTCAGTTATTAAGTGTCTGCCTTCAGCTCAGGTCATTATCCCAGACCGGGATCAAGCCTTGCATCAGGCTTCCTGTTCAGCGGGAAGCCTGATTCTCCCTCTCTCTCACTCCCCCTACTTGTGTTCCCTCTCTAGCTGTGTTTCTCTCTGTCAAATAAAATCTTAAAAAAAGAAAGAGAGAGAGAGAGAGAGAGAGAGAGAGAGAGAGAGGAAAAGAAAGAAAAGAAAAGAAAAGAAAAGAAAAGAAAAGAAAAGAAAAGAAAAGAAAAGAAAAGAAAAGAAAAGAAGGAAGGAAGAATACTGCATAGCCCAGGGCAGAGGGATTCAGGACAGATGCAGGGAGGCAACTATTAAATCTGAACCTCAACAAAACAAGCAATAACCTGAAAACAGGAGATAGGTGGTGAAAGAATGAGGTCAAAGTGTGGAACTTCAGCAATGGAGGGGGATGAGAGATAGTGAACCGAGAACCAAGGGGCCCCTCAAGTTTAGAGGAATTGTTTCAGGAGCTGATAGGGATCTGGCTGGGACCACAGATAGGCCTCAGCTGCAACAGAGAAAAAGACTGGGAAAGGTAAAGGCAACAGTGTTAGATTTGTTATCCACAAGGCTTCTGAAATCAGTAACAATGTTGAAACAAGAGAAGAAAACTGAGTCAAGAGCTAAAGTCAAAGAATGGGCAGAAGGTTCTTCTGGGAGGTAAGATAAGGGAATGGGAGAAAGAATGGAGAAGGGAACATTGGAGAAAAGACAACATCTATCTAATCTCCTGCTCTACTAGGTAGCGCAAGGTATATAGGAACAGAAAAAGCTTCTATTTAAGGTGAACAGATGCCTGAAGAGATGAGACAAGGAAGTGATTAAGATATTAGGAGAGAGACCACCAATGTCAGAGTTAGCTGCTCTGAGCTTAGAAATATACCATCAACCCACATCCATGGAAGTTCAGCCTGCTGGAAAACTATGGCAAGCAGGCCAAGTCCCGCTTGTGGCATATTCTGTGTATGGCCATGAACTAAGAATGATCTTTACATTTGTAATGGGTGGTAAAATGCACACGCACACACACACACACACACACGCACACGCACACGCGCACACAAATATGCAACAGAAATTGCATCTGGGCTGCAATAACAAATATTTACTATTTTGGCTCTTTACCAAAAAAGTTTACCAGCCCCCAGTTTGCACAGAACTGCCAAAGTGAGTTGCTTTTACTCTGTTTCATTGATATAGACTACAGAAGCTATCTTACAAAGATATGCTATTGACTGGAAAAGAATTTATATAAAGCAGTACAAGTTATCACTGCAGAAAAAAACATGTTCTACAGAAAATGATTAAGGATATCTCTTAAAAGCATTATTTTCTTAGGCTACTCTGGTCTAGCCAGGAGTAACATGACTATTACTGCCACATTATTATTATATAAAATGATATATAACAAAATATGATTATGAACGACATTACCCTAAATGGTAAAGTAAATTCATTAATTCAGCAAGTGTCTACCTCTTCTGGTTCCAAGTGGTGTGCTTGTTGTCTTTTTTGCTTTATAGTAGAGGGAAAACTAGGGACGAATATCTTAGGGGGATGATCTGCCATTTTCCTAAGTGATTTACCTAACAGCATGCTTTTTAAAATATCAGACAGGATACAAAGTTTCTATTCTCCTTACTATATTTAAAATTCAGTTTCTAAAGCCATTTTGAAACAAAAAAGGACACGTTCCACTGACTAAAGAAATTTCTATAACCATAAAACCACACTTTTATGAAGATTACTAAAGAAAAGCAAATCGGCATTAGTTAAAACACTGAAAATGAAATAATTAGAACTTTAAGAAGTGCAATTATGAAAATAAATTTTATTTCTAATTTTCAATAATAAAAAACTATTAACATTTTAAGTAAATTGTTAATAAGGTGTAGTTAATATCTAACCTCTTATAGCATTAATGTTTTATATTTATTTTCTTAAAAATACTCAAATACATTTACATTGTATCCTTTAGAAAACAGCCTAACGGATAACTGCATTTAACAAGTTCTAGTAGGAACAATATTCTAACACATCCATGTCTTTCATGATCCTTGAAATACTGCATTATGTCATTTAGTCTCTTAGAAAAATAAATAGCGCAAATAAGACAATTGCAATAACTGATAATCTAATCATTAGTTGTTTCCACAAATAAAACCTGTCATTTTTCATGAGAAAAGAGAAAATAATATACAGAGTTAACCTGAAATTATTTATCCCCTTTATCAAAAGATAATAGATTAAGTGTGGCCAGCCAACATCATGAAAACAGTCACCGTTTTTTTTTTTACTTTATCATTTAACACTGGCTTAAAGACAATAAAAATAATGTACAATCTATCATTTTTCTTATTTTATAAGGAAATAAAATTGGCGTAATGTTTAAGAGGAAGATTAGTGAAACACTACTTCTGACAGCCAATTTTTTGCTACCATCACTGCTCAAAGAAGTATCCACAGGATCCTTTCAGCAAACACATTGCTGTATAAGCCCCAGAATGTGAGATCAGGTGATCCAAGGTAAACATGAGGAAAAAGATAAAAACATTTTTGTCATTATTTGTATCATTCCCCCTGCCCAAGAAATTCAGATTAAATATCTTAGATTGTGCTTTTATTCCACTATATCTCTTTTAGCAACTTAATGTAAATGAAAAGCAACATTCATTTCTAAATGCAAATCGTAACACTGTTTTTGAAACTGAAAATGTAATTCTCATGATGAAAGAAGCTACACAGCAAATTCTTGTATCTAGATAGTTATCTACCATAATCAGATCAAATATAACTTGAAGCTCTCAAATTATTCCACCTCAAACAAAGGACAATTAGGCCACTGGTGTCATTTCCTCATCTGAATCACTTGATTCATCTTTTAGTTCCAGTTCCCCTAAATCTTTATCTACAGCTGTAACAGTTTTCTTCTTACACTTCTTGGGGACTGCATCATTAGCACAAATTTTTCTCATTTTAATGTTTGGCAATTTCTTCAGATCGAAATCCCATTCCCTAAATAAACAAAAGAGAGTACATAGAGAGGGTTGCTGGGGTGCAAGACAGTGAAGCAGTCAGTATTTAAAACTCTGAAAGCAGCAGTACAAAGCTTATAAATGTGTAACAGATTCAAAAGGCCTAGAAACAAACAATATATGCATTAGGGAAAAAAAGTCCCAAGAAGTAAGGCTTGCTCTATCCACACATACTGCATCTTCTACCTACAACAGCAATAACTGCACAGATTCCCACATATCCCAAACTTCCACCATAATACAGGAATATTAGGCAGAATTGACAAGGGGGCTCTATGCCATTTGTTTATTCTCCCTAACCTGAATACTTCAGTGGGCCATACAGTAACAAGGACTTCAAAAACAGTAACTATATCATACCCACAATTCTCCAAAGTGCAGTCAGAAACAATTTTTCTTTTCATACTTGGCGGGAAATCAAAGTTTCAGTAGCCAAAAATACGTTATTGTTATAATAGAAATCACCTTTCAACCACTGAACTAACTAGTTCTTGACATTAACCTTTTCTCTGGTATCACTTCCCAGGAACCATCTTTTCTAAAAGAGGGTGCTGAGAACAGTCTAGGGATAGAACACTGAGCCATTGAGCCTGCTGCTGTTAGTTATCTTTTTAAAAAATACAAACAGGGGAGGAATAATGAGACCAAGTTCTTTTCAGTATTATATTAAGGTATTTAAAAGCACCATGTCACAATCATTTCAGTGCACATTAGGTGTTTCAAATACACACAAATTAGGAAAAGTCTTACTTTGATAAAAGAGAAATTCACGTTAAAATAAACCACTGGATTTTTTTTACCTCTAATGTCTAAGTTCAAAAGGGAAGAAAGCTTATGTCTCACGTATTTCGCATGCAGGAATAATAGAGAGAGACAGACTTACCTAAAAGTTCTCAGGTTACCTGCATTTACAATGTCTGGAATCTCTGGGAAAGAAAAAAATTTATATCCAATAAGTGCTGTTAAGTCACAACATTTTACAGTTTCCTTGTTTATTATCTCAGATACAATGAATAAGTGACCAGCAAGAAAATCCAAAGCCAAAACAAAATTTCAAAGCACTGACATAATGCTATATGACAAGTAAGTTTTACAAGTATACAGGGTTTAGTTTAAGAGGGTGATTTAAGGTGGCACCCGGGTGGCTCAGTTGGTTAAGCTGTTCACTAGATGCCGATTATAACAGTTTCAGAAAATATGAATATGAGGGGTTCAAGTGTTTAAGAGGTATAAATTAAACACCATTTTTTTAAAAAAAGGGAATTCTTGGGGCGCCTGGGTGGCTCAGTTGGTTAAGCGGCTGCCTTCGGCTCAGGTCATGATCCCGGAGACCCAGGATCGAGTCCCACATCCGGCTCCCTGCTCGGCGGGAAGCCTGCTTCTCCCTCTCACTCCCCCTGCTTGTGTTCCCTCTCTGGCTGTGTTTCTCTCTGTCAAATAAATAAAAGCTTTTAAAAAAAAAAAAAAGGAATTCTTAATAAAATGAGTCAGAAGTATACAACCACGGGGTGAGGAAGGAGAGGTGTCAGAACCATTTTCTCCAAATCTGCAGAATTCAGTAACAATTTGATTATGTTAATAAGCACCTGCGAAGTTGTCAGAGATCACACTCCCTGATCACACTTTATCAGACACAGTCCCTGACTCTGGAGAAGCACTGTGACACAGCTGGAAGAACGCTGGATCAGAGTTTCTGTGCTGGCTGGCTCAATCACCAGTCCATGATGGACCTTGACCATGTTCTGTTAATTCATCTGCCAGCCACGTAGTGAACAGACTCTAGGAAGAAAGAGCAGTAGTACAGACACCAACTGGGGGACTGCTACAATGTACAGATAAAACAATGGTGGTTTGGACTAGGGAGGTGGTGGTAGTAGCAGTACAAGTTATCAGATGCAAAATACGTTCTGATGAGCGGGATGGAGTGTGAAAGTTGACTATAGGTTTCTGGCCTGAGTAGCTATGTAGTTGGTAATGCTGCTATAGGATATACAGATCGTGTGGGAACAAGTTTTATGAGAAAAGCTGGACTTTCCCTTGGGACCTATCAGGTCCGAAATGCCTAGAAGGCATTCAGGTAGAGATTTTGAGAAACCCCAGTTTGATAATACAACTCTGGAGTTCTAGGGACAAGTTAGGGTCAACAGATATAAATTTCAAACTTATCACCATGTAAGTGGTGTGTAAAACCACAGACTGATTGAAATGAAGTAGGAACAGGTATATGGAGAAAGCAAGAGGTAGCCCAAGGATAGGGACCTTGGCCAATATTCAGTTTGTGAAGATGAGGATGAGAAAACAGGAAACTGAACTAGAAAGAAAACTAGGGAAGGGCTGGGTCTTCTTTACCAAATGAAAAGTGTGATAAGAAAATGAAGTCATCATCTGTTATCAAATGCTGCAGAAAAGCTGACTGAGAATCAACACGCAGTAGAGCAACTGTTCACCTTAGCAACTTAGACGTCCTTCTTGACCACTACTTGTTGGGCAATGGAGACACAGTAAATTAAAGTGGGTTCCAGAGAAGACCCAGCAGGAGGAGATGGGAGATCTATGAGCATAAACTAATTCTACGTTCTTACAAGGTACTCAGTGAAAAGGACACAGACAGCAGTGCTTAAAGCTCTCCCCAAACTTCCTATATTAGGTTGTGTCAGGCACTTTGATAAATAAAAGCTCATATAATTTTTAAACAACTGGGAAGTAGATATACTTTTTATTTCAATTTTTAAATTGAAGAAAACAAAACCTGGTGGAGGGTGTTAAGTAACTTGTCCTGTTATACAGTAAGCTCTAAGGGTTTAAATCACATCTATCTAATGCTACAGCTATTTTCTGTTATTTTTTTCAGTGAAGCAGCTCACTTCTTAGAAATGATGAAGAGAAACTGCCAACCACTTCAGGGTTTCTAGTGTTACTACTACAGTGCAAGCGGCTGACACTAAGCTTCTGAATTGTCTAGACATCCACATCAAAGACACCCTTCTCATAAACACATTGCCAGCTATATGACACACTACTAGCAAAACTAGATAAGAAACCAGGCTATCCTGACCCATGGAAGTCCCCTTTTAGAAAACACTAGTAACCTAGTAAATTGCCATTCAAGTGACCCCACTTTTTCCTTCTCATGTCCTAACCCCCAGTTATGTTTTTAAATTTACCAATAAAGACTGAACCTGTGAAACCCCAAATACCTCACCTTCACACCTAATAAAGGTAGAGCCCCAGGTCCACACACTCTTCCTCTCCACCCTTGACCTCCCTCTGTGGCCCTGGGCGTGCTACGGACCCTCCAGGCCTTGTGAGTAATACATCTTGGCTTGTTGTTGTTTTTCAAATTCCCCTTACAGCTGTTACTAGGCACATCCTGCAATCATAATAAGAACCGCAAGTGCTGCGCCAGCTGCAAGAGTGGCTCTGTTAGGGAAATGCCTGTGGGGGCTCCAACCAAGTACTAGTGGCCCAGGTGAACGCCTCAGACATTTCTAGCAGACAGAATCACTATCAACAGGCTGAGACCAACACAACAGTTAGCCACAAGATATTTCCTTTGGGTCCTATACAGAATCTAAAAACTTAATTTGCTATTACATATTTCATTTATACTGCACTTATCAAGCAGATCCACATACTGTAAATGCCGCAACAGGCCTGAACTGGAATGTGAAGTCATGTTCAGGGCCGTGGCAGACTTGACAATATATCATCAAGTCTAAAACGGACAGCTGTCACACCACTGTAGCAGACTATGTTGCCAGACCATTTGAATTTTTTTTAAAGCCAGAAATCTTCATTTGTTTTAAGATTTAATTTATTTATTTCAAAGAGAGACAGTGAGAGAGAGCATGGGAGGGGTGAAGGTCAGAGGGAGCAGCAGACTCCCCGTGGAGCTGGGAGCCCGATATGGGACTCCTGAGACTCCAGGATCATGACCTGAGCTGAAGGCAGCGGCTTAACCAACTGAGCCACCCAGGCGCCCACAGAAATCTACATTTTTCATGTGAAATTGCTGGGGTTTTCCTAGACTAAAAATTTATAAGCCAATCAAATATCATTTGCAGGCCATGTTGCCTCTGGGTCCTTACCTGTCTGTGGGCTTTGCAAGCCTTGAGTACCCTCACTAAATGCTTTTTCTTAAGATAATGTTGGTAAACTAACAAACTACTTGTCTTTAAGAATGGTAAGAAATGCTACAATGCTAAGAATGAATGTTCAATTTCTAGTTTTTCAAGAATGACGCAACAACGATAGCTTGGTCCTACAAGAATTAAATAAGAAGGGCACAGCATCTATTCTACAGAAACACACGATGTAGTTAGAGATTGGCAATATCCTTTTTCTCCTAATTTCCTTTATCTCCACAATAAAGGAAATTAGGAATGTGCCAGAAGGGAGAAGAAAACTTTATTGTCAAGGTAGAAAGATATGTCACTATCACAAGTGACAGTTCTGAGAATGTAAGAAAAAAAATGAATTAAATAATTTGATATACTCACAAAAGAAAGGAAATCAAAAGAAGAAATTCAGACTCAACTAAATAAATAGATAAATAAAATTAAACCTTTGAAATGAATTACAAATCTGATGTGACTAGGAATTTAGGGAAAAAAAAAAGAAAACCACAGAGAACACACCAAGGCCATATCCTTCATACTGCTGTCGTTCACGATCCATTGTCTGTTTGATGACCGTCTCCCGGGAATGGTGCCGCCTTCCTTGCCTGTCTTTGATGCTGTTGTGTAATTCAATCTGCTCTAGTTCACTGCTGAATCGATTTAAATATCTGAGAAATAAGAATGCAATTTGAGTTACAAGTCTATACATTTGGCTTATATTACTTCATTGAAAATGAACTCCAGCCTTTGCCTATCCTTGAAATTTTTATATTCTTCTGAGTTCCTCATGTCCTCAGACTTCAGACTGTCCCTGGATAACCCAACCATGTCCAAAATTTCAGGAACCAGATCTGCCTGCTATTCAAGTATCTCCTAAACTCCAGATCCTCATATCCAACCACCTCCTGGACCTCTCCATTTGATGTCCCATGGAGGCTTAACCCCTCAAAAATGAACTTGTGCCCCCCCCCCCACTGTCCCCACCCACCCCCCAGCAAACCTGTTCCATCTCTTTGGCTCTCTACCTCAGGAAATAATATAACCTTCTCCCACTTGCCCAAGTGGACTACATACATGTCCTCCTTGACCTCAATTTTTCCCTCTTATGCCATATCTAAGTTTTCACTAATGACTGAGACTTTCTAACTTCTTATTATTTCTGGAATCTTCACTTCTCTTCAACATACTGCTAAAAAACATGCACAGGCCAGCATCATTTCCTGCCTAAACTGCTGTGTCAGCCTTTCAACAATGTCCAGGCCAAAACCATGTACCCTTAGGCCATCATCATTCTCACTACTGTGACATTCCTAAGGTTTAAATATGATCATCTCAGGTGCATGCCGTAAAAAGCTTCCTGTGGCTCCCAATGTCCTTTGAAAAGGTCCAAATTCTTACAGTGATACTTGAGGTCTTTTGTGAACTCTACTGTCACAATGCCCTCCTTGAACCTATTACTTTGATTATATTTAATGTCTGGCAGATAACTAAATATGTCGCTCTTAACTCTGATACTGTTCTCTCTGCCTAAAGGCTCTTCAACTAACTTACCTTAATCTGCTAACCCTTACTCTTCAGAAGTCATTTTAGACAGTACTTCCATAGGATGTCTTTCCTGATCCCAAGAAACTAGGTTAAGTAACACTCTGAGGCTCAGGAACATTACAAACCTACTAGAGTGGCTAAACCAGGGTGTGAATCAAAGTCTTTTTGTTAACAATGCCCATTTACTCCTCTATAAATCCAGAGCAGCACTGTCTCTTAAAGAACCAGGTTGGAGAATTCCCTTTTCTGACCCTTTGCTCATAACAAGCCCACTATTTACCTTTCAGTTAATTCACAAGCATCTTTCTTCGAATATCCTACTTTTTGGGGATCAAGATGACTTTGAAACCACTGCAGTTTTTCACCTATAACAAGTGCGAAGATAGGTTAACTCCATAAATGATCACTTAGGCAATGAGTATTCATTAAAATTTCCAACATCAATGTGTTTAAAATACTATAAAAATTTATTTCAATGCTAAATATAAAGGTTTGTGTGGATTCAAAGCTAATTAAACCAGTCTGTCAGAAATCAAATTGTCACATTTTAATTTAGGGAAGGGACAGGGGTGGGAGAGATGCCTTTCATACCTGATAAGGATGCATGGAAGAAAAAAGAAAGAGAGAGAGAGAAAGAGAGAAAGGAAGAAAGGAAGAAAGGAAGAAAGGAAGGAAGGAGGGAGGGAGGGAGGGAGGGAGGGGAAAATACTTAACAGACCATGAAATTATGAGTATTTAAAAAGCAAAAGAACACTTGTCTAATATAATAAAATGAAAACTTGATTAGATTAATGGTAAAGATGGTCACTGCTGAACATTTAATTATCAGCAGGCTCTATGTCAAGAACTTTATAAAAATGAGGATTAGTACATTATTATTCCTGTTCACACATGAGAAAGGTTAAGTGGCCTGTCCAGGGCCTCAAATTAGTAAATATATTAACCATGTAAGATCTGTCAGATACTGTGCAAAGAGTAAATCTGACCATCAGGGTCACTTGAGTTAGATTTCTCAAATATTATAGATCAAGAAATGGCCTACCTCAGATATGGATGACCTACTTAGAAATACTATTCTATTATCTGAGAAAATATAAGAGATCAGTGTTCAAGTAAAGCCAAAGATTAAACGAAACAAAAAACAAACAAAAAAACAAAGCCTAAGAGTCATTATTTTTTTAGAAAATTTTATTTATTTATTTGCGAGAGAGAGAACACACAGAGGGAGAGGGAGAAGCAGACTTCTTGCTGAACAGAGAGCCTGACATGGAGCTTGATCCTAGGACCCTGAGATCAGGACCTGAGCTGAAGGCAGGTGCTTAACCGACTGAGCCACCCAGCCGCCCCAAAAGTCACTATTTTGAAATCAGGCTTGTAAGTAAAAATTTACTAACAATAAATCTGCCCCCTGCCCTGCCCTAATTAATTGTGACAGAGATACACGGACTGAGGATGCATGTATCCACACCACTAAATTGCTGTTTCCAAAATACTTGGGCCATAATCCTTCCTAATTCTAATGGTCTGGGAGCTAGAATTGAACTTCAGAGATAGAGAGACAGACAGACACACAGATGCAGGTAGATAAATATAAACTAGTTTCTGAGAAACTGAGCTAGATATTATTAACATTTTCTAAGAGTTAATGATTGATTTTACTTTGTTTTGTTTTAATTAAGTTTAGTAAAGAAAATTCCCTAGAAGAACTGAAAGAAAAATAGGCACAGAACAGACACAGAACAGAACTTGACTGTATTTTAGTAAGAGTGTCAAATGAGTAAATCTACTTACCAATAAGGTTGAGACGCAACGCCTTTTCATTCTTCAATCTTGAAAGAAAGGGTGCATGTGTTAGAAAATTTCCAAAACAAATTTTAAAATCTGTCAAAAACAAACAAAAAAACTGCCCACAGAACCTTAGTTCAAGGATCATTCTTTTATACATATGAAATTAATCTGTTAGTGCAGAAACATTAAACACCATGCTTTTCTTTTAAATAACTGGAACAAAATGTTAATAGAAACTTTTCTTTAGGTCTTCAGTGACTAATGACTAAAGAACACCTATAGAACAAATCAGCTCTGAAAACACAAAAACAGTTTGATCGGATTATGAATGTTTCAGGTGGGTAGCACTTGTGCACAAAAGAGTATTGAATACCTTCTAGAAGATGGAGTGCAGCCACCAAGACCAAAATGCCCTAGAGTCACCTTTTAAACTTCAACAAGAACAAAACAGAATGTTTACTTTTCATAATTTAAAAAGAATAATAACAGAAAATGAATCACTTATTTCCAGAAAATAGTCTAGGTGAAACATGATTTCTGTTGTTAGTATTCTAAATTATTAATTAATTCAGAAGATGGCTTTGGACAGCTAATTTGTGCAACACTTTGTTATTTACTAGATACAGCAATGAACAAAAAATCTACTGTCCCTGACTAACAAAGCAGACCAGATTTACATTCCCACTTTAAACAACTAGAAAACTGGGGAAATAAAATGAAGCCTTTTTTAATAAAAAAATGCAGGCAAAGAATGGGAAAAGATGTTCACAATACAAATAACTAATAGAAGACTTGCATCCAGAATGTACAAACACTTCTTACTGCTTAAAAAGACAACCTAATACCAAAATGGGCAAAAGATTTTAAAAGATTTTTCATATCAAAGACACAGAAATAATGAGTAAGCACATAAAAAGATACTTGAACATTATCAAGTTATCAAGATGTAAAAATTAAATCAAACTAAGATACTATTATACAACTACCAGAATGGCTAGAGTTTTTTAAAAACTAATAATACAGCGAGTTTGAGAGGATATGGAGAGAATGTAACTCCAATACACTGGTGGTAAAAATATAAAAAGAGTACTACCACTTTGGATAAAGCAATTTTTTACATACTTAAATGTGATGCCTATCATATGACCAGTAATTCTTATAAACTTAACTTCATATAAACTCAATTTTCTTATATATTTCTTATAGATTTTTCTTATATATTTTAATATACAATCACCATATGACCCAGCAATTCCAGTTCTAGGAACTGAAAGAAAAATGAAAACAAGTGTCCAAACAAATATTGTACGTGAATGTCCATGGCAGCTTTATTCATAACAGCAGAGGCTGACAAATTTTTTCTTAAATGGCCAGAGTAATGTGGTCAGTCTCTGTCACAACTACTAATTTCTAGCACTGTAGCCTGAAAGCAACCACAGACAATACAAAAGGAATGGGCATAGCTAGCTGCTTTCCAATAAAGTTTTTTAATAAAAACCAGGGGCTGGACCCTTACTTTGCAGACCCTAATAACACCTGAGTACTGTAAATAATCCAAATGAACACCATAGGTAAATGAATAAACAAACTGTATATCCATACAATCAGTAATAAGACAACAAATATATGAAATAACATGGATAAATTTCATAAGTCATAGGCTAAGAAGCTGGCACAAAGTTACATGTAATAATTTCATTTATATAAAACATTAGGAATGACAATCTCATCTATCAAAATAAAAAGCAAATCAGGGGTACCTGATCTTAGGGCAGAGGGTGAGGAATGACTGAGAAAATGCACAAGAGAATCCTTTGGAAGGATGAAAATGGCACTGTACAGTAATAGTGGGTTAGACCAATGTATTTGTCAAAAACCCAAACCACTGATAATATGGCCATTTTACTGAATGCTATTTATACCTCAAAGTTGATTTTAAAAAATAGAGAATACTCATAATAAGCTAGGAAAAAAATGCATTCCTTTCAATTAAGCTTGGATAAAAGATCTAGTTAGAAGTCAGGTTGCAGTAATTCCAAATGAACTCAATGGGGCCTGAACTAGAATGGTTATCAGCTGGGATACAGAACAGTAGAGAGATTTGAGATTAATTCTCTGAAGTAGTTTCGTAGATTTTTACCCATTATGCTTAGTTTCTCTCTGTTACTTTTCCATATTGTCATTTTCTTTTGCTATCTAGAGTTCTTTGGTTTTATATCCTGTAGGACATACTATATATATGTATGACAATACATACCAACAAAATATTGCTACGCTGAGAAATAATAAAATAATGCAAAAATAATACAAAACGGCTATTTGTGGGGACACCTGGTGGCTTAGGTGGTTGAACATCCGACTCTTGATTTTTGGATCAGGTCATGACATCAAAGTCATGCAGATCAGGGAGTCTGCCTCCCACTCCCTTCTCCTTCTGCTCCTCTCCCTGCTTGCAGGCACAAGCACTCTCTCTCTCTCTCTCAAATAAATCAATCTTTAAAAAAAAAAAAAAAAAAAAAAAAGCCATGTGCTCTCTGTGTAAATTGTGCATCCCTTGAAATGTGCCAGTCTTCAAAACATACTAGTTTCTTTTAATATGAACAAAAGCAATACTCCATATAGTCCTAAACCAGAACATTCAAATACTAAAGAAAAACATGTTTGAGCCCTTATTCTGTTGCTATTTACTCCTGCAGTATCTTTAAAGTAACCAGGGTCTATCAATAAGAGGCAATTTGATGAACCTAGCAGGTCTGCTTTTGTATCCTCGACCACCTGTCAAAGGCACTGCAACATACATAACAAATATCCTCCCTGATCTCCCCTCATGCGTTTCTCCCTGAAAAGGAACCTTAGGAAGTGGTACAAAGAATCCTCAGTTCTATGTAAAAGTATGGAAACTGGATACTCTAAGCTACTTGGCTACCTTTGTTGCTCAGAGAGTTCACAAAAGGTGACAGTGTCTAAAACAGTCCCCATTGATTCTCGTGCCTCAACTGTCATGGCCTTGTGATCCCTTGAGTGTAGCTGGCCAGACCTAGAGAATTCTAACAAATAAAATAGCACAACAGCAATGGATGTCATTCTGAAATTAAGTTTCAAAGACTGTCTTCTGTCCTGGCCACCCTCTCTTGTTCTATCGCAGAGCCTTTGCTCTGTTGGAACCGAGCTACCATACTGTGAGTTGCCTATGGAGAGGCTCATGTGGCAAGGAACTGATGCTCAGCTGCGAGGCAGTCATGACTTGAGGTCTGCCAAAAGCCACATAAGTAAGCTAAAACACCTCTCCCTATCAAGCTCTGAGATGAATGCACGCCTCCTAGTCAACATTCTAACTGTAGCTTTTTGAGAGACTCTAAGCCAGAAGCAGTTAAGTGGTACTGAATTCTTGACCAAAAAACTGTTTCAAACTGCTATGATGCCATTGAATTTGTTATGCAACAATAAGTAAATAAAGCAAGTGAAATTCAAGTTCAATACTGCTGGTACCTTTTCTATCATCTTGCAAGTCTGAGTATCTTGTCATCAACCATCTCTCAAAATATGCAACTCAGCATTTCTGTCTTGCTGGAAGTTCTACTCTAGGACAGGAAGATCAGCAGCATTTTAGGATGCTATTTGTGTTTATGCCATTTAAACTGAATTAAATGACTCGTGGTCAATGATGCTGCTGCTCAAAAAACTGACATCTGTGACAGGCTAGATGCCTGTTTCATAAAATACACTAGACACACTAAAACCATTTGCTTCTGGAGCCATAATGGGTACAATGATGACTTCTTTAAAATAAATGAGAAAAATCTGTTCAGAACACTATCTAAGTAGAAAAAAACTAAGTAATACTTTTCAACTCTGTACTGTTAAAATGGAGTCTTGGCCAATAATGGGACCTCCTTAGAATTAAGTTACATAGGAATTACCACATTGTTCAGTTTTATCCTTCCATAATTCTTTTATAATGTTGATTCTGTAAATCAGTGCATAAAATCCTGAAAATACCTGACAACCTACAAATACTCTAGGCTCACTGACAAAAGCATTTACAGTGAACGAAAGAATTTAGCCAAATTCTAAAGCAATTATTTCCTAAAATATTGCCATGTATACCACTAGCACTATATATAAGCTGATTTTCAGTGTCTCACAGACACAGAATTAAATCATCTTTGAAGAAGCTTTTTCTCCCCCACTTTCTTTTGATCCTCTCTAATTACATTAAGAAGAAAATTTAGAGGGCACCTGGGTGGCTCAGTTGGTTAAGCAACTGCCTACGGCTCAGGTCATGATACTGGAGTTCCAGAATCGAGCCCCGCATCAGGTTCCCTGCTCAGCGGGAGGCCTGCTTCTCCCTCTCCCACTCCCCCTGCTTGTATTCCCTCTCTAGCTGTGTTTCTCTCTGTCAAATGAATAAATAAAATCTTTAAAAAAAAAAATTTAGTTTAATGTTACTTAGCAAGTCTTCCAACCTTTGCCAAATCTTTTCACCAAGGATACAGCAAGCATGCCTCAGACTCAGACCATACAGGGAAAGAAACAGAATTCCCTTGTTTTCAATACAGCTCAAATGTCTCCTCAAAAAAAAAAAGAAAAAAAAAAAGAAAATAGGAAATAGATTCTTAAAAAAATTAAGTAAATAACAGAGTCAGTGGTTCTCAAAGTGTGGTCCCTGAACCAGCAGTCAATACCATTAACATTACCTGAAACTCATTAGAATTGAAAAATTCTGACATTGTCCCAGATGTTCTGATGGAAAATTCTAGGGAAAAGAACAAAACATTTTGATATGCCCTACAAGTATATCTTGTGTATACCTAAGTTTGTGAAATACTAGTAAAGACAGTAACAAAAACTGCAAAATTAGAATAACCATGCCAAAAGACAGCAAAATTCATGGAAGTGATACATAAATTACTTGAAGTTTGAAAATTGCTGTTTTAAAGAGATACTATCATCTTAACAACCTTTATGAACAAAAAAGAAAGTTAGACTACACTAGCAGTTGTCTATTCTCTTCTAGAAAACGTCTAGCCAAATCATTGTGGAATAGCTAACCTTTACTAAATATGCCATTAGGTCTTGGGTAAGGAATTAATATAGAACAATGAACATGCTGGTTTCTATCAGCTAGAAATACATAGAAATGCATCTACCTTTCATTAAAATGGTATGGCTATTTTAAAATAGCTAAAATGATTATTTATTTATTTATTTATTTATTTTTAAAAGATTTTATTTATTTGACAGAGAGAAACACAGCGAGATAGGGAACACAAGCAGGGAGAGTGAGAGAGGGAGAAGCAGGTTTCCCGCTGAGCAGGGAGCCCGATGTGGGGCTCGATCCCGGGTCTCCAAGATCACGACCTGAGCCAAAGGCAGTCGCCCAACCAAAGGAGCCACATAGGTGCCCCTGATTTTTATCTTTGTAACTTCATGTTAAGTAATTTTTTATTTGTCTCTCCAGCAGCTTCTGGGGACTCTCACAGGCCAAAGATGGGGAGGGGAGAATTGGCAAATTATAGTGTGGGCTGCTGACCAGACAGAAGAGACTAAGGGTAGGAAGCAGAAAAGAAGGGGCATTATATACACATTTTATATTCCTAAGAAGAAAATTTTGCTATGAATTCTTCTCTTTAAGAATATAAACCAACTTCCAGAATGGCATAAGGACCTATGAAAATCTACTCTTCCATAAAAGCAGAATACTAACAAAACTTGTCAAAATCAACTTTTTCAGAAGTATGAAAATTAAACAAAGCCTTGCAAGAATCTGAGGAGCATTTTCAAGAAAAATAGCCCAATCTCAGAACAACAAACCCGGATGCTACATTGTGCCTAATCCGTCATCCTCTCCTTGGCTCTGCAACAGTGCTGAAAAGCAATGAACCAGCAAATCACAGCAGTTGTAAAAGCCTTCTTCCTAAAGGCCACTACAGACATCAAATATGGAGTCCCCAAAACCTTCACCCCCTGAGAATTGTTACCATTTGACCTGACAGACAGCATGCTAAGAAGCTTGAAGTTACTTTGTCTACCAAATCTGGTTCAGAGGTTTTTGTTGGAACAGCTCTATCCCCAAGCTGTTTCTTTAAAATAATCAGCAGCAATTCTCTAACATAGCAGCTGTCTCAGTGATATTACCAGCTGGGGGCTAACAAAAGGTGGACCAAAAATTTTTAAAGGAAAACTGAGGAATGGAACGTGCAAAGAGGACTTGAAAGCTAGCCCCAACATACTCCTGGGCATCTAGACTGCCATATGCACATTCAGGACTATGTTCATGCTAAGGAGAGACCTGAACAGGTCCTAATCTCACACCTCTGGCTAACCTTGAGGCTCTACGCAAACAAGTAACCTGCATCTTGGTGTGTCAAAAAGGCATGCCCAATAGATTCACAGAGCCCCTCATCAAAGGCCAAGAGACTTACAGCAAAAGGATTTAAAGACCTCTGTTCCTACATTAGCGGACCACCAACTGAGCAGAAGTACCAATGGCCACACACAACAAATAGACTTTACAAAATCAGTTTAGAAAAGTCATGAAGCAAACAACACAACAAGAGCACACCTACTTGGGTATAAGAGCTGGAGATGTCTATTTTAATACAGCTGTCACACTGTAGTATTGAAAATGTTCAGTTTTCAACCAAAAATTATGAGACACACAACAGAAAAGGAAAAGTATGTATGGCCCATATTTAAGGATTAAAAATAGCATTCAAGAGAAACTTCCTAAGGAAGCCCAGAGAGTTGGACCTACTCGACAAGGACTTGAATTCACCTATAATAAACATATACAAAGAACTAAAGGAAATAGAATGTAAGAATTTCAAGGAAATTATGAGACCAATGTTTCACCAAAAGGATAATATCAATAAAGAGACAGAAATTACAATGATGAGCCAAGTAGATATTCTAGAGTTGAAAGATACAACAAAAATGAAAAATTTACTAGAAAGACTCAACAGCAGGTTTTTTGCTGGCAGAAAAAAGAATCCACAAATGTAAGAGCAAGTTAGCTGAAATTATCCAGTCTGAGCAACAAAAAGTGGAAAGGAAGAAAAATGAAGAATCTCAGAGACCCATGGGACACTACTAAGAACACCAGCATATGTATAACAGAAGTCAAAGAAGGAGAAGAAAGGTCAGAAAAGATAGATATTTGGAAAAATAATGGCTAAAAACTCCATTTGATGAGAAACATTCAACAATGCACATAAGAAACTTAACAAACTCCGTGTAGGATGAAATCCATGTAGGATAAACTAGGAGATCCACACCTACCAGACATACCTATCAAACTATCTGAAGACAAAGAACAACTTTAAAGTATCAAGAGAGGGACACCTGAGTGGCTCAGTCATTAAGTGTCTGCCTTCAGCTCAGGTCATGATGTCAGAGTCCTGCTCCCTGCTCAGCAGGAAGCCTTCTCCCTCTCTCAATCCCCCATTCCTCTCTAGCTGTTTTTCTGTCAAATAAATAAATAAAATCTTAAAAAAAAAAAAGTAAAGTATCAAGAGAAAAGTGACTCACTGCCTTCAATAAGATAAACAGCTGAATTCTCATTAGAAACCACGCAGGCCAGAAGTCTGAGGGATGACATATTTAAAGTATTGAATAGAAAGACTGAACAAATAATTCTATATGCAAGAATTCTATATTCTAAAGTTTCCTTCAAAAATAAAGGAGAAATTAAGGCATTCTCAGATAAACAAAACTTAGCAAATCTCTCTTTTCAGACCTGCCTTATAAGGAATAATAAAGGGAGTCCTACAGGCGAAATGAAAGGGCAGTGAATAACAATTTGAATCCACATGAAGAAATATGAGGCATCAGTAAAAAAAGGTAATTACATAGGTAAATATAAAAGACAGTATAAGTGTATTTTTGTGTATATTCTCATAACTGCATAAAAACAATCATTGTAAAATGGTGTTTATAGGATTATAATGTATAAAGATGTGATTTATAAGCATTAATAGTATAAAGAAAGGAGAATGGAGCCACAATAGAGGAAATTTTTTGTACATTATTGAAAATAACTTGACATTAATCTGAAACAATATTGTTTTAAGATTTAGTTGTAATTTTCAGAGCAACGACTAAGAAAATAACAAAAAAATATAGTGATCTCTACTTTACTGATTTCCAAATTACTAAATCAAATTGCTAAAACAATTCTCAGCTCTCAAATTAAGAGCAAATGACATAGCTTGATCACCACCTTCTCTTTGAAACACAATCTCCTTTTTCTTCTTTCTCAGTCTTACTGTTGGATCTTTTTTCTAGCCTCTAAACGATGAAGGCCTCTAGGATCAATCCTTGGCTCCCTTCTCTTTCCTAGCTACATTTACTCATTAGATGATCTTATCTAGTCTCATTACTTACCGTCCCATCTAGAAGCTGATGACTCCCAAGTCTGTGTTGCATCCCTAATCAATCCTCTGAACACCAGACCCAACATATCCAACTGCCCATTTTGTTATCTCTCTATATATATCTAATAGACTAACAGGTACTTTAACCTGTATGTCCAACATATACCTACATAGCTCCTACACTCACATCTTTTAGCTCTCTGCTCCAATGTGAACTTCTTCAGATAAGTTACACATGACCATACTATATAAAACAGAACCACTCTACCACTCTCCATCCCACAATTCTTTTTCCTTTTTCTTCATTACATTCATCACAATGTATTTATAAGTGTATGTTTCTGCTTCAGGTAAGCTCTAGAAAAGCTGAATCCTTGCTCACTGTTTCACCTTCAGTGCACTGAACATATTTAACGTTTATTAAAGGGAGAAGGGAATACTGATGAAAGATTATTATTAATGGGCTTTACACCAAAGCAATACAAATGATAAAAAATATACTTACTTTTCCTTTTTTTCTTGTTTGTGGGCCTCTCTTGTAATTTGAGCTGCTTTTCTACTATATGGATGGATGACTTTTTTTTCCCGTCCTACAATTTTTCCCTTTAGGGCTTTAGGCTAAAATTAGGAAGATACACGACATACATTAAGTCAGATATTTAGGTGATTTCTGTTAAAAAATTTTCTTTAGAAATAAATTTTAAAAATAATAATTTAAGAAATACCATAAACCAGAAACGCTACTCTAAGAATTATGAGATAAACCAGACCTGTTAAATGACTGGTGCAGCATTTGTTTCAACTGTCATAATAGAAATGATACATTCAAAACTACTCTTCAGTGATGTAAGAAAATAAAAAAGGCACAGGGTGGGTCAATAAACCCAGCTCTTCAACTCTTCTATCTTCAAAGTAGGTAAGAGAATGCTGGTAATGAGAAGACAGAGTTAAAATTATGTTACAGTTCTATGTGGATGGAAGTAGAGAGTATTATGCTAAGCGAAATAAATCAATCACAGAAAGACAATTATCATATGATCTCACTGATATGAGAAAGGTGAGAAACAAAACAGAGGGTCATAGGGGAATAAAGGGAAAAATGGAACAAGACAAAATCAGATAGGAAGACAAACCGTGAGACTCTTAATCTCAGGAAACAAACTGAGGGTTGCTGGAAGGGAGAAGGGTGGGAGGGATGGGGTGCCTGGGTGATGGACACTGGGGAGGGTATGTGCTATGGTAAGTGCTATGAACTGTCTAAGACTGATGAATCACAGACTTGTACCCCTGAAACAAATAATACATTATTATGTTAGTAAAAAACAAAACAAAACAAAACTGTGTTACAGTTAAAAAAGTTGGGGAGGTAGAGGAACATAGGATGTTCATGGGAATTTAACTATAGATATTGGACATGGAATAGAGTGGGCACTGAATCAAGCAAAATCAAAGTTAGGTTCATAAAAAAGCAGGAACAGAGGATATAATACAAGCCATCTCAAAATTAGCACACCCAAAAAAGAACAAATTATTTCCTCTTCGAATATGCCACCAGGTAACAAGGTCACAATTCATTCAGCCCACTAAACTTGACATTTCAGTTATTTCTTCATTCCTATATAATTCTGTATTTTATCAGACCTGTTTTTATTTTGTTATTGGGTTTGGCTTTCTATAAGAGAAGCCCAAAATAATAATGGTATAACCTGATAAAAGTTTCATTCTCTAATGTAAAATGTAGGAGCTGGAGGCTCTGCTTCACAAAGTCCTCAGAGATCCAGGCTCCTTCCATCTACTATTCTAAGGCATAACCTCCTATATATCTCTATAGTTCAAGATGACTTAATACCAGTCTAAACTCCAACCAGGGAGAAGTAGAAAAGAAAATTAAAAGGTATACTCTTTTCCATTAAGTGCAAGATGTCAGAAGCTAGAGTCTTCTTTTTACATCCCATTGATCAAAATTTAATCACTGGATTATGTAAGGCAGAGTAGTAAATATAAAAATAAATATAATTCTCGGAAAAAAAATGCATTATTACAGAAGAAAAAGATTCTTCTTCGGGACAGCTGGTGGTCTCTAACATACCTAATCCTCAAAGTCTCTTAGAATCTTCTCTTCAAAATTATTGTTATTGCCTTAATTCAGCCTCATGAATTTTCATGATCAGGATGGCCTTTAGATTCTCACTGCTTTCTTTTTTCATGGGAGTCGAAGAGCTTATTTTTCTGCAACATTTATCTCGTAAAGTCCTTCTCCCTTGCTAACGAGCTCACAGTTAGGTCCCAAGTCCTTAATGTGGAAAACAATCTACCCCCAACCTACTTCTCCAGCATTATTACTCATTCTTCAAAACATCCTTCGTCCTGTTCTTACTGAACTTCTCCCCCATTTCCAGAACACACCATGCTGTTTCATAGCTTCTGAAGACTGCACTTGTTACCTCTACCTGAAAAATTCTTTTCCTTCCTTGTCTTTTCATAAACTATAACTCAAAAGTCATTTCCTCTGTAAAACTTTTGGCAGAATTAATTAAAATGACTACCAGTTCCTCATTCACACATGTATTCATTCTTTCAACAAATATTCACTAAAATACGCCAATAAATATTTACTGTTCACTTCCGGATACATCTAGCCAAGGCAGGTGCCACTCTGAAACCCAGAATGGCACTGGAAGGTAGTCACAGGTACAAAAGAATAATGTGAAACCATCATACAACAGTAGAGGCATGCTCTGTTTTACTGTGCATCACAGATATCGTGGGGGGTCTCGTTTTGTTTGTTTACAAACAAGCTTTGTGGCAACCCTTCATTGGGCAAATCTATCTATTGGCACCACTTTTCCATCAGCATTTGTTCACTTCATGTCTCTATGTCACATTTCAGTAATTCTTGCAATATTGCAAACTTCATTATTACCATATTTGTTATGGAGGTCTGTGATCAGTGACCTTTAATGTTACCCTTGTAATTGTTTTGGGGCACCATCTACTGTGTCCATATAAGCAAACTTCATCAATAAATGCTTTGTGTATTCCTACTATTCTCACTGACCAGCCATTCTCCCATCTATCTCCCTCTCCTCAGGTCTATCTCCTGAGACAAAACAGTATACAAATTATACCAATTACTAACCCTACAACGGCTTCTAGGTGTCCAAGTGAAAGGAAGAGTCGTACATCTCCCACTTTAAATCAAAACCAAGAGATGATTAAGCTTGGTGAGGATGGTATGTCCAAAGCTGAGATAGGCCAAAAAGTTAGGCCTCTCTCTTATGCCAGTTAGTCAAGATGGGAAGGCAAAGAAAAAGTTCTTGAAGGAAACTTAAGGTGCTACTCCAGTGAACACAGGAATAATGAGAAAGCAAAGTATCCTTACTGCTGATAAAGTTTTGAGTGGTCTGGATGGATCACACCAGCCACAACACATTCCCTTGAGCCAAAGCCAGAGAAAGGACCACCTCTCTTCAGTTCTATGAAGACCAGGGGAAGTGAGGAAGCTGCAGAAAAAAAATCTGAAGCTAGCAGAGGCTGGTTCTTGTGGTTTAAGGAACAAGGCAGTCTCCGTAACGTAAGTGCAAAGTAAAGCAGCAAGAGCTGATGTAGAAGCTGTAGCAAGTTATCCAGAAAAATCTAGCTAAGATAATGAAGGTGACTACAGTAAACAAGATTTCCAATGTACACAATACACCCTCCTACTGGAAGATGTCATCTAGGACTTTCACAGCTAGAAAGGAGAAGTCAGTGTCTGGCTTCAAAACTTCAAAAGACAGACTGACTCTCTTGTTAGGGGCTAATGCAACTGGCAACTTTAGGCTGAAACCAGTGTGCAATTACTATCCCCCAAATCCTAGGGCCCCTAAGAATTATGGGAGATGTACTATGCCTATGCTCTATAAATAGAGCCACGAAGTCTGGCTGACACCACATATTTATAATAACATGGTTTCCTGACTATCTAAAGCCCCATGTTGAAGCCTACTGCTAAGAAAAAAATATTCATTTTAAAATATGACTATTCCCTGACAACACACCTGATCACCCAAGAGTATAATGGAGATAAACAATGAGGTTAACGTTATTTTCTTACCTACTAACACAACACCCATTTTGTACCTCATGGATCAAGGAGTTTTTGACATTTGAGTCTTATTTTAAAAAATTTTAAGGCTATAGCTGCTGCATACAGTAATTCCTCTAATGAATCTGGGCAAAATAAGTTACTGAAAGCCTTCAGAAAAGGATTCACTATTCTAGATGCCATGAAGAGCATTCATGATTCATGAGTAAGAACAGGAGTTTGGAAGTTGATTCCAACCTTCATAAATGACTTCAAGGATTTCAAGACTTCACTAGGAAGGAGGAAGGAACTGCAGATGTGGTGGGCATAGCAAGAGAACAGAATTGGAAGAAGAGCCTCAAGATATGACAGATTTTGCTGCAATCTCATGATAAAACTTGAATGACTAAGGAGTTGCTTCTTACAGATATAAAAAAGTGTTTTGAGATGGAATCTCTTTTGATGAAGATGCTGTGATGACTGTTGAAATGATAGCAAAGGATTAAGAATGTTACATCAGCATAGTTGATAAAGCAGTGGCAGAGTTTGGGATGACTGACTCCAATTCCGAAAGTTCTACTGTGGATAAAATGCTACCAAACAGCACTGCATGCTACAGAGAAATCATTTGCAAAAGCCCCTACCAGAATAAAGAGTAAAACTTGCTGTAAACTCAGATGATGGTTAGCGTTTTTTTAGCAATAAACTATTTTTTTAATTAAGGTATTTACATTGTTTTTTAGACAGTTGCTATTGCACACTTAATACTCTACATTATAGTGTAAATAGAACTTTTCAATGCATTGGCAAACCAAAAGTTATTTGACATGCTTTATTGTGATATTCGTTTTACTGGGGAAGTCTGGAACTAAACCCACAATATCTCTAAGATGTGTCCACATGTGCATCAATGTATTAAACAGTCTATTCAAGCTAAAGATCTCTTAACTGAAAAGCAATCTCTATCAGTCAAGGGTTCTCCAAATTTATTTGTAGAGCATCTGATGATTCATAGAATAGCACAGAATGTAAACATAAAACAAAACTGGGCACGAGGGAAAGAAGGTGTATTTGCTATAGAAGATTAATAGTTGTTTTAACTTTGAAAGATATAGCAAAAACAGCATTTCTTTTCATAAGTATAAGTAAGGCACTGCTTTGAGTAACTATGTTTACTTTGAAAAGTTTCTGGCACCAGAAAAATATTCCAGTAAGAAATTATTAGCATTAGTATTAGTAACCTACAACCTCTAGCAATTACTTCAGAACATTCTAAACTTACTTGGATCAGTAATTGAGAGTAACAGAAGAAAACATAGTTTATTCAAACAACACAGAAACAGAAAGAGGTACTTCGGGGCAATATGCTTCAAATATTCCTGCTAAAGTCATAAATAATAAAAAGGAACTTTTCCTAAGACCATCACAGTCAGCATAGAATTCAGGGTCAACTAGAGACAAAAATGCCATTTAGACTACCCAGTCAACCAGAAACCTAGAAAAATAATCATTCCACCAAACACACTTAGGGTACATAAAGGTATACAAACACTTAAAAAAAAAAAGTATAAAACTAAAAAGTCTTCCCTATAACTGAGAAAACCTATAGTGTAATATTTTAAATGTCAAAATAAATTTCAAAGTATCACATACTAAGTCACTCAACGTTAATGACATGACAAAAATGAGATAGATTAATTAAAAGAAATTAAGAGAAGCTGCATTTCTTTCTCTTTTGAGGGGCAGTGAATCTAACATGAAGAAATTCAGTGCATTTTCCTTGCTTTACAGATAAATATGACACTAATGACAATCATTAGCTAGGGCTTCCAGTAGGTTAATGAACTTAATGGTTCAGCACATATTTTCTAAATCCCACCCAATTCTCAAGGACCATTTCAAATTCAAGTTACCTCCTCCTTGAAGATACCCAAGAATAACTTTTTTGGACCCTAGTACCTTTCTCTTTTACTAGCATTTGCCACGTAGTACCTAATATTAAATTGCACTGACGAGTCATTTAACATCTACAAAGTCATTTACACTTCTGTTTTATCTTCTTTAACAGTGGCGCCTTAAAGACTGTAAAACATGGGGCGCCTGGGTGGCTCAGTGGGTTAAGCGACTGCCTTCAGCTCAGGTCATGATCCCGGAGACCTGCACTTGAGTCCCACATCGGGCTCCCTGCTTGGTGGGAAGCCTGCTTCTCCCTCTCTCACTCCCCCTGCTTGTGTTCCCTCTCTAGCTGTGTTTCTCTCTGTCAAATAAATAAATAAAATCTCTAAAAAAAAAAATTGTAAAACATGTTCTAACAGGTTGAAAATAATACTCTGAATGAAGTAAAAAGTAGGATGATGCCCCAAGTGAACATTTGCTGAGCACCCACTGTACATTAAACTATTGTAAATTAAAAATATTAAAAATGGCCTTTAAAAGTATCAATTGTCTCATATAAAAATAATTTTAATAGTTCATAAACAATGCTCTCCTTAAGAATACCTTAATTAATTCTCCAATGCAAACTTCAATTTTATCTTTCTTGCAAAAATCTAACATCAAGCTCTTGGTTATTATCAAAAAGGTAATAGGTGGTGGAGAGGATATGGAGAAAAGGAACACTTGTGCACTGCTGGTGGGAATGAAAACTGATAGAGCCACTAGGGAAAACAGCGGACAGGTTCCTCAAAAAATTAAAAATAGAACTACCGTATGATCCAGCAGTCCCACTTCTGAGTATATATCCAAGGAAATAAAATCACTGTTTTGAAGAGGTATCTGCACCTCTGTTCACTGAAGCCTTATATCATAGCCAAGACATGGGAACAACCTAAAGCATCTTTCAACAAATGAAGAAAATGTATTATATATACACAGTGGATTATCAACCAGCCATAAAAAAGGAAATCCCACCACTTGCAACAATATGGATGAAACCTGAAAGCATTATGCTAAGAGGTAAGTCACAGAGAAAAAGACAAATAAGGCATGATCTTACATATATGTGGAATCTATTTTAAAAAACACACAAAAAACCTTATAGAAACAGGAGGTAGACTGGTGGTTGCTAGAGGATGGAGTTAAGAAATGCCTCAAGGTGGTCAGTGGGTACAAACTTCCAATTATAGGTTGAGTAAAGTTCTTGAGATATAACAATACCATATTGCACACTTGAAAGGTGCTAAAAGGGTAAATCTTTTTTTTTTTTAAGATTTTATTTATTTGACAGAGAGAAACACAGCCAGAGAGGGAACACAAGCAGGGTGAGCGGGAGAGGGAGAAGCAGGCTTCCCGCTGAGCAGGGAGCCCGATGTGGGGCTTGATCCCGGGTCTCTGGGATCATGACCTGAGCCGAAGGCAGTCGCTTAACCAACTGAGCCACCCAGGCACCCCAAAAAAGGGTAAATCTTAAAATTGATTATCTATGTGATGTGATCTATTAACTAAGCTTATTATGGTAGTGATTTTATAATATATATGTATATCAAATCATAACACTGTACATCTTAAACTTATACAGTATTCTAAATCAATTATATCTCAATACAGCTGGGAAAAAAAACAACAACCAAGATTTAGTAAGTTGATTTGTTGTCACAGCTTACATTTATAGGTGAGTCCAAAAGCACAGCATTCTTGTCATTAAGGAATATGTAGGTAGTAATAGTTAATGACCACATTAATATGCAAAGATAAATTGAAGGATGATGATGGCACACTTTTAAATGTCTTATAATCTAACTATGGAGAAAAATAAGCATGCTTAAACTTTATAATAGGCTTCCACAAAAAAGAATATACCACAGTGCCTTGTGGTATAGTACACACCAAATTAAAAACTTTTAGCACACTAAAAACATTTCACAACGCAGAATAAAGTGTCAGGTGGGATGAATTAGTTTGAAAAGACTGTTCACATTAGTTGAATTAAGTTCAGGTATGAATTTGTAAAGCTCCAGGAGAGGTTCAAAATAAGAAAAAAGTAAATGAACAAAGTAACGAAAGTGGGTAATTACAAGCTCTACTATTACTTTACTACTATTACTAAAGTTAATTACAACAACTAAACTACATTTACCAAGTGCCAAACATTGGGCTGACTGGCTTACCTTTATTTTCACAACGATTCTATGAGGTAGTTATTCTGATCATCCCATTTTAATAGGTGGACAACTGAGACTTAGAGGGGTTAAGTAATTTCACCAAGATCAAAATTTAGCAAAGACAGTTGTCAAAGTCAGTTCTCTGTAACTCCATAACCTAGAGGAACTGATATGAAAAACTGGAAAACCTCCAGTACCAAGCTGAGTTTAAATTCAAGAACGGGCACAGCACAACCACTAGTGATGTACCAGAAAAGGCAGCAAATGTGCCAATGAAAACAGATTTTTATGCCACTCCTTTGATTCTTATGGCAAGGCACTATCCTCCTACCATACAGCCTGATAAAATGAAATTCTCATAATCAAGGACAACTACATCCCAACCAACCCCCAATCATACCTAATATTTCAGCATTCCACTCTGAAATGGAAAAGCTATGAAAGAATTCTTTAAAAGGGTTGGAAATAGCACAAGTGCAGTGATAAGTGAAAAACCTAAATTTACACATATACAAACGTGTATGATCTAAAGCAAAAAAGACCGTATAGATGTGAAAGACAAAAATGACAGGCATACAACAAAAAGAAGAGAAAAAAAGAACAAAGAGGACAAAAGACCTTGTGGCCAGAGGATCATAACTTTTTAACAGATTATAAACTTACTTTGTTGTTTTTATTAAAAACTGGTTGAAAATAAATATAAGACAGAAACTTCGTATTCAGGAATTTCACTAGTAAATTTTGAAAACAAGAAGAAACAACGGTCTTGGAATACAACGTAAATATAACTATAAAGAAAAGGAAGGGAATTATAAATACAAAATTTAGATACTGTTTACCTGAGGGGCTCCTGAACCTTACAGATCCAAGGAAAGAAACACAGAATCTTTCAAAAGTTTTATTTCTTAAACTGGGTAATGGATAAACGAGAATCACTCACACTACTAATCTTTATACTTTACTATGTTACATAAACACTCCTTTGTATCTAGACAACTTTTAATAAAAACAGAATAGTTTGAGCGTCCTGGAGGGAATGGGGGGGGGGTGGTGGAGGCAGGATTGGGGGAGGGAGGGAGTCACTGGAGGGCGGCGATAAGACACCAGGAAGGAAGAGATGAGCCTAAGCAGTCTAGACCGGCAAGAGGAGGCACACCAACAGAGGCAACACTTTCCCAAGTTTTGCCGACCCCCCCCCCACACACCCCATCCTCCCGCCGCCCTCATACCGGTGAGTAACAAGAAAATGTAAATGTTCAGTGTTTTCCCCCGAGGGGCAGGACTCTCTGTTAATGCTTCAGAACCCGGAAATGGAACTTTAAGGCCCAGACGGGGGGGTCCAGGCAGGCCTCGGGGCTGGCCTGCCCTGCACCCCTCACCCCAGTGTACCGACCAGTAAAATCACTTAGCCCGGTCCCCTCTCCCAGTATCCCAAGACGCCCCCGCTATCCTGCAGCCTGCCCGAGGGGAAACTTCCAGAGAGTCAAGCGGGTTCAGGAAAGCGGGAGGGGGCCCACCATGGTGACGTCCTCGCAGCCCTGCAGGACCTCCGCAGCCCAGACCAGGGAAACACCAACAACGGCAACAGCTCAGAGGAAGCGTGCAGTCTAAACACACGTGGTTGCGGGAAAAGACCGGCGGACCCAACCGGAAAGGGCGGGACAAGTACTTCTCTCTAACACGTCCCCGGGAACCGACACCAAATCTTTTTATTCCGTAGTGGACTTTTCAGCCCTGGACCAGGGGGCAGCCTCCCGGCCGGCTTTCCAAAGACGATGGGAGCGAGCTTGGGCCCGAGGGTGAGAGTGGCCCAGCGTCCAGTGTGATGCCCGGGATTTGAACTGGGCTTACCGACGCTAGACGCTCCTGGCTAGTGGCGTTCCAGGCCCCGGCGTGGATCTGCATTGTCTACCTTGACGCACAGCCCTCAGCTGACCCGCACCTTGCGCTGAGGCCCTCCGTTGGGAGGTTCCCGCCGCGCGGAGGCTAGCCCCTCGCCCTTAGACTGTGGGGAGATGGCCCGAGCCCTAGGACAGGGAAGGGCCCTCTGCGCACCTCCGCTGCCTTGAGCAAGGCTTTTCCCCTGCTGAGTCTCAGTTTCTTCACCCATGAAGGGCCCTTCTACACATCCAAGGCCCCTTCCAACCTAGGGTTTTTTGTTTGTTTTCTTCTCACAATGGGTTAGAGTCTGTGTTTTACCTGTATTTGTTAGGGTTCCACAGACCCTATATCCATTCAACAAATATTTGTCTACTGTGTGCCAGATTTCGGGGATACTCCGAGTGCTAATAAAGAAATAAGTAAATAAATAAAATTAATATTATTTTAAATAGTATAATTATTCTGAAGAAAATAAAGAGGGTGGGATAGGCAGAAAAGTTGTTTTACACGTGCCTGTCTCTGAGATCCTCTGGAAAATGAGAGTTGAGCAGAGACTGATACTACAAAAATAATTCCAGAGGCTTTTGCTTTTGTGTTTGTTTGTTTTTTAAGATTTTGTTTATTTGACAGAGAGAAGCACAGCC
>PITA01001287.1:47588-204349 GCA_004023965.1 Spilogale gracilis
AGTGGGAGGTGTATACATTTGCCATGTGTATAAGGATCCCTGTTAGAATATATAAACAAAGTTATTTCTAGCAGTATTGCTCATAATAGCCCAAACTAGGGGAAAACCTAATCATTCCTTAACAAAAGGATGGAAAAATATTCTGTGGTAAATTCCATAAAGCAGTGAAATGAGCAAACTATAGCTATGGTTAAACATGAATAAATTTCTGATCATAGTGTAAAAAATATAGACAAAATGATGCATACAGTAAAATTCCATTTATAGGAAGTTCAAAACAGGCAAAATGAGCTACACTACATTTTTCACAGATACTTTCATAAGTGGCCATTGATGTTTCATAACCTCAGTGGTGGTTGCCTTGGTGTTTGTTTTATAATTTTTTCTTTATGCACTACATATATGTTTTACACGCTACATATATGTTTTATGCACATTTATGTTTGCAAGCTATACTTTCACTGCAAGAGGTGTTAAAATTTTTTTAAGTGCAAATATATTATCCCATTGCCTCTTGAATCCAGTATTACTAATAGAAAGTCTTATGTTGGTCTAAATTTTGTTCCTTTGTGAGTGGCTTACTTTTCTGTATGGAATCTTCTAATAATTTCTATTGCATTTGTTCTCAATTTCACTACAGTGTGTCAAGGTATTAGTATTTCCTTATAGATATTGGTATTCTACATATCTTTCAAGTTCCTTTTGCGATTTGCATTATCTGGGTTGATAATTCTATTCTCCAGATCCTTTAGCCCTTCTTTTATATTTTATATCTCTTTATTAATTTCTTCTGCCCTTGGGTGAGTTCCTAATGTGATCTTCCAGCTTACTACTTTGTCCTTTGATATAATCCTCATGCTATATATTCCATCTATTGTCCTCTTCAACTCTTATTTTTAACATATATCCTACATAATATATTTATCATCTATATATCTGTATATCTATATCTTTTGCTTTTAAAGTAATTTCTTATGCATTCTCTTTGTTAACATATTCTTCCTCCAATCTTTTCAATGTATGTTGTGCTCATTTAAAATTATTGGTTCTGGGAGCCCGGGTGGCTTAGTCATTAAGCATCTGCCCTTTCTGCTCAGGTCTTGATCCTGGGGGGCCTAGACTGGAGCTCTGTCTGGCTTCCTGCTCAGCGGGGAGTCTGCTTCTCTCTCTCCCTCTATCTGCTGCTTTCCCTACTTGTGCTCCCTCCCTGTCTGTCAAGTAAATAATTAAAATCTTAAAAAAATTTTTTTGGTTCTTCCATTCCAATAAGTGTGCTTTATGTGGCGTGTGCTGTTTACTTTAATTATTTTTTTAAGTACTCTTTTCAAGCAGTTGTACTCCTTAGGTATGTCTTTTTCATGAACCTGTGACATCACGTTTCACTGATAGAATCAGCTCTCTTGTCCTATAATGTGTATTGCGAAAGTGCTGAAAGTCATACTCTCACCTGTGTCCTCCTTGGAAAATTTGAAGACAAGGAGGGTCAAGTTTCAGAGGAGAGAGCTCCGGGGCAGCAGAAACTTTGCAACCAAGAAGTGCAGGAGGCGCAAAGGTCCGAGGGCACTGACCGACATTCCTTCACCTGTTTTCATCAGCACCTTACTTTAGCTGGGCTCTGTCTTCTCTGCTAGTGCCTCACGGTACTGGGAGGCCAGTGATGTTCAGCATTACTAAGGTGAAGTAAGATAGACAGGAGCTAAAATTACACCCTCTCCAGATCCTCCCCCAGCTGCCACAGATGTCCTCCTCCCAGGCGATTGCTGTGTTCTCTGCCTGCCTCCCACACCATCATTTGCCGGTTCCCATCCTCCTAGGGATTCTCTCAGTTGTGATTTTACTTCCAACTGCAAATCCCTTCCTGTTTCTGTCGTTTTTCAGGGTTGATTTTCGAGTAGCCTGTGCTACTTTATCATTTTATCCTACTTATATTTAGAAATACTGATTATATTAGTAAAATTAGCCTTTTGTTATATGTGATATAATTTTTCTCTTGACCTATTTGTAACAATGTTTGCTGGGGAGAGATTATATAAAATGTCTTTCAATAGGGAGTT
Organism: Spilogale gracilis; assembly: GCA_004023965.1. Taxonomy (NCBI): domain Eukaryota; kingdom Metazoa; phylum Chordata; class Mammalia; order Carnivora; family Mephitidae; genus Spilogale; species Spilogale gracilis. The sequence continues at coordinate 49,643 of PITA01001287.1, forward strand.
GTTATGTAAATGGTTTAAAGATGACCTCTGTATATGGGCCTTTTTTGTTTTCACCTTCATAGCAGGCTGGGTCCTGATAACTCAAAAGCCATATGGTGCCAAACTCAAATTTTTATGCATCCCATTGTTTGAAGCACAGTTCAAAGGAGGAGTTTTTTTTTTTTTTTTAACCATTTAGAGCTCCTTGCTTGGCTACCCAAGCAACCATCACTGGAAATCTGTTGACCATAGGTAAGATAAACCCTGGGGCTATAAAAACGCCAAGCTACTCCTGCCTTTCAGAGTTCTTAGACTTAGAGTCTCCCCAAAGCTGGTGATAGACATCACCTAGACACACAGCTCCTTCTCCAAAATCTCTCTAATCCCCCTCTGCCCACTCTGGGTAGTGACCTTCACCATGACCTTTAGAAGATGTCATGAGAGGCGCCTCGGTGGCTCAGTTGGTTAAGCGACTGCCTTCGGCTCAGGTCATGATCCCGGAGACCCGGGATCGAGTCCCGCATCGGGCTCCCTGCTCGGCGGGAAGCCTGCTTCTCCCTCTCTCACTCCCCTTGCTTGCGTTCCCTCTCTCACTGTGTTTCTCTCTGTCAAATAAATAAATAAAATCTTAAAAAAAAAAAAATGTCATGAGCTGAAAGACTGCCCTCCCAATGCAAATCTGTCAAAACTTCTGTCAAATAAAGCTCTTTGTGTGCTACTATCATCTCCTGGTCATATCCCTGAACTTGCTACAGTAGTTAAATATGTAATAAAAAGTTATTTGCTACTGTTTTAAAGAATAATTTAAGTCTATATGTACCTATGTGGGAAAATGTTGTGTATATTGTTTTTCATGCATAGAAAATATCTGGAAGGACACACAATAAACTGTTAGTAGTTAATGAGATTAAGATTGAGGTTGGTGTTGCTCAGAAAATAAATTTTTGCTCTGTTCTACAGTGTTTGAATTTTGAAAACAGTGTATTTTATAACTTTTTTCCAATTTGAGAACAGCTGAATTCTGTGATTAAAGTGATCAAACATTGTGGTGTCATTAGGCATATGTTAATGCAAATGAAATAAAAGGGCTAGTCATTAAGTCTAGGCTGCAAATATGAGAGTCCTAATCCCTAGTACCTCAGAATGTGACCTTATTGGGAAATAGAGCCATTACAGATATAATTAGGTAAGATGAAGTCACTACCAGAGAAGAGTGGGCCCCTAATTCAATATGACTCATCCCTGATGAAAAGATTAACTTGCACAGGACGTGTACACAGGGAGGATGCCATGAGAATATGGGAATTTTTCTGCTATGATGCAATATGGGTTGAATTGTGCCCCCACCAAAAGATATGTTGGAGTGCTAACTCCTACCTCAGAGAGTGATCTTATTTGTAGATAGCCTTTCTAGAAGTAATCACATTAAAACAAGATCGTTAAAGTGGGCCTTAGTGTCGGAAGCCAGCTCAGGTTGAACCAGGGGTCCCTGAAGGAAAGACAGTGTCCGCGAATGAGAGAGCCCCAAAGATTCCTTTGTGATCACCTGCCAGGCATCTCTGCCTTGCCAGCTTTCAGTGTCTTTATTTATAGGCAACAAGTTAAAGATTCTCATAAAGGAAAATTTTTTTTACAGAGAATGATTTTTGACTACACAGTGTCTTTGTTAGAGAAACATAGTGCTTTTGTGAAACATAGTGCTCTAACCAGTGAAACATGTTTTTGCAGGTGCACATATCTACAATTTAGAGTTAACTCCCTCAACCAAACCAAGGACATGTTATTCAGTAAGCTTTTCTACAATTTTTTACATTTGGTGCCTAGACGATAAAGGGTAGACTACTGATATGGTGGTTTTTTTCTTTTTAAGATTTTATTTATTTGACAGAGAGAGATTACGAGTAGGCAGAGAAGCAGTCAGAGAGAGAGGAGGAAGCAGGATCCCCACTGAGCAGAGAGCCTGATGTGGGACTCGATCCCAGGACCCTGAGATCATGACCTGAGCCGAAGGCAGAGGCTTTAACCCACTGAGACACCAAGGTGCCCTGATACAGTGTTTTCTAAGCAGGTCTTACAAACAAGAAGGCAATTGAAAGGCTTAGATGAGTTGTGTTCAAAGTTTTAGCTACATTATTAATACAATGACCAAAAGTTAGTCTGTCTGGCATCAGGGAGAAAGATAACTTGTTTTGCAAAGGTAAAAGTGCTTGCCCAAGCCTCTTTTCTGTGACTGGGTGCAGAACTCTTTATATATGGATCCTCCGTGTGTATGGCAATGTTCTTGTTAGTACCATTTTATTTCTTATATTAAGCCCTTTATTTAACCATTCAAGAGCCTTGACAGTCTCCTGCACAGAGCTGCAGGAGATTTAAAAGGAAAGTACAAAAAGTACACTCTTAAGGACTGTACGGGGATTCGATTTGGTTTAGAGCATCTGAGGCCCTGTCAAGAGTAATGTTCTTTTGCTTTTAGGATAAAGATCAATTAGTAAAAAAGAAGGAGATGCGAGTTTCGCATCACCGGCAGGAGCGAGGCTCAGACTGCCCTTTCCACGCTGTGACCGCATCAGGCCTAGATGGTTATTTTCCAGTGGCAGGAGCTGTGCTTCTACTGCTACCTTCTCACTGAGATTTATGGAAGTCAGTGAGTTTTCCCGTGAGGCAAGAGCTGTGCTTTTACTGCCATCTTCCCCACAGTGACTCCACCAGCTTACGAGACCTGGGTGGCTCCCAACTACTTAGCCTAATACAATAAATGCCTTTACAAAGAGGAGAAATTTGGACACAGACATGAATAGAAAGAACATGATATAAAGAGTCACAGTGAGGAGACAGCCATCTATCTACAAACCAAGGAGAGAAGCCTGGAGTAGAAGAGCCTTCACTCAGTGCCCTCAGGAGAATCAACCCTACTCACACATTAATTTTGGACTTCCAGCCTCCAGAACAGTAAATTTTTTGTTTAAGCCATTCTGCTATAGTAGACCCATCAAATACTCACCAAAGCAGATCCACTGTCTTTACTTCTTGCTCTCAGTCTTGTCAAATAATTCCACTTCCTTGCTTAAATTTAATGCTCAGGGCCATACATATATTTTATGGAGCTAACAATACAAATAACTCCCTACTTAAGTCCTTTATCAACTGACTTGGGTAGAGTTGCAACAGCCACACCTTTCCTACATTTATTTTTTCTCCAAGTCTATCTTTCCTAACATTATCAAAGCAATTTTCTAAAGCACTACAATAAACAAGACATACAGGTGATGAAAATCTTTCTATTATACCAGCCTTGACCCAAAAGCAAAAGAACAAATGAAGACTGAGAAACAATCCACTTGGCTCTGTTTCAAGGTCTTTTCAAGAGCAGGCTTTTTGCCTTTCCCCTCACTGTTTCTCAGCATGAATCTTTTCTTCCTGTCAGATTAGAAATTCTCTTTACTGCTTTCATAACTTTGTTCATTTCCTCTCATCTTTACACTAACCAGAATTCTACCCATTCTACAGAGTATAGGTCAAAGATTACTTCTTTGGTGACACCTTCCCTTGTTACTAGCTGAGAATATTCCTTTGTGCTGGTTTTACATCTGGCACCCATAAACATCTACTATAAGTGTGTGTGTGCCTACCTGTCTTCTCTATTAGGTTTAAGTCCAGTATCTAGAGGACAAGAACCATCTTTGATTCGCCTATAGAGCATTATGTAAGCCTATTATCTATCAGGTATGCAATAAAGAGATGAATAAATTGTTACTATTTAATGAACAAAATCTGTTTTGGTTCTTAAGCATAGAAACTACTGTTTTGAAGATGAACCTGTTTTAAACTTGAAAACACTGTAAATAAACATTGTTACAAGATTGTGTACACAGCACAGCCAAAGTTAAATATTAATATATGGTAGACATTTTGAATTGTCTACCAGTATTAGTTCTTCCTTTTAGTTTAGTATTATAACCCTGTACCCTAAATTTTGATGAAGCAATGCCTATAAAGCTACATTTCCCAATATCCCTTAATTAATGTTGGGTATGTCTAGCAGGTAAGTTTGCACCAGTGGAGTATGAGAAGTGAAATTTATAATTTCTGGGTCACTCCCTATAAAAGAAATTGGTTACCTTTCTTCTATCTTTGTTTGTTTTTTCTTTTCTATGGGGAGAGAAAGTGGATAGGACAATCGCCACATTCAAACTTTGCAGATAAGGCAATACTTGAAGGAATGCCTGATTAGACAGAAGGAAAGAGCATGGGACTATCAGGCCCATTGAGCAGAGCTGCCTGACAAGAGTGACCTTCCACCACCTTCTGAACATTTATAGGTAGGAGAAATGAACTTAAATCTTCCTTGAGTTGCTTCCCTGTTTTTGTATGTTTGTTTTGTTACCACAGCCATATAACTTGAAAAATACACTATAATACAATAATAAAAACTGAACATTTATTCTAAACAAAGACACTGGAATAACCTTCCTCAGACATCATTCTCAATAGTTACTTTGATTTATTTGATTGAATTTTAATAAAGTATACTTGCCAGTTTTTATAATGATGAACGTTAGTCATCAGAGAAAAGGTTAATACTTCATGTACCCTTTTTAAGAAGAAAGGTAGATATAGTTGATGTGTTTTAGAGAGTTTAAAACCATTCAAATGCAAACTTTTTGTGTGTGTTTAACAGCGTTCTAAGTCCCTCTGTAGCAAAGTGATTTTTTTTTTTTTTTTTGGACAGTTCTTAACAATGAAGATTTTATAAGACTGAGCTTTGGGGGACATGTTTTTTTAAATGACACAAAAATGGTTAACAAGAACTGGTATAAAGAGGAATCCCAACAAAATCTTTGGGATCAGAGTGATAATGTCACTATGTGAAAGACAATAGAGAATGGGGTAGTTTGGGTTGTAGTTATCTGGAGATTATCTGCCCCATATAAGGTATTAACATTCAAAATCCTTTTAAATACCCATCGAGGTGATAACAGAGTAACTGAAATGAGACCTTCTAGCTATAAACAACTAGAAAACTAGGCAAACTATACACAGCAAACTCTTCAAGTTTTCATACATTGGAAAACAGACAGCACAAGACTATTATTCCTGAAGAAGAGACACAAACGAGGTGTCTTCCTGGAGGCACTTTCCAGATAGTGTTACAGGGAAGAGTATCTTACACAGAGCAGGACAGTCTTGTGGAGGTGAGGGAAGAGAGGCTGGAGCTCTAGAGGGCTGAACTGGCTAGAATTTTGGAGGGAGAATGCTTACAAGATGGACACTGCCTGGAGAAAGACCTCTAGAAATCTTCAATTTCAGTGTATGTGCTGTCAAAGTGAGCATCCTCCAGACATCTTCAAAGGTATATCCTTGCGTAAGGTGGGTTTCTGCCATGCCAGGCAAGAGATGACTTGGGAGTAATAAATAAAACATTTCCCAGAGCACACATGGGACTGAGACGCATCTAAGTCTTGACCAGAGAGAGTGGAGAATCCATGTTAACACTTAGGGCCTTCAGTGGAGAAACCTCAGAGAAGCTATGCTTTTGTGTGAGTTAAACTAACACTAGAGTGAAACCTACTTTATACCTATCTGCCTTAATAAACTTGAAATTCTTAAGATCACAAAGCTGCCTGATAGAACAAAATCCAACACTCTTTAAAAGACTTTAACAGAGTAAAATCTAGCACTGCAAAATAATGTCCACCATTTACCACCACTACTACTACTGCTGCTACTAGTACTACTACTACTAAATTACTAGCTATTTCAAAAAGCAAAATAGAAAAAAAAATCAGTGAAACCAGATTAAGAAATAATAGGATTAGCAGAGAAGCACATCATTTTCCCCTCAGCTTTACTGAGATACAATTGATAAAACTGTGTAAGTTTAAGGTATACAATATAATAATTTAATACACTGTGTATAATGTGAAACGATTAACACAGTAAGATCAGTTAACATATCTTTTACTGCATCTAGTTATATTTTTCTCTGTGGTGAGAACTTTTAAAATCTACTCTCTAAGCAACTTTCAGTATAAAGCACAGTAGTTTTTTGTTTTGTTTTGTATTGAAGATTTTATTTATGTATTTAATGCCAAAAAGATAGCAATAGTACAAGCAGGGGGAGCAGTCAGTAGAGGGAGAAGCAGGCTCCCAGTTGATCAAGGAGCCCGATGGGAAACTCAATCCCAGGACCCTGGGATCATAACCTGAGCCAAAGGCAGATGCCTAACTGATTGAGCCACCCAGGTGTCCCAAAACACAGTCTTGTTATTTTATAGTCAATGTTGTACGATATAGTCTCAAAATTTATTCATCTAAGAAGCACTTCATATTTACTTTCCTAAGTATGTTACTGCCTGCCTCCCTTCTCCCCCAAATAAAAACTCTTTAAACCATACGAAAAGTATGATAGACATAATAGTACTTGTCATAATTTTCAAGGCAATAATTCAAGAAAGTAGAGCACCAAGAATCTTCCTGCCTTCACACAAGAATCTTACCCTCACTTGCTCCATAGTCAACCTACTAAACTCACAAAATTCAAACAATGAAAAAATAAAGATGAAGTCAGCCTGTGTATGTCTTTTATATAATTCCATTTTAACAAAATTCAACAATGCCGGTATGATATAAGTGAAACTTCAGGGTTTCTAACCTCTAAATAATAACTCACTCTCACGTGGCAAAAATGTATATTTTCACAAACCAGTGTGGACCTCCTAAGTGATCAGTAATCTGCATGGAGAAGTTGTACTAACCAGTTCCTGCTATTTAGATTTTCCTTTCACAGCTATTTGTATGTTGATCCTGCCAAGTTTTATTTTCATTTGAAGTACACACTACCACAAATACTTTTCCATACCAAGAGAAAAAAAGTTATTGTGGAAAATTTAAACAAAGACAAAACAATACATTTAATTTATTTTTAACAGACTTTAAATCGGAGTCAAAATCAGCAGACTGAAGATAGTTTTTCAGTTTCTGTGGCATTATTTGTCCAACAAAATGTTTACAATTTTTTAATTTTCAGTGTCTTTAAGTGGGTTTCTATTCTCCACTTTGTCATAACCCACTCCAAGCCTCTTACTTTACACCCGCATTCATCTCCTATGTATAGTGCCTCTTAGTTCATTAGGCATTTCAGTTTGCCAATCCCTTCTTTGCATGAATAAGCCAAAGTTAATACATAATTTCTTCCTATTTTGCAGTTAACTTCCAAAATGACCTCTAAAATGAGTGATGGATTTTTTGCAAGACAACTAAATTTTTAACATGTTCGCTTAAAATTTTTTGGCAGGCCTTTTGTCAGCAATAGCCTCTTCTAAATGGAGAAAATAGAACATAGTATCATTTCTTTGACTTACTTAACTAACTTGTGTTCATAGCCACATTGGATGATTTTGCATAATCAAATTATATATGCTTCATATTTACATGGTTCTTTCAGCTGTATATTTTAAAGGACTGCATGTTTAAAGAACATATTAATAATTTATATATAACTTTCCAGACTTCTTTTTAAAAGTCACAGAACATTTTGAAATGTTTTACAGATAATTTATAAAATATTATTTTCTATATAGTATTAAAAATCCACACAATCTCATTGAATGACAGAGGGAAATTCACTATTTAGGGTATTAATCTCCAAGATGACATTCTTTTCTTAACAAAGTTGACCTATACTACTGTTAATAACTTTCTATTTAATACTTTGGGAAATAGTTGTGCAATACTTTGAATGAATGGAAACATTGGGGAACTTGAAATGTTAAGTAGTTCCTAAATCTCCCATGCTTTTTTCCATGTGAACACTCCCTCATAGATCATTTTTTATTCTATGTTGTTTACCAATTATTTGGATTTATTAGAGCTCTCCTCAGCCAAAATAATGGTGAACTACCTTTATTTATATTAAGTGCTTTCCTGTCAGCCCCTAACAGTGTGCCATCATGATGCTTTGCACACTTTTTTCTCTTATTTTCATATTTACTCTCAGTTCTAATCAAATATTTTTATTTTCTCTTCCTTTATTTGTCTAAAAAAGATAAACATTACTTTGCAAAGAGCACGAGGAGCAATGAATCCAAGATGACCCTAAGGACTTAATCCAACTCCAACATTCCTTCAGCAAATCTTAAGATCTAGTTAATGTCATACCATGATGGCTTACTCTAATATGTGTCCTTAAAAATTAAAATGGTAGAATTGGTTCAAGTGGCAAATAATATTTGTAATATCTTTCTGAGATAGAATATAAAAGAATATGAAAAGTAGCAAGACCACACTAAGTTAGTTGTTTACAGTCTGATTGAACATTGAAATGATTTAGGAAGCTTTTAAAATTAGTGATACCTATACCCAGGAATTCTGATTTAATTTGTTTGAAAAGCAGCCTGCACATGAGATTTAAAAAAAAAAAATCCCCAGATGATTCTAAACTACAACCAATATTAAGAACCACCGGGGGCACCTGGGTGGCTCAGTGGGTTAAAGCTTCTGTTTTAGGTTCAGGTCATGATCTCAGGGTCCTGAGATGGAGGCCTGCATTGGGCTCTCTGCTCAGCAGGGAGCCTGCTTCCCTCTCTCTGCCTGCCTCTCTGCCTACTTGTGATCTCTGTCTCTCAAATAAATAAAGAAAATCTTTTTTAAAAAAACTATCAGGCTTCAGTCTATCTGCAGTTTATCTATTCTTAACTTTGACTAAATATTAGAATCAACAGATGCAATGAAAAATATATAGCTTCCCAGACTCTAATCCCATATATTCAAATTATTCATTTTAGGGTGGAACCCAAGCATAATTTGTTTTCATTGTGGTTCTCTATGTCATGATTTTGATGTCAAGACAATATTAAGTACTATTGCTCAAGAATTGAGATGCTTACCATCACAACATGAAAAAGAATATACTGTCGATTTTTTGATTTTCTGATGACATGCAAAGACCCTAACCTACTAGAGGAGCTCAATGTCACAAATTTAGTTTTATAATGAATGTAGATAAATTACCTGTGTATTAAAAATTACTCATAGTAGCAATCACAGTATTTTAGGGTCTACTGGGAAAATGGCAGTACTAGACACTCTACCACTGAGTGGTTTTAGATTTATTTTCCCTGCAAGTTTTGGCCAAATAAGGCATTGTACTTCTATCTGTGAGCCAGAGCCAGAATTCTCTGTTGCTCAGAGAAAGTCTTTGCTGGCATAATGCTGCTATATTGGTTAGATTGAAAGCGACTTTGGATCATTCCTATTAATGCTCAGCAAAGACTTTCTCTGTACTCTTGACTATATGCTGAGTGCATTAAAAGGAAAGCACAGCTTCATAAATAGCCTCCTATAGCACATGGAAATAAGAATGACGGCTCTTGAACTTATGAAGAAAGGTGTAAAGAAATTTCATTATTTTTAATAATGTTGAACATGCAAGTGACAAAATTAATGTAAAAATAAAATCCAATCCAAACATGCGGAAGGACACGGCAGTGCGCGGAAGGAGAGGCGCACGGTGACCTGTGAGTGTCGCACTGGGTCCCGAGGGACACAACGAAGTCTCTCGAGGCGCAGTGGCGGTTGGCAAAGCTCGTTTCCCGAAGGAGGCCGGACCAGGTCGTGGTGATCACACGACAGAACCGTGAAGGAGCGCAGCGACAGCTTTTGCTCTGAGGAAACCGGCGGGAGTACAGTCATGGCAGATGACTCCAAGCCCGATGGGAACACCGTGCAGGAGCTGCGGGATGTGGCCAACCGCCTGAGAATCCATTCCATCAGGGCCACTTGTGCGTCCAGCTCTGGCCACCCCACTTCATGCTGCAGCGCCGCTGAGATCATGGCGGTGCTCTTCTTCCACACCATGAGGTACAAGCGCACAGACCCGGAACACCCTGACAACGACCGATTCATCCTCTCCAAGGGCCATGCCGCTCCAATCCTCTATGCGGCCTGGGCAGAAGTGGGCAACATCGGCGAGTCCGACTTGCTGAGCTTGAGGAAGATTCACTGTGACTTGGAGGGACATCCCACCCCGAGGCTGTCATTTGTTGATGTGGCAACAGGATCACTTGGGCAAGGGTTAGGTGCCGCGTGTGGAATGGCCTACACTGGCAAGTACTTTGACAAGGCCAGCTACCGGGTGTTCTGCCTCATGGGGGATGGCGAAGCCTCAGAAGGCTCCGTCTGGGAGGCTCTGGCCTTTGCTTCTCACTACAGCTTGGACAATCTGGTGGCAGTCTTCGACGTGAACCGCTTGGGACAGAGTGGAGTCACGCCTCTTGAGCACTGCACAGACATCTACCAGAATCGCTGTGAAGCCTTTGGGTGGAATACTTACTTAGTGGATGGCCATGATGTGGAGGCATTATGCCAAGCATTTTGGCAAGCAGCTCAAGTGAAGAACAAGCCCACTGCCATAGTGGCGAAGACCTTCAAGGGCCGAGGTATTCCAAATATTGAGAATGCAGAAAATTGGCATGGAAAGCCAATGCCAAAAGAGAGAGTAGATGCAATCATCAAATTAATTGAGAGTCAGATACAGACCAACAGGAATCTCATACCAAAACCTCCCATTGAAGACTCACCTCAAATCAACATCAAGAATCTGAAAATGACCTGTCTGCCTGATTATGTGGTCGGAGACAGGGTAGCTACTAGGAAAGCATATGGTTTGGCTTTGGCTAAACTCGGCCATGCAAATGAAAGAGTTATTGTCCTGGCTGGTGACACAAAGAACTCCACCTTTTCTGAGATATTCAATGAGGAGCACCCTGAGCGTTTTATTGAGTGTTTTATCGCTGAACAAAACATGGTGAGTGTGGCACTAGGCTGTGCCACACGTGGTCGAACCATTGCTTTTGTCAGTACCTTTGCTGCCTTTTTGACCCGAGCATTTGATCAGATACGGATGGGAGCCATATCTCAAACCAATATCAATTTTATTGGTTCCCACTGTGGGGTGTCCACTGGTGAAGATGGACCCTCCCCGATGGCCCTGGAAGATCTAGCCATGTTCCGAAGCATTCCCAATTGTACCGTTTTCTATCCAAGCGATGCTGTCTCAACAGAGTATGCTGTTTATCTGGCTGCCAATACCAAAGGAATGTGCTTCATTCGGACCAGCCAACCAGAAACTGCAGTTATTTATACCCCAGAAGAAAATTTTGAGATTGGACAGGCCAAAGTCATCCGCCAGAGTGTCAATGACAAAGTCACGGTTATCGGAGCTGGAGTTACGCTGCACGAAGCCTTAGCAGCTGCTGACAGTCTTTCTCAACAAGGTATTTCTATCCGTGTCATTGACCCATTTACCATTAAACCCCTGGATGCTGCCAGCATCATCTCTAATGCAAAAGCCACAGGTGGCCAGGTTATCACAGTGGAGGATCACTACCAGGAAGGTGGCATTGGAGAAGCTGTATGTGCAGCTGTGTCTCGGGAGCCTGACATCCTGGTTCATCAGCTGGCAGTGTCAGAAGTGCCTCAATGTGGGAAACCTAGTGAATTGCTGGATAAATTTGGAATCAGTGCCAGACACATCATAGCAGCTGTGAAAAATACTTTAATGAACTAAAATAGCTGATTTCTTAAGAGTTAGTCTGTTGTCAGTCTTTGATCTTAAAACACTGGCATCTTTATATTATTACATTTATGGTTGTTATTAAACCATCAATTACATCTATACCATATGCTTTTTTCTTTTAAAGGAGACATTGAACATCTTTTTTCATTCTTAATTCAGAATTTCAAGTCTACTACCTTTCTATTAAACTGTCACTCTGTATACAGATGTCACACTCATTTTTTAATTGAAAGTAGGTTTTAACATTTTAAGTAACAAAATAACAAAACAACCAACAGCCACCTATCTGTAAGACTACAGATAACTGGATTGGGAATCAACAGAGATAACAGTTTCTACATGCGTGTAATTCCCTTGTAAGTTAAAAAAATGTGAATTGAATTGTATACTTCAATAGGCCTGGTTTTGAAGCAAGTTTGAGCTTTCATGTGATGCTGTCCTACCTGCAGCTTCCTGGATAATGTTTGACTGCAGCTGCCTGGAAATTTCCTCTGCTGTCTGCCTCATCTCTCCTCTGCAGCTTAGAAGCAGTCAACCTGAAGTAAAGACTCTTATGATGTACTGCACTGCTTGCCCTGACTGTTTCATAAAGAGATGGAAGCATCACTAGTCCTAATCTGCATACTTCACTGTTTTGTGAGTTTTTAGAAATATTTTATCTTCTCAGTGACCAAAGCACTGTTAATCTGTTTATATTTATTGAAGGATACTAGCATCGATGTAATAAAGCATTTGAAAACAAGCATTTTTATTTAATTTGCTTCATGGATGTGTGATTTCATTTCTCCTTGATATTCCATCTAGACCACAGGCAGAAAGAGGTATGTCCCCCAACAGAAATCCTGGAAAAAGGTTGAGGCTAGTGGTAAATTACTAGCGAAAAATGTGTGGGTTGGAAAGTCAGCTCTTAGACTCCCTACTTTTAACTGTGAGAGCATAAATTATTTGGCTGGAATACAAGAAAAAAAAGTAACAGGTAAATTAAAGATAGACCTGAGGTCCAAAACTAAACTTGAAATTACTCTGGTATATTAGGGACACCGGGGTGGTTCCGTCAGTTAAGCATCCTACCCCTGACTTTGGATCAATCAACATCTCAGGGCTGTGAGATCCAGCCCTGCCTCAGAGCTCTGCACTCAGCAGGAAACAGTTGGCTTGAGGTTCTCTCCATCTCTCTCTGGCCCTTGCCCTCACACTTTGTCTCTGTCTAAAGTAAATCTGTAAAATTACCCTGGTATGTCAGGTAATTAGTTCTGTATTTTTATTGCTTTCATAAAGTGTCCTCAGTAAGCTCTGTGGAGGCATAAACAATTTGTCTCAGGTATTGTCCTAGAAGGTAGGGTAGAGACCAAAAAATACCAGAAATCAGAGAAATCAGGGCCTGCTCATTCTACTACTATTTTCTTTGAGCTTGTTCTGGTTTCTTCTTTTGAAAATTGATCATGGTAATCGCTCTATTTCATAAGATATACAAATTATTTTGTAAAAAGATTATTGTAGAAATTTAGAAGCTACAAATAAGAAAAAGATTACCTCACTTATCTCACCAAAAAAATCCATTTAATTGTACTTCTAGCAAACGATCTATAACTGCAGATCTTCTGTATAGTCATTCCCATCAAGTAACACCAATCAAATATTACATATATCTATGAGTGAGATGCTACTGAATAATAGTCTCCATTCTTAAATTTTTCAAAGCTTATAGTTAATACTGATTCAGACACACAGTAAAACAAATTACTAATATAAAATTACTTGTCATAATTTGCACATACAGGGAAAGAGCTTTAGCTTTTATGGCTTAAACATGACTATGGGGTGCAAAATTATCTGTTTCCAACCATACATGCATAAACACACCTTTGTTATGACACTAGATTGTTGTTGTTGTTGTTTTATATTGACTAATGGGATCTCAGAGACCACCAGAAATGTTTTTTTGTAGGAAGGCAAGGAAGCTTTTACGAATCTTTCCTTTAAAGATTCTGGCTCACAAGGCATCAATCAGTGGCTATCCGCTCTAGAGAGAAGATACAGGAGATGAAAACTCATCTCATGTCTACAGTTTTTCAGATAAGATGGAACCAAATCCAATTTTGTTATAATGAATGTTTCTTAGCCTTGAATCTGTCCTGAGATCTTTTAAGTCTCCATGGAAATCTTGGTTGATAATCATCCTACCTGATGCTAACCCTGAACTGCTAAAGCTTATGAAGATGACAGTTCTGATTTTGACAAATACCATGATCATTCCTTTTACTCTGGTCTTCTATGAAGGTCTGTTAGATTATCAAGAGAGCCCAATAACATTCCAAGGATTTTTGGAACTGCCAACAGCTGCCCTGCTCATGGTTATGTTAGCGAAGGCTGGCAGGCAGTGATCTGAGAGGGACACTGTTTGTTCAAATGGCTTTCAGCTCACTCACTGATTTCTAGGACTCTTTCAGACAGTAAAAGAAGAAATCAGGAAGTCAAATTTTTATTTTACTTTATTTAAATACATCAATGGCTATTAAGCACCCAGGAGTTCAACTGAGGGTCCTGTTCTTAAAGAAAAAAATGAAGGGTTCAATAACTCTGATTTTTAAGTTACAATACAGTAATATAAGGTACTGACTGATAGCTATCACCAAGTTTACTGAACTGTACAGGAATTGTTACATTTTCCAGGACCCAATCCAAGAAGGTCTGGTTCAGGGGGTTGAGCAGTATTGGAGGCCATTACTATTATGATATATAAAGGAGGTCCTAGAACATTATTTTGATGGGAGGGAAACAATTTTAATAACTGAAAATGAGGGGTGCTTGGGTGGCTTAGTCGGTTAAGTGTCCAATTCTTGATTTTGGCTCAGGTCCTAATCTCAGGGATCATGAGATGGAGCCCCATGTTGGGCTCCGCACTTAGCAGGGAGTCTACTCACCCTCTCTCTCTGAGAGCCTCTTCCCCTCCCCCTGCTCATGCACACTCTTTCTCGCTCAGATAAATTTTAAAAAATAACTGAAAATGACTGAAAGTGCTATGAAATTAGAGACAACATCAAAGGTACTTACATATAGTGGAAAGAGATAAAGGGAGTTTCAAAAGAATACAGATGAGGGATGGAGGGGAAGATGGCGGAAGGCCAGGTGACCCCATTTCAGGGAGTTCCCGGAAGTGAGCTCAATTCCTGCAAAAAACACTACAAGAACACTGTGAGCACCCATGAAATCAGCCTGAAAAGTGATATTTCGCACTTCTGGATCACCACTGGGGACAAAAACCACCGGCAAAGAGGTAGAGAGAAGTGAGAGCGATCGGAGGGTTACCCCCACAAACAAGGGGCGCGGAGGGGGAAGCCCGCAGAGGCGACCCATTAGAAGCCAATACCCGAGCACGAAAGTGCTCTGTGTTCGGGGAACAACAGCAGATTACAGCCTGATTTAAAGCAAACAGAAATGGAGTGCCTGAGGGGCAGCCAGAGAATCGGGGTTATAGATCTGCGGAGAAAAAGTGCACCCTGGCGCCAAGCGAGAGAACACGGCAGAGCCGGGAACTCGGCAGACCCTGCAGCTCCGAGTCTATCTTTCCGCCGCTGCAGCCAGGGAAACGGGGATCAGCAGAGAGAAAGAGTGCACAGTGTGGCGCAAGGGAACACCGAGCCAGCACAGAGTCTATTTTTCCGCCGCTTTTTTCTTTTCTTTCTTTCTTTCTTCTGCTGCTTTTCTCTCCCGCTTCTCTCCACCCTGTGGGCCAGGCACAGGCCCCCCCACAGGGAAGGCGATTTTGCAGACTTGCACGGAACATGTGGGGCCTTGGGATCTCAGTCCCTCCTGCGTGGGGGTCACACAGACTCCCTGAGCAGAGACAAGGTCGCACAACCCAAAATCAATTGTGGTTCTGTGGATTGGGAGTGAAACGACAAGCGGGGGCTTTTGACTGGCGTCTGCGCGCCTGGCTGTGACTGGCGGCCAAGGGGGAAACTGTGCAGGGGGCGGAGTGTGGCAGCCTCCCATCGTCCAGAGGGTTACTAATTAGGGGCGCTCTCTGGGAAGGAGGTCTGGATGCTGACATCTTGCTCTGACCTGGCTTCTTCAATAGCTGAAAAAGGCCTTAAAGAACAACCCCCCCCCCCAAAGAACTGAACCCTGACAACCTGGTGACCATAGACTCCTGTCCCTAGCAGGGAGGCAGAGAGATACAGCCCAGGTAGAAGGGACTGAAAACAGCACACAGGCCCCGCCCCCAGAAGGCAAGCCAGAAGCACAGGAGGACAACACCCAAACTGTAAAACCCCAACATTGGGGAAAAAGGCAATATATTAAACTCCTGGTACTGTGCCAAAAGCTGTACACTTTATTGATACAGTTTTTCACCTTATTTGCTTTTTTAACTTTTTTCTATTTTTACTTTTAAAGTTTCCATTTTAAACTTAAAAATTCATTCTCACGGTTTTTGTTCTTTTAATTTTTAACCCACTTTTTATCACAGAGTGATACTCAATACAACACTCCATAACAATTTTTTTACCTTGAAATTTTTTCAAACACATTCCTGTATTTTCTGTTGTTGTTGTTGTTGCCTCTGGTTTGCTTGTTTCTTTTATCTGCTTTTTCCCTTTCTTCTCTCTTCTTTCCTTTATTTTTTCTTTTACATATACATATAACTATAAGCTTCAAGGTAATCCTACATCCCTATTCAATACTACCCCTATATACAACCAGTTCTAATCTCCCTATATCTTTAGAAAGTGGGCTCCTCCAACAATAATAAAACAAACTCGGGAGGATCTGAAACACTTTCCTTGCCCACAAGGAGGGTCTGTCCTCACCTTCCCACTCTAGTCTGTCAGTGTTTCTGTGTAATTGTTTTTGTTTTTGTATTATATAAATACTGGTCTAGGGGGTCATTCAGGTTGGGCTCCATCAGGGGATGGAGGACCATCTTTTATGCCAGCTTTTTGATCTCTTCATGTACTCTTGACGGCCCTTTTCTTTACCCTGTACTAGTTTGTACCATATAAATCCTACTACTGGGACCCACTCTGGCAAGGGTTTCTTTTCTTGCTTCCTTTCTCCCTTTCTCTTTTGTCTTTCTTCGTCCCTTTCAGTGGTGAATTCTGATTGCTCTAAAACCTTCCAGCGACCAATTCACCTGAATAGTGGCTGATATATTTAGCTATACACCCCCTCAACCACTCCTCGCCACAATGACTCAGAGGAGGAACAACCAACAGAAGAAGAACCCAGAGACTGCAACCCCAGTCACAGAATTACTGGAAATGAACATAAACAATATGACAGAAATGGATTCAGGGCAGCAATCATCCAAGCAATGGCTAATTTGGAAAAAGAACAATAATCTCAAAATGGAAGCCCTAATAACATAAGTGAAAGCGGAGGTTAGAAAGGCTATTAATGAGATGCAATCTAATTTAAATATGCTAACAGCTAGAGTAAGTAAAGTTGAAAATCGTATCAGTGATTTAGAAGACAGATGGATTAAGAAGGAGGAGCAAGAGAAGTCTTGGAGAAACAGCTAAAACCCCATGCAAACAGAATAAGGGAAATAAATGATGCCATGAAACGCTCCAATATCAGAATTATTAGAATCCCTGAAGGAGTTGAGAGAGAGAGAAGCCTAGAAGATATATTTGAACAAATCATGGATGAAAATTTCCCTAATCTGGGGAATGAAACTAATGTAAATGTCCTAGAGGCAGAGGGGACGCCCCCCAAGATCAATGAGGCCAGAAAAACTTCCAGGTACATAATTGTGAATTTGTGAATCATAAAACAAAAGAATATGCCTTAAGGGCAGCTAGGGGGAAGTGATCCTTTACCAATAGAGGGAGGACCATCAGAATAACATCAGACTTTTCCACAGAAACCTGGCAAGCCAGAAAGGGCTGGCAAGACATATTCAGGAAATTACATGACAAAAATATGCAACCAAGGATAATGTATCCAGCAAGGTTGACTTTCAGAATAGAAGGAGAAATAAAGAGCTTCCAGGACCGCCAAAGTCTAAAAGATTATGTAACCACCAAGCCAGCACTACAAGAAATAGAGGGGTTCTATAAAAGAGAAATGAACACAAGAGTGACACAGAACAGAAATTTACAGAGGTAATCTATAGAAACATGAACTTCACAGACAACATAATGTCAATACAAACATATCTATCAATAATCACTCTCAGTGTGAATGGCCTAAAGGCTCCCATTAAAAGGCACATGGTTGCAGACTGGATAAAACGACAGGACCCATCCATATGCTGTTTACAAGAGAAACATTTTGAATCTAAAGACACTTCCAAATTGAAAGTCAGGGGATGGAGGACCATCTTTTATGCCAATGGACCCCAAAAGAAAGACGGGGTAGTGATTCTCATATCAGACAAATTGAATTTGAATCTAAAGACTGTAGTCAGAAACACAGAAGGACACTACATCATTCTCAAAGGGTCTATACACCAAGAAGATCTAACAATTATAAATATTTATGCCCCCAACATGGGAGCAGTAAACTACATAAGCCAACTGTTAAGCAAAATAAAGAGTCATATTGATACAAATACATTAATTGTAGGAGATCTTAACATATCACTCTCAGCAATGGACAGATCATCTAAACATAAAATCAACAAAGAAACAAGAGCCTTGAATGACACATTGGACCAGATGGATCTCATAGATATATTCAGAACATTCCACGCTAAAATAGCAGAATACTCATTCTTCTCGAGTGCACATGGAACTTTCTCCAGAATAGACCACATACTAAGTCACAAATCAGGGATCAACCGATACCAGAAGATTGAGATTATTCCCTGCATATTCTCTGACCACAATGCTGTGAAACTGGAACTCAACCACCATAAAAAGTTCAGAAGAAAATCAAACACTTGGAAGCTAAAGACAATCCTGCTCAATAATCTGTGGATCAACCAGGAAATCAAAGAAGAACTGAAACACTTCATGGAAACCAATGAGAATGAAGATACACCGATCCAAAATCTATGGGATACAGCAAAGGCAGTTCTAAGGGGGAAATTCATAGCCATCCAGGCCTCACTCAAAAAAATTGAAAAATCCCAAATACACCAACTCTCGTTACACCATAAAGAACTGGAAAATCAACAAAAATTTAAACCAACCCCTCACACAAGACGGGAAATAATTAGGATTAGAGCAAAGATGGATGAATCAGAAACTAGAGATACAGTAGAACACATCAATGAAACTAGAATCTGGTTCTTTGAAAGAATCAATAAGATCGATAAACCATTGGCCAAACTAATCCAAAAGAAAAGGGAGAAGACCCAAATTAATAAAATTATGAATGAAAGGGGAGCAATCACGACGAACACCAAGGAAATAGAAACAATCATCAGAAATTACTATCAACAATTAAATGCCAATAAGTTTAACAACCTAAAAGAGATTCATACATTCCTAGAAACCTATAAACTTCCAAGACTGAAACAGGAAGACATTGACAATCTGAATAGACCTATATCTAGTAATGAGAATGAAACAATGATCAAAAACCTCCCAAAAAACAAGATTCCAGGACCAGACGGATTTCCTGGGGAACTCTACCAAACATTCAAAGAAGAAATAACACCTATTCTCCTGAAGCTCTTTCAAAAAATAGAAATGGAAGGAAAACTTCCAGACTCTTTCTATGAAGCCAGCATTACTGTAATCCCCAAACCAGACAAAGACCCCATCAAAAAGGAGAGCTTCAGACCAATATCGCTGATGAATATGAATGCCAAGATTCTCAACAAGATCCTTGCCAACAGGATCCAACAATACATTAAAAAGATTATCCACCATGACCAGGTGGGTTTTTTCCCAAGGATGCAAGGGTGGTTCAACACTCCGAAATCAATCAACATGATAGAACAAATCAATAAGAGAAGAGAGAAGAACCACATGGTACTCTTAATTGATGCAGAAAAGGCATTTGACTAAATACAACATCTGTTCCTGATCAAAACTCTTCAAAATATAGGGATAGAGGGAACATTTCTCAACCTCATAAAATCTATATATGAAAAACCCACAGCGAATATCATTCTCAACAGGGAAAAACTAACAGCCTTCCCTCTGAGATCAGGAACAAGACAAGGATGCCCACTCTCACCACTACTGTTCAAGATAGTGTTAGAAGTCCTAGAAACAGCAATAAGACTAGAGAAAGAAATAAAAGGTATTCAAATTGGCAAAGAAGAAGTTAAATTCTCTCTCTTTGCAGATGACATGATACTCTATGTGGAAAACCCAAAAGACTCTACCCCCAAACTACTAGAACTCATACAACAATTCGGTAATGTGGCAGGATACAAAATCAATGTGCAGAAATCAGTTGCATTCTTATACACTAACAGTGAAAATATCGAAAAGGAAATCAGAGAATCGATTCCGTTTACTGTAGCACCAAAAACCATAAGATACTTAGGAATAAACCTAACCAAAGAAGTCAAGGATCTGTACTCGCAGAACTACAGAATGCTCATGAAAGAAATTGAAGAAGACACAAAAAGATGGAAGAGCATTCCATGCTCATGGATCAGAAAAATAAACATTGTCAAAATGTCTATACTGCCCAGAGCAATCTATACTTTCAATGCCATTCCAATCAAAATTCCACCAACATACTTCAAAGCATTGGGACAAACAATCCTAAAATTTATATGGAACCAAAAAAGACCCTGGATAGCTAAGGAATTGCTGAAGAAGAAAAGCAAAGCTGGGGGCATCTCGTTACCTGACTTCAGGCTTTATTACAAAGCTGTGATTACCAAGACAGCATGGTACTGGCACAAAAACAGAGAAATAGACCAATGGAACAGAGTAGAGAGTCCAGATATGGACCCACAAATCTATGGTCAAATCATCTTCGACAAAGCAGGAAAAAAATATCCAGTAGAAAAGACAGTCTCTTCAATAAATGGTGCTGGGAAAATTGGACAGCTACATATAGAACAATGAAACTAGACCACTCTCTTACGCCACACAGAGATAAACTCGAAATGGATGAAAGACTTCAACATGAGGCAGGAATCCCTCAAAATTCTAGAGGAGAACATAGGCAGTAACCTCTTTGACATCGACCACAGCAATTTCTTTCAAGACACGTCTCTAAAGGCAAAGGAGACAGAAGCGAAAATGAACTTTTGGGACTTCATCAAAATAAAAAGCTTCTGTACAGCAAAGGAAACAGTCAACAAAACAAAGAGGCAGCCCACGGAATAGGAGAGGATATTTGCAAATGACACTACAGACAAAGGGCTGATATCCAAGATGTATAAAGAACTCCTCAAACTCAACATCCAAAAAGAAGATGAACACATCGAAAAATGGGCCAAAGATATGAAGAGACACTTCTCTATAGAAGATATAAAAATAACTAACAGACACGTGAAAAAATGTTCATCATCACTAGCTCAGGGAAATTAAAATCAAAACCACACTGAGATACCACCTTACACCAGTCAGAATGGCCAAAATTAACAAGTCAGGAAACAAGTGTTGGAGAGGCTGCGGGGAAAGAGGAACCCTCTTACACTGTTGGTGGGATTGCAAGTTGGTGTATCCACTTTGGAAAACAGTGTGAAGATTCCTTTAAAAATTAAAAATAGAGCTACCCAATGACTCTGCAATTGCAGTACTAGAATTTACCCCAAAGATACAGATGTAGTGAAAAGAAGGGCCATATGTACCCCAGTGTTCATTGCAGCAATGGCCACAATCGCCAAACTGTGGAAAGAGCCAAGGTGCCCTTCGACAGATGGATGAATGGATAAAGATGTGGTACATATATACAATGGAATACTATGCCTCCATCAGAAAGGATTAATATCCAACTTTTATAGCAACATGGACTGGATTGGAAGAGATGATGCTGAGTGAAATAAGCCAAGTAGAGAATGTCAAGTATCACATGGTTTCACTTACTTGCGGTGCATAAGGAGTAATATAGAGGACAGTAGGAGAAGTAAAGGAAATAGGAAGTAGGGTAAATCGGGGAAGGAAATGAAACAGAAGGGACTTTGGACTCAGAAACAAACTGAGGATATTGGGGGGAGGGAGTGGGAGAATTGGAGAGCCTGGTGGTGGGTACTGAGTGCACGTTTTGCATGGAGCACTGGGTGTGGGGCATAAACAATGAATCTTGGGACACTGAAAATAAACAAACAAACAAAAAATAAATAAATAAGAAAGCCATACTTTCTCTATCTTACTATTATCATCTACTGCCAGTTGTGACATCATCAGAGTGCCAAAGGAGCATTTCAAAATATTGATTCTAGCAAAGACTTCTTCAAAGCAGTCACCATGAACCAGAAGTAGATCATTATGTCTTTCTTTGCCCCAGTGCTAATTTTCATAAGGGTAAAACCTGGAATTAGAAAGTACTTTAACTCATATAAATATATTCTGAATTCAAGATGCATTGTGGATCAGAGTGGTAGCAATGATGACATTTTCGTTTAGCAAGTTTTTCCCTCCTATCCCTTAACTATTGTCAAAGTAGAGTCTCAAGAAAATAAGATAAAGATAACAGTAAGAAATACTGAAGATGGTAACACTTTAGTTCATCCAGTTCACCAGTCCCGATGAGTCTCTATACCTTATCAATGTATGATTTTTAGAAATGGAATATTTAATATTTATGAAAAGCATTTTCAATACCTTCACTAAAAAGAAAGTAGACTCTTATCACTTGTGCTTACATCATGAAATTATACTTTGAATGATTTTAAGGTAAGGGAACTTAAAGTTCCACGTTTGTTTCTGATGGACCAGTAGATCATAATTTCTGTGTTATTTATTTAGATTCATAAGAAACATGTTTTCCTTTACATGTAACTAGATTCCTGGGTGATGCACAGCCTTATGTGTGATTTCATTTGGGTATAGGACTCCTGCTTGCGGTCACTGATAGACTGTTTCTCTGTTTTGTTATCTTTGATGTTCCTGGTTATCTGTGTTGGTGTAGGTTGCTATCTTGAACTTACTAGATTAAGGTTAACCTAACTTTAGTAGAATGTGGAGTCTACTGTAGAAATGGTACATTTAAAAGACAATCATTAATATGTCTAGTGTAGCTTCCATTTACTTATGGTTCAAATACCTTCTCTTATTTTTGATGCTAATTTCCACAAATTACGTAAAATCTGCTCTCTCACTAGCAGAACAAATGAAATGCAGTCCAGTGCAAAATACCTACTATTGAATTTAGGACAATTGAGGGCATGGTGACCTGAACTTTAGAGAACCTGCTTCATTAGTCAAAATTCACTTACTCCTTTCAGATTTCATATGTCGCTTGTATTTCTACTGGATATATTAAAAATGTAAAATTTTATTTTAAGAGGCAATATTGGTAATATGACATACTACTCTTTTAAAATAATAAGAAAAAATTTTGATGTAACCTTAAATTTTCTAGGAATATATAAGGAAAAACTTTCAAGACTACTGGTTTAGTTAATGGGGGCCCATTTGTACCAGGTAGACATAACAAACTGCTTGCCTGAGGGAAAAATGCAGCCCACAAAGGTCATCCTTTTCTAGCTTAAGATATAAATCTAAAATTTATTTTCTTAAAAATACTAACTCAAAAATGCTTTAAGATTCCAGGTTAACAGGGCGCCTGGGTGGCTCAGTCCTTAAGTGTCTGCCTTCGGCTTAGGTCATGATCCCAGGGTCCTGGGATTCCTGGGACTGAACCCTGAATCCGGCTCCCTGCTGGGTGAGAAGCCTGCTTCTCCCTCTCCCACTCCCCCTGCTTGTGTTCCCTCTCACGCTGTGTTTCTCTTTGTCAAATAAATACAATCTTAAAAAAATAAAAGATTCCAGGTTAACATAATTCAGATAACTCCATAACAAACTGGATCAGTTCAATAACCTTAGTTTAGTAATTTAAAAAACCCTGTATCTTCTGATTCATCAATGTTAAATACAAAGAAGTTTATATTTTATTCTACTTGAGTTTGTTTTTTCTAAACTTAAATAGGTTTATTGGTCAAAGAGGCTCTTTTCTCTCATGCAAAGTTTACCATTACTAAAAACTAAATTTCATTCATCTTAATTGAATCATTATTGTGATAAGCTTTGTTTCAAGACTAATCATATTTTGCAGTGTGACAACTTGAAGATAATTTCCAAGATCTTTAGGAAACTTAAAACCTTAGATGAATACTGACAACTCAGAGAATAGAATCTGTGGACAGGCTTCTGGGAATACATCATTTAGACAACTTTCAGACTATATAAGTGGACTGCATCAGGATATCTAGAAGTCAGTTTTAGTTGAGAAGTAGGTAGCTCGATGTGACTACTAACCTAGGATCCAGGAGGAAACAATTAATGAGCGAATCAACTTATGTAGGAAAATTTATTGTGGTTATCTGTTTGGAATATTTTTTATTTTGTTTTTACATTCTATTTTTCTGGATATATAAGGAAGCTATCTCTTAAGATATCTAAACAACAATTTTGTATGTTTCTTTGCTTCCATTACTTCTCAAGATCTCAGGGACTCTACTCCATTAACTATCCTTTCTTTTTTCTGAAATTTAAGAGAGCTGATGCATGAGTAACAAGAGGAAGGTGGAGGCCAAATTACAGCAGGTAAGGAAGGAGTTATTGGTGAGAAAATTAAGACAGTGATATAAGACTTTTGAGAATTTTTACCACTGATAGTACAATGCTTTAAAAGATAACAGGTTTACATTCAACTCTTGATCTCATCTAAGGCCTTGATCTCAGCGTGGTAAGTGCAAGCCCTGCGTTGGGTTCCACACTGGTTTTGGAATTTACTTAAAATAAACAAACAAACAAACAAACAAATAACAGGTTTATGGGTTTGGTTTTTTTTTCAATGTTTTATTTATTATTTATTTATTTATTTATTTGAGAAAGAGAGAGAGAATTGGGGGGAAGGGGAGAGGGACAAGCAGATTCGCTGCTGAGCAGGGAGCTCAACTAAAGGCCTTTTTTCTCTTTTTTAAAATTACATTATTTTATTTTTTCCATGTTCCGAGATTCATTGTTTATGTCCCGCACCCAGTGCTCCATGCAAGTAAAGGCTTTATCCCAGGACCTGGAGATCATGACCTGAGCTGGAGGCAGGCATTCAACTGACTGAGCCACCCAGTTGCCCCTAGATTAAGAGTTTTTAAGATTAGTGGAAACTGAGGGATAGGTTAAGCTTAGAAATCAATGGAAAAAGAATGCTATGAAGTTTTAAAGATGAAGACAGAAATATAGTAAGATCAGAGCACTGAGGGAAAGTGGCTTTGAATTAAGAGGAGAGGAAGGATGAACTTCATAGAAGCTTTGAGGTAATGAAGAGATAAGTGATAATGACATTTAAATTTAAAGAAAAAAAAACATAAGAAGGTAAGAGATAGGATTCCTCTATTTAAGAGGCCAGGTTTATCCACTCGAAGTCTGTGACATACTATATAGATTTGTTCATGAACTATAGAATTCTAAGAATTAAAAATGTTACCTACTCCCATAAGACCAGTCATCTTCATTCTAACCCTTTCTAGCCTCGCCCCTATTAGTGTATCATGAAAACTCATTTCTTTCCTCATAAAACAAATGGATTATAGATACCGATGCTGGCTTACATTTATATTTCTCTTTAAAATTTCTATTTAGTTCAGCCACATCCAATATCTGTAAAGTCTATTTTGCTACCATCCATGTATTCAGTGAAAGAAGGACCACTGCTCTTAAAAGTACTGTTTTCATCCAGAAAAACCTTCCACTGAAAGCTTTCCTTTCACTACTGTGTGTTTGATCTTAAGTGCACTTTCCAAGCACTCATAAGACTGACTCACATCATTTTCCATTTTTAAAGACTTACTTGCATTACATTTTATAATGTATTTCCCAATCATTTAGAATTTCTACTTCTTCTGGCTTTGTGTCCTTCAACCTGGCTAGGTATTGTGAAATAGAAATATGAAATACATCAATTAATCAATAGACTTGGGAGTGTCTTTAACCCTAAGAGTACGATAGAGAGATATATTTTATGAACAGTGTTGATGCTGTTTCTTAAGAATTTGGCTAAATGATACACTGATTTCTGCACCCTCAATTCTCATGCCCTTCATGTCATTTAATCTAATACTATAACACGTTCTTACAGCATTGGTGTAAGTATTGTGAAAAATGGCAGGTATTGGATGTTCATCAGTGAAGAGACCGGGAAAAGAAATGCTAATATTGGGTGAGGAGAAAAGAATATTCGATACAAAGGAAAAAACCTTTTAGACTTGAAAGGTATTAAGTGACATGACATATTCTAGGAAGTTTAAGAAATCAGTTGTTGAGGTATTTTAAGTGTTCAGACTATCTGGGCTCAAATTCCTGTGAGACCAGAGCTACTAACTCCTCTCTTATTAAACAGGTTATTTCACCTGTAAAATGAAGGTAACAATAGGATCACCTTCCTATGCTTGTTGGAGAATTAAATGAGTTGAAGGCTCAGAAAGGCTCTCAGAAAGTCCAGCAAAAGGTAAGCGTTATGTCAGTGCCATCTGTTCTTGCTAAAGGATAAAGATTGAAGAGTCCTGGACTTTTGTTTTGTTTTGTTTTCTTAAGATTTTATTTATTTATTTGAGAGGAGAGAGAGCGCGCATAAGCAGGGGGAGCAGCAGGCAGAGGGAGAAGCAGACTCCTTGCTGAGCAGGGAGCCTGATGTGGAGCCTGATCCTAGGACCCTGAGATCATGACCTGAGGAGAAGGCAGATGCTTAACTGACTGAGACACCCAGGCACCCTGTGAAGAGTCCTGAACTTCTTGACTAGTGTTTCTGAATAAGACCTTGTCCTTCCCCTTTCTAGCCTCTCCTCTCAGGAAGGGTGTGATGGCATCATCTCCTGACTCAACCCTCCACAACTTTGCTCCATCAATTTTCTCTCTAGTGCCTTCAGTCCCTCCCTAAGTGTATCAAGACTCTCCTCTTCACAGAGGAGACCTCACACTGAATTCAGCTGGAGGTGAACCAACACAGTGGTTCCACAATTTTCAAATCTGAGTGCTTTGTAGTGGTCACAGGCCCACTCGCAGCGCAGAATCGTAAGCCCCCTGGAGCTGTGTGTATGACTCACTCTGTAGCCACAACATTTTACTCACCGCACTGGCTTCAGATCATGTTGGGAATTTTTCAACATTCAAATTGGCCTTATAGCATCACTACAGCTTCAGTTTTTTAAAGTCTGTTTTAGATTTTAAAATTACGAAAGACAGTGCAAGCTCATTTTAATGAGAAAAATGATATAGAGTTTTAACAGTAAAAAATTAATGATCTCGTACTTCCCAACCCATCACTGATTTATCCCTTTGCTAAGGCGGGTTAGCAGCTCCACCTGCGTATATTTGTATATGTATATCCTTCTATTCCTTTCAGCCTCTTCTCCTTGCCCAGAAAAATGGCCTTTCCCAGGATATTCTTTTTCTTTTTGTTTTTCTTTTTTTTTTGAGAGAGAGAGAGAGCATACGTGCATGCAGGGTAGAGTAGGGGCAGAGGGAGAGAGAATCCTAAGGAGGCTCTGAACTCAGCATGGAGCCTGTCACAGGTCTCTATCTCATGACTCTAAGGTCATGACCTGAGCCCAGATCAAAGTCTGATGCTCAACCAACTGAGCCACCAAGGTGACCCCCCCCACAAAATATTCTTATTTGGATATATAGCACAAGTAAATTTTTAAATTTTATTTTGCTTAAAATGGAATAATTTTTTACCCATTGCACTCAAATTTTGTTTTGTTTTGCTTTGTTTTACTTACAGTATATTTTAAAATCTCTTCAGTTAGTGGATACAGATATACTTTTTACAGCTTCAAGGTATAGGTATAACATAATTTATTCAGCATTTCCCAGTTGGTAGACATTCTGGAGCTACCATACTCAAAAGACAAACAAACAACAACCAAAAACCGTAAAAAAAAAAAAAAAAAAACCCAGCCATATGTATATGTCTATGTCTATATATTTTTTTATATTAAGGTATTGCTTTATTGATTTGTGGAGAAAAAAAACAATGGGGCTTTTGAGTCAAAGGATATATGTCTTTTTACAGGAACAGTTATTGACAGATTACTTTCCAAAACAATTTTAGCAAGTTGCCCTCTTGTTTTTCTGAAACATTGTCAGCAGGGAATGTTTTCACTCTTAATTTTTGCCAATCTGAGGAGTTAAAAATAGCGTCTTGCTAATGGTTTTGTTTTGTGTTTTCCTTACTACTAGAGACATTGAGGTTTGTTTTTTATATGCTTGAAAATGTTTCATTTTCATCTTCTATGAATCGTCTATATTTTTTGCTTCTCACTTCCTTCAACTATTTGTTTTATTAATTGAGAGTTCTTTGTATATTGGAAATATTAAACATTTAAATAATTTTAAAAGACAATAGTGTCAAAAAATTCACAATGAATATGATAGTAAAAACATTAGCAGCACAGGGTGACAACTGCTGTTGAATATAAGAACGCAATAAAATGTGTTTTTTTGTTTCTTCTGTGGCTTCTACATATGCTGTCTTATTTAAGAAGGTCTACCTTTCTCCACATCTATTGCCATATCTATAGTTATACATATATTCTTCAAGATTATCTCCCCTAATTTAATGGTTTCCTTTTCATATCGGACTATAATTTAGATTTTTAGAAAAAATTTTTAAAAATTTTATTTATTTGACAGAGAAACACAGCTAGAGAGAGAACGCAAGCAGGGGGAGTGAGAGAGGGAGAAACAGGCTTCCCGCCAAGCAGAGAGCCCCATGAGGATCTTGATCCCAGGACTTCGGGATCATGACCTGAGTTGAAGGCAGATGTTTAACAACTGAGCCACCCGGGTACCCCAAGAAATGTTTAAAGTGGAAGCTGAGCTTTGTTCCTTCCAATGAGTTAGAAAAATTATCAGCGCTTGAGTTTTTGAAGATACCATGTGTGCAGATTATACTCCTGAAGAGAGAGATCTGTTAAAACTGAGTTAAAGCCAGTAAGACAAACTTGAGAACTGAGTTTTCTTTAATTCAGTATCATTTTATTTCTGTAGTTCCTGAATTTGGGGATCTTTTACTTCACTCTTGTGTCTAACTTTATTTCAAAAAAATTTCCTTTATTTTGACTTGTATATGGGATCTTAAGTGAGACAAATCAAATTTCACTTGTGATAGGTGCTTATTTGATTTTAGTAGTTCTTAGTTTCCTCATTTATACAATTACCTTAATGAAATAGATAACATAGGGTTATTATAAGAATTAAATATAATAATGCATTTAAAGAAAAAAATAATAAACTTTTAACAATTGTAGCTATGATTAAAAATCTATTAAAAGATGCTTTTTCTCATGAGAGACTTTGGACTCAGAAACAAACTGAGGGTCTTAGAGGGCAGGGAGTGGCGGGATGGGAAAGCCTGGTGGTGGGTACTGAGGGCATGTACTGCATGGAACACTGGGTGCAGGGCATAAACAATGAATCTTGGAACACTGAAAAAATAAAATAAAATATTTTTTAAAAAAGATGTTTTTTCTTATTATCTGAGCTAGGCCTGTATAACTGATTTAGAAGCAAACAAAAGACATTATTACAAGGATGACATATAATGAACTGAAGACTATTATTGTGCTTTAATATTAAAATGTCAGCCTAATTCGTTTTTTGTCTTTGGAAATTTATTCAAAAACTAACACCATTGATTATATGTATTCATTATAGTTTAGTTCTGAAAGTTGTGGATTTTGTACTACAGAACATCATACCTAATTTTCATTTTGAACATGTCTTTATGATAGTTGGGAGATACAACCATTACACCTTTTAAAGAAATACTTTCTTGATGATCATCCCTCTTTGATTTCTGAGTATTCTGTATATCAGCCATCTGCAGATATCCTCAGACTTTTGTAGAACTAGATTTTTCTAAATCCTGCAATTTCATTTGATCAACAGCAAGAAGAACCTGGTTATAGTTTGATTTTCCTGCCATCATATTCCTGTTTATTCTTCATCCCAACCACTTTGGCTAATGGATTTTTATTTCTTGTGGCACTGCTGTTTCCTTTGTAGTTTGGTGAAATGGTCACATTCATTTTAACTACTGATTTTTCTTTCCCTGAAGTGAAGTACCAAGCTTACAATTGGTATAGCAGAATAAGTATATAATTTTTTAGAAGATTTTTGAAATATTTTACTTACAAAGCAGGAAAAAATGTATGCCCCCAAGTCTTGCATAAAAAGAATATAGATGACAGATGGAATCTCATGTGTATTCTAGATTGATTTTGTCTACCGGCAAAGAAAAAACTGAATGTGGCTTATTTCTGTTTTAATCAAGACTTTTTTAGGTGCAATTAAAAAAAAATAGAATTCAAACCAGCTTGAGGTAAGGGGTAATTTATTGCTTCTCCTAATTGAAAAATTCAGGCATGCAGCAAGCTCATGAATTGCCGGATTCAGCACCAAATGATCTGTCTTTCCCTCTCTTGGTTCCATGTAATTCTGTGGTAGCTTTCTTTTCATGAAGGTTCACCAGTATAGGTGCTAATACAAAAAGTAACATTTCTTCTCAAGAACTAAAAGATCTAGGGCTGACTTTACTGATTTTAATTGACCAGCTTGGATCAAGTAACACTTCTTTTTCTTTTTTTGATTATATTCAATTAACCAACATATAGTAGTTATCTTTGTGATTCTATATGGCCAGGCCCTAGTCTTCAACCTATCTGTGAAGTCTGCAGCTAGGTTCCACTTCACCTGAAACACGTGGCCTAAGAGCACAGGGGAAGAAGAGCTCACTAAGGAAGTCCGAGGTGCCATTGCCATCTGCTCCATATCTTTACCAACACACAGCGGGGTTAGTCCTTTTCACTTTAGCCATTCTACTGGGTGTGAAATGGTATCTCATTTGTGGTTTCAATCTGTGTCTTTTTGTGTGTTTGTCAAGCATTAGTACATCTCTTGTGTTGAAGTGTCCAAATTTTTGGTTCATTTAAAAAAATCAGAATGTTTGTCATTTTACTATTGATCTGTAGGCTTCTTTACATATTACGGTACAAATCCCTTGTCACATGTGTTATAAATATTTTCTCCTGGCCTGTGGCTTGTTTATTCATTTTATTAATGGTGTATTTTGAGAAGCATATATTTTAAATTTTTATGGAATTTAATTAATTAATTTTCAAGTAGTGGGTTAGTGCTGTTAGTGTCCTGTCCAAGAAATTTTCCTGATTTCACATGCTTAAAGATAAGCTCTTTGCTTCTAGGAGATTTGCGTTTCTGAGTTAAATGCTTAGGTGTATGATCCATATCAAAATTATTTTTGTGTTTGGTGTGAGATAAGAGACATCTTTTTTTCCTGCTTTGTTTTGTTTTCTCTGTGCAGATTTAACTGTCATTCAGCAGCATTTGTTAAAAAGGCTTTCTTTTGTTCACTGAATAAAGTTTGGCACTTTAGTTGCCAATCATCTGGCTGTATATGTGTGGGTCTCTTTCTAGACTCTATTCTGTTCAAGTGATCCGGTGTCTGTTCATAAGCCTATACTACACTATAGTCTTGAAATCAGGTAGGGTAAGGATTCTGTGTTGGTCTCTATTTTTCAAGATTGTTTTAGCATTTTAGATCCTTCAGGATTTTATAGCATTTTAAAAACGAATTTGTCTGTTTCATTCAAAAATACTTGATGAGGGGTGCCTGGATGCTCAGTCAGTTAAATATCTGCCTATGGCTCAGATCATGATCTTAGGGTCCTGGGATCAAGGCCCACATCAGGCTTCCTGCTCAGCCAAGAGTCTTCTTTTCCCTTCCCTCTACCTCTCCCTCCATTCATGCTCTCTTTCTCAAATATATACATAAAATGAAAAAAAAAAGATTTTTTGGTAGATTCCAAAGGATTTTCTATGTATGTACACTATGGTATTGTTTTAGGATAAATGGAATTTCCCTTTTTTAATATTTATTTTTCTAACCTAATTGCACAGGCTATGAAATCCAGTATAATGTTGAGTAAAAGTGATGAAAATGGGCAGCCAAGCATTTGTTCTGAATTTTACCAGGCAAAGAAAGTTTTAACATTTTACCATTATGTATGATGTTAGCAGCAGGTTTTTTTTTTTAATGGCTTTTATCGTATTAAAGACATTCTTTTCATATTAACATACTAAGACTTTTTGCTGTGTTTCTTGGTAATCTCTACATACAATGTGGGGCTCAGATTCATGACCCCAAGATCAAGAGTTCCATGCTCTACCAACTGAACCAGCCAGTTGCCCCTCAAGACATTCTTTTCAATTCCCAGGTTAATGAGAGTTTTTATTTTGAATGGATGTGTAATTTTATCAAAATTATTTTCCTGAGTCTATGAGGTTATAATTTTAAAATCTTTTATTGTGTTTATGTGGATAATATAGACTGATCTTCTAAGACTAAACCAATCTTGTATTTTGAGACAAACCCATATTGCTGGATCCAATTTGCAAAAAACTTTTAAAGTTTTGCATCTTCATTACAGATGTTACACTCTAATTTTTTTAATAATATGTTTGTCAGAGTTTCATTATTATGGTTACACTGACTTTACGAAACAAGTGGGGAAATATATCCTCAACCACTGTTCACTGAAGTGGTTTTTATAAGATCGATATTACTTATTCTTTCAATGTCTGATAGTTATCAGTGAAGTTGTCTGGGCCTGAATTTTTTTGTTGTTGGAGGTTTTTAATTATGAATTCAATTTATTTAATTTGCATAGAACTATTTTCCTATAATTTTTACAGGATATTTCTTAGGTTTCCAGTTTTTCTTGTGTCAATTTTGTTATTTTTTCAAAGGATTTGTCTATTGCATCTGACTTTTCAAATTTATTGAAGTTAAAGAGTTCCCTTTCTATAATATATCTTTATCATCCTTTTAATGACTTGAGATCCATAATTAGATCTCCTCTTTCATTTTTTTATATTTATATCTTATATTTATATTTTTCTTAGTCAATCTTGATAAAAGTATTATAAATTTTATAACAAATTTTATAAAAGCATAATAAATTTTATTAATATTTTCAAGAACCAACTTTTAAGTTGATTTTCCTATACTTTGTATTTTCCATGCTCTCCTGCTCATATTCTTTACTTTTTCTTGTTTTATTTTTAACTTACTCTTACTTTTATAGCTTCTTAAGGTGAAAGCCTAAATCATGGATTTTTTTAAGATCATTTGCATTTTAAATTCAGTGTTTTACAATCTTTTTAAAGTAAGTAAACCACATCATACAAATTTTGATAGCTTGTATTTTTAAATTTCTAAAATTTGAGTTTTCAAATGTGTCCTATTATTTATTTTAAACTTTTACATATTAGCAAAAATATGTTTGATTTTAATTCTTTTTTTATGGTATTTACTGAGATATTTTTTTTAAAGATTTTATTTATTTGACAGAGAGAAACACATCCAGAGAGGGAACACAAGCAGGGGGAGTGAGAGAGGGAGAAGCAGGCTTCCCGCTGAGCAGGGAGCCCGATGTGGGACTCGATCCCAGGTCTCTGGGATCATGACCTGAGCCGAAGGCAGTTGCCCAACCAACTGAGCCACCCAGGCGCCCTGACTGAGATATTTTTAATAACCTATGATGTGATCTAACCAGATGGATGTTGCATGTGCAGTTGATAAAAATATATTTTATATCATCTTTGAGTATAGCATTCTATAAATGTCAATTAGTTCAAATCTGTTGATAGTGTCGTTCATATCTTCTATATCTTCATTGCCACAGTAGTCCACTTCTACTACAAAACCATTTGTAAACCATACTCCCAATTATTTCCTTTCCAACAAAAATTTGTCATAGAGACTTCTCTATGAAGGCTTAGATGGAGGCTGAGGGAAGAACAAGGCCAGCAGAAATGTGAACATCTTGTTTATGTAACTTCCTTGGGGTTTTAGGAGGTACTCTAAATAAGTATATTCAAGCTGAACATGAAATGCTACTATGTGGAATCTACATTTTGAATTGATCTCCTAAGTTTCTCAGTTCCTAATTTCTTTCAGCATCCAGTGATCAGATGTTCAAACCAAGAATTGTATCTCAAAAGGAGGATTACTTTCCAAAATATGGCTTGTATTTGCTCCAGAATTTTGAGGCTTTGTTGTGATTTTCTTATCAAAGCAGCCACAGTCTTCATAGAACATTTAAACATCACTGGATCTGCTGGATCATGTAGACAAAAACAGAAAAGCTACTCAAACTTCAGTCTCTATTTTCTGGAGAGTGTTTTCTCTTCTAGGTTTCACCAAAAGCTGACACATTTTACATCATCCAGAAATGTAATAAACATTGCTTCCCAAACACTGTGATCCTTCAGGAAAGATTATACAATGCAGAAACATGTACTTCATCTAAAGTGAAATCATGATATATGGAAGACCATTTTACTACCCTCTGCCCCAGACACTTCAATGAAGTGACAGACCCCTGTATTTTCTAAGGATTTACGTTTCATCTTCGTTATCTCACCAAAGCATCTGGGATATTTACATTTCTTCCTTTCCCAACTCAATTAGCATGATGTCAGCCTATAGTAAGACCTCCTGTGGACTGATGAGATAAACCAAGTTCCTGTTTATTAAATGACAGTGACGAATCAGAGTTGACAAATTTCTCATGTAAAATGCTACCAGGTCCTTCCCTTCTTCCCAGGTCAGAGCAAATTGCTTCTAGAGTTCTCTCTTTCTCAGTTAAAAGAAAAAATAATTTATGAAGGTGCGATGGCTTCTGATGCTATGCCCCAGAAAGATAGCAGCAGCAATTGGACTATGACTTTTTTTTTCAAATATTTTATGTATTTATTTTAGAGATAGAGAGCCTGAACAGGGGGAGGATCAGAGAGAGAGGGAGAGAGAATCCCAAGTGGACTCCATGCTGAGCACCTAGTCTGACATGGGGCTTGATCCCAGGACCCTGAAATCATGGCCTGAGCCCAAACCAAGAGTCAAACACCTAACCAGTTGAGCCACCCAGGTGCCCTGGACTGTGACTTTCTGATTGAGCTTATTCTAATCACTGTCATTCTTCAATATTCATCACTTTGAATATTGGTTTCAATATTCAAATGCACCTTGGTTTAAAAAAAAATTTAAAGAAATGGTGCACCTGGGTGGCTCAGTTGTTTAAGCGACTGCCTTCAGCTCAGGTCATGATCCCGGAGACCCGGGATTCAGCCCCCTGTCAGGCTCCCTGCTCAGCGGGAAGCCTGCTTCTCCCTCTCTCACTCCCCCTGCTTGTGTTCCCTCTCTGGCTGTGTTTCTCTCTGTCAAATAAATAAATAAAATCTTTTAAAAAATTTAAAGAAAGATATGATAGGAGTTATTTTTTAGTCTCTCCCTTTCTGGGGGTTGTAGAGTCTGTGAGGGCTTATAATTTAATTTTATTTATTTACTGCTGTCCTCATAATACCTCGAACTCTGCTTGGAGCTCATCAGTGCCCAATTAGGTATTTGTTTAATTAATGAATATTTTGATGAAAATAACTTGAAAGATGTCTGGGAGAATTATAAGACATGCAGTTAAAGATATAAATAGGAGATCATACCTTGAATATATTTTTATGCAGAGGATTTTGGAGTTTATTGTGTCAGTAATGGGGAGTTACTGAATAAGCTTTGAAATAATGTGATGATTTATATTTTAGAAAGATGATAAAAATGTCAAAATGAAGGATACTTTAGAGGACAAGGAGCCTGAAGACAGGGAGGCCTGGGAAATAAAACAAATTAGAACTAGTCACCTAGGCCTTCATACTAGTCTCATGTCTCTATTCATCATTCAATCATTGTCCCATAATGGGTTAGATTATTATCCTTTTGTGACAACAATTCTTCGCAAGAATAGAAATCAATTTCCTTAACTTTGTTAAAAGCATCTATGAAAATAAGAGCAAACATCATATTTAGTGATAAAGCACTAAAGTATTCCCATTAAGGGAGAGAAAAAATTAATGAAGATGCCTACTGAGAAAGCAAAGAGGCAGTCCTGAGAGCTCCCAGCTGGTTGCTGATCTGGCACTCAATGGCAGGGCTATGCTGTTTCTTCCTTACTGTCGACGATTTCACAGAACATCCACCACAGCCAAAGTCCCTATGAATGACTGTGATGGGGTGAGCCAAACCAAGACTATCCCCTACTCATTTCTGAGAAGAGAAAAATGGAAGAACACTGTACAAATCACAAAAATACCCAAGCATCAATCTCTGTCTGCTCCATGAGCAAGTGCTATTTTTTTTTTTTTAATTACAGCTTTAGTCCCACTTCATTCCACCTACCTCCTGGATAAAGATTGAGATAATGATAGACTTGTTCTCATTTTGCTGACAACATCCAATCCAGAGCAAAATACATTTCTTTGGTTCCTCTCCAAAAATCACCTAACACAAGCCCAAATCCTACAACAATCCCCACATAACATCCAGACCTCAAGGGAGGTGCGGTCTTCTCCAGAACGCCTGTATCTGTGGCTCTTCCTTCTATCTCCAGAACACCCACTTAATTTCTGCCAGCTGAGTCACAGAAGTCAGGGGAAGGTCACTCCCATTTGGTGTACAAGAAGTTCCTGGTTTCCCTCTGTAATTTCTGCTTTTGGAAGTGTGGTGGCCAGGGAAAGTCACAGAAAAGGACGTGCTCTTTCTTACTTTTCTCTTTCTCTCTGATAAGAATACTCTCTCATTTGGTCTGATAAACAACTGACTCCCCCTCAAACTCAGTTCACAAATTAATTCTTCAGTGAAACCTTCACTGATTCCTACATTGACCTTATTTGTTCCCTCTTAGAACACTCACTGTTTTTATAAGGCACCCATCAATCTCAAGTTAATACATGCATTTATTCACATATTTCTTCCTCCATAAGAGTACATAATATCTTTTTTTCTTTTATCTCCATCACTCAGCATATTACCTGACACATAATGGTGTTTGATTATGCTAAGTCAAATACACTGGACTGAAATAATTTGAAGGTAAACTAAATGATCTAATGGAATGGATATGGGATCAGAGGGCAGAAAATCCAGCTTTCCAGTTTCACCGATGCTAACTACATTCATTTGTACAGTCTCTTAATCTTTGTGCATTTTTGTTTCATAATGTGTGAAAATGAAGGTCTTGGTTTATTTCTAACATCACTTTCAACACAATACTCAATGATTCAGACTTAGGTGCTTCATGCTCAATCTTTTTAGTCAAGTTTTTGTACTGTGTATAAAAGGCAGTAATATGTTCCTAGAGAAAGAAGAGCAAAGTGGTAATTGATAATAAAACTTTTACTCTAGCACTAAGGGCTAACGAGAAAATGTGGCTTTCAGCACTCAAATACTTCCCAGGGTTATTAGATCTCTTACACTGACTTAAAAACAAACAAAAGTATAATTTATCAAGCTTTTGTCTAAGTAGAAGTCATACAGTGAACTTGGGATTTATTGAATTACCTTGAAAACAAAAAGGTTTACATTTATAGGCCAATTTGAAACCTAGGATTTACTGAAATGATTTCAAAGCCTATGCAAGATACAATTAACCTGTGTCATTAAAGGATAATTCTCCTTCCATATTTTGTATTAAAAAAAATCTTTACTTCTCAAGAACCAATGAATTAAATAGCGACAACATCTTTAACATTATGAAGATGATGTTTATAAATGATTAAATTGCCTTTGAATGGTTTCCACAATGAGCTATGCTAACTCATAAAACAGGACCTTCTCATTATCAAAATTATGCTATTTTCTCAAGCTACTTTTATAAGACAAGTGATTTTTTTTTAATACTGGCAGATGAGTAGAACACTATATTTTATGCAAAACAATCTAAAAATACAAACAATATGCAATTTTATCAGTCAATATGGATTTAAAATGTGTATATCATGGTGATGAGGGCAAGGAATATGTCATTCCCAAGGTGGCATCTACAGGCTTATATTAATTACATAACCTTATATGTATTGGTCAATGTACTCTGAAGAGTGACCAGGGCAGTTCACGTCATGGACTTTGCCTTTAATAAGTTATTATTGCAATTCTGTGTGAACACAAATAAAGCATCAAAACATTGTGGAATTTTCTCACTGAAAAAAATTGCTATAATTATATTCAAATGACTATCCAAGCCTTTAAAATGACTTCTTGTACAAAAATGAATTGCCTTTGACTAAAGAATGTTATTTGTGTAAATACAAGGTCTTAGATATATTCAGACTGAGATTTGAAAACTAATTATTCTCCAAATAACAAATATATTCCCCAAATATGTCTACTGTTTAACATTTTGGTGTGAGGCCATTATAAATGCACTGAAACCTTAAAAATTTAGTGCCAAAATGTTTCCAGGAAAACAAAGCGCTTATTCTTAGTAATAGTCTATTTAACCAAGAATATGTTCCTCTTTGAAAACATTGAAATTACTTCTTCCAAGTCATAGGAAAAATTGGAATTACCAGTGGAACAAGTGATCAACACCACCCTCAGGTGTTCAAGACTTTTTGATGCCATGGTGTATTAGTTTCCTACTGCTGCTGTAACAAATTCCCATAAATATAGTGACATAAAACAACATATTTGTTACCTTACAGTTATGGTCAGGAGTCCACAATAAGGGACCCATGACTGGCTCAGTTGGTTAGTCATCTGCCTCCAGCTCAGGTCATGATCCCAGGGTCCTGGGATCTTGTCCTGGGTTACGCTCTGTGCTCAGTCGGGAGGCTACTTGAAAAGTCTCTCTCTCTGTCTCCCTTTTGAAGGCCCCTCCTTCCTGCTTGTGCTCACATGCGTTCTCTCTCAAATAAGTAATCTTTAAAAAAATTATTTTTTCATGAAGCTGCATTCCTTCTGAGACTTATGGAAGGCTGAAAGTTTACTTTCCAAAACATGTTTTATACCCGAAGGACTGATCCAATAAAGCAGAAGTCTTTCATTTTTCACTTGACTTTATTATTCCTTAATAGTTGATCTTCAATAAGCCCTGGTAAGCAGGCATAATGTAATTAATTATACAGTTATATACATGCATTATACATATACATCTAACAAATGAAAATCTGAAATAAGGCTTAATACTTCCAGTACCTGGAAACTCAGATATTTAGGCCAAAGAATTCTACTTTGATGCTCAAGTTGGGGCTTAATATAGGGACACTAGAGGATTGGATTTGTAGAGCTTTTAAAAACTTTTCATAGCCATACTATAAAAGTGATCTGTGTGTTAATCTGTGTTCCACTTAGTCATGGAGCCTGCTTATATTTTGCTTACATTTATACTTTCTTATATTCACTCACTTGTATATATACTTTCTAATCACTTGGTCTGCTTATATTTTGATTTTCTTTCTGGTTAATGGCATATTGGAGGCTAAGTGCAACTGTCCAACCAAGGAAGTAGATTCACAGACATAAGTGTCATATGGGAATGGATTTTGCATGTCAAAACCCTTCAACACTATTAGAGCATTACTGTGTTTGTGGACATGGTGAGAGACTTGCAAAAAAGAAATGGTCTGCAATTGTGATAGGAATGCTGAGATATAGCCCGGAAACGGTTCATATTACTTTGTCCTTATTGGTGGACCTGGGTGACTCAGTCGGTTACACATCTGCCTTAGGCTCAGGTCTTGTTCTCAGGGTGCTGGGATCGAGCTCCACAGAATGCTCCCTGCTCAATGGGGAGTCTGCTTCTCCCTCTCCTTCTATCCCTCCCTCTGCCTCATGTGCTCTCTCTCGTGCTCTCTCTCAAATAAATAAATAAATCTTTAAAAACATAATTTGTCCTTATTGACATTTTCATCACCTCACCTCCCCCTTTTCCTGTACTAATAAAGGAGTCTGCATTCTCCCATTGTTAGTCATTTCAAATCCCACAATTTTAGCGGGGCTTTCTGTGTTGGGGTGTGTGTGTGTGTGTGTGTGTGTGTGTGTGTCTGTACAATTTACATAAAAACGAAAGCTGCCATAGGAACAAATTTGAGAATATTTGAAAACTGCTAATAAGACCTGCTATATGAGTGCTCTATTTTTACTTAACTGAAGATATTTCCTATAAAGAAGGGAATCTACATGATTATTTTTATCTCTTTATTTTTGAGGAGACTCACAGCCTTCATTAGATTATTTTAACATAGCTAAGGAATTCAAGATTTCAACAGTTGGGAAGATATGCTAATAGGACACTAGATAATACATTCCTTTGATCCAGTAATGAGATAAAACCCAGTTACTCTGGGAGTTAAGTGACTTTTGCTAAATGGAATGTTATGGTTAGATTAGAGAAAGTTAAGTAGAACTTGAGAAATGTCCTTTTTAATTTGCCACTAAATATTACAATTTTTGGCAATGAATCACCAATGATATTCTCAAATGTAACTGCATGTAATAAATTTAAAACTGGAGTAATATTATTTCAAGAGTTAGAAAATTACAAATCTGATAGTATATTTATGATTATTTGCTGCATTTAGTATTCATTTATCAAATACCTACCAAAAATCTTTGCTGAAGAGTCACTGCACCAGGCATTGGTAAGACGAAGACAAATGTTCCACACTCCTGCCCTGAAACCATAGCTTGCTCACAGTCCGCAAGAGAACCAAACAAAACCTCAATACCTCCCCCCACATAACGTGGCATAATGGGTAAGTGCATAAAGTGCTCGAGGATCAGAAAGTGAAGCAGAGTTTTAATTTAAAAATATTTACAAAATTTTTCAAGACAAAATTGTATTTTATCTAAGCATATCATTTTGGAAAAGCAAGATTGGAATTCTCTTTTCACTGACTGAGCTTTTGTAAGATTTTTGTCTTCTTGAACCTCACTTGTAACACTGAGAATAGTAATAGCTAATACCCATGAAGCTCTTATTTTGTTTTATGTATTGCTTGTATGTTACTATTGTAATAATAATGTCATACATACTGTGATACTAATCACATATTACTTACATATTATCTTATTTAATCCTTACAACAATGCTGTGAACTATGTACCATTACTCTTGGTCCCATTTTACACATGAGAAAAATGAGAGAGAAGTTCAGTGGCCTGGCCAAGTTCACAGCCAGTATGTAGCCCATCTAGTCTGTCTAAGGCTAAGCTCATGGCTGTATACTTTATAGTCTCTAGTGATTACCATGATAATATATCTATCCTAATCCAATGTTTGGACTTCTAGAGACATGCACAAATCAGTATTATTCTAGGTACCTATTTATATAGTTCCTTTCCATCTTTTTTCACCTTTTTCTAGTGCCTTTTTCTCTCACACAGACAGAGGAATGCCCATTTGCAGATCATCTATCTTACAAAATTTCTACAGCAAATCATCATAAAAGAGCTGTTTAGGAATTAGTAAGTTTCTCCTGAGAGATTCTGAAGCAAGAAGGGGCTTGCGGGAAGACAGACTTAACTCAATAAAGGGTGAGTTCTGAAACATTGAGTTGACTTTCCTACACGCTGTCTTTCTGCATCAGACACATATTGTCTGACTCCTAATAATATATGAGCGGTCGAAGTAAGCTCTTGAGGGTCTACAACACACAGCACATTTTTATATTCAAGTTTATGTGACATTTCCCACAGAGACATGCCTATAATACTCTAGATTTGGGGTTTATTTACTACACATTGTACTTAACCGGGCACATCCTGTTAAAAACACTCAAGAGATAAATATCTCCCTCCTGACAAGTACTATGAGACTGTTCACTCAGAGCTTCCGCTCCCTTGTGGATAAGGCGCTTACACTGGGTCATTCACCTTTTTACATTTCCCCAGAGGTGTTCCCAGTTAATTAGGGGAGAAACAAAAAGGATCACAGACTAAGGTTTTAAATTCTTGCCCCTTGTAACACATAGAAATCTTCCAGTGTTACTGTCAGGACTGAATGAGATAATGCAGATAATACAGTGACACATGATAACACTCGGTATTAGGGTTTTCCAGAGAGAGATGCAGAGGGAGCAAGATTACGAAGAAGTAGCTACACAATTATGAAATTAAGCCATCCCACAATATGCTATCTCCAAGCTGGAGACCCAAGGAAGATGGTAGTGTAATTCAGTCCAAGTTGGAAGGGCTGAGGACCAGGGAAACCAGTGGTCTAAGAACTCAGTGCAAGGGCAGGCGGAAGCCAAAGTCTCAGGTCTGGAGCCAGACAGAAGAGGTGAGTTCTCCTTTCTTCCATCTTTTGTTCTGTTCTGTCCCTCCCTGGATTGGCTGATGCTCGCCTACCCTGGAGAGGGCAGTCTGCTTTACTGAGTCCACTGATTCAAATCCTGATATCATCAGGAAACACCTTCAC
Organism: Spilogale gracilis; assembly: GCA_004023965.1. Classification (NCBI taxonomy): domain Eukaryota; kingdom Metazoa; phylum Chordata; class Mammalia; order Carnivora; family Mephitidae; genus Spilogale; species Spilogale gracilis. The sequence goes on from PITA01001287.1 coordinate 91,552, forward strand.
AGACACACTCAGAAATAAAATTTACTGTTACAGCGGTGCCTGGGTGGCTCAGGAAGTTGAGTGTCGGACACTTGGCCTCCACTTAGATCTTGATCTCAGGGTGGAGAATTTGAGCCCTGTGTTGGGCTCCATGCTGGGCATGAAGCCTACCTTAAAAAAAAAAAAAAATAACTACTACAAGTCCATCCCTTGTCAACTTGGCACCCATATGCATCTCCTTAGTTCATGTACATACATTTTCTTTATCCATTTTAATGTGCCTATCTTAGTGAAGAACTAATTAACAAAAAAATTTGCTCCCATACTACAAAATTTAAAAGGTGTACAATGAGTACATAGCAAAAATAAATTTCTTTCTTATCCCTTTATACTCTAGCCAATTAATTTCCTTCTTTAGAGACAATGGCTATTACCAGTTTCACATTGTTTTTGGGGGCTACTTCAAAAATTTTAATTTTTTTTAAAGATCTTATTTATTTATTTGACAGAGAGAAACATAGCTAGAGAGGGAACACAAGCAGGGGGAGTGACAGAGGGAGAAGCAGGCTTCCCGCCGAGCAGGGAGCCGGATGCAGGGCTCTATCCCGGGTCTTCGGGACCATGACCTGAGCCGAAGGCAGTCGCCCAACCAACTGAGCTACCCAGGCGCCCCAAAAATTTTAATTTTTTTTTTATTAAAAAATGTCATTTGGTCTTTTTTGGGTGGGAAGGGTGGTAGAATTTACCAGAGAAGAGGAGGTTTGAATAGAGGTATATTCCTTTCCTCTCAGGAGTTGTGAATAGTAAAGTGTCAGTCAGGAAATCTGAGTTCTAGTCTTTCTTATCTCTGGTCGGCTTTGGCCAGATTATTGAAGTTCTCCGATTTAAAGCATACAAAAAAAAAGTTTAACTAAATGATTATGTGTATGGTGCTTCTTAACTGTACCATTTTATGATTCCTCATGTAACTCAACACATTTTAGTAATAGTGCCTGGGGTCTGCTCCAACAAGAGATTTACTTTAGCAATTCAGATCAGTCATCATATTTTCTCTTAACCTCAGTTGCTGAAGTTACAACCAAAAGGTTTTCACACTAGGAAAATCATGAGAACCTTGGAAAATGTGACCTGGTCTGACAAAATAGCACTTCTTTTACTTTGGAGGGGAGTGTTACCTTAAAGTGAGATGTTCTGCTAAGACTTATACTTTTGAGGGAAATTAGGGTGTTCTACACTGCAATATATGTAAGAACTGGATGACTTAAGGCTATTGGACTGATCTTGGTAGCTGTTGGAATAATTCCTCCCTGGACTAATTAAGCAAAGTATTAAAAATCCTTAACCTGATGTAGAGGGAGAAAGGAAAGTTTTATTTAATTTAATTTAGAAGTGTTGGCAATGTTCATTTCATATCCAGTGATACCCTGAGAGGGAGATACTCTTTTATGTTCTGGAGCCGATAAAATTAAATCTAACCACAGGCTTACCAAGAATGTTTCTCAGCTTCCCATGGAGTTTAATCAAAGATATGTGACTTCCAGGTAGGATGGCAAAGTAGTGTATGTTTGTTTAGCTCCCCAACCTGAACTTTAAGTAGAAGAAAAAAAGAACAAAACAACTGGAGAAGAAACCTTTCCTATTCTGAAATTAGGGAACAACTACAGTTTCATACAAACATCTTATATAATGTCTACCTTCTACAAAACAATTAGGACCAAACTGAAAAACAATTTTGAGATATACAAATCCCTAATTCCGAGTCCAGAGCAAAGTGCCAAGAGTGAGAACTTTCAGAAAGACAGGACTGGTAAACCAGCTTTGAAGGCAAGAGGGTTGTGGCTCTGACTTGGCCATGAGCAAGACAGAAAACCTCTGCTTGGAATCTATTTCTTCACTGAAAAAGAGGATAGATGGAAGGAAGGCACTTACCACTGCACCATGGAGATGTTTGCCTATTCTATCCTGCTGGAGTAGGTGTTGCCCTCTCTCAGCTTACTAGCATTCTTGCCACAATCCAGTCTAATTCCCCTTTCAACCTAGTCTCCATAATGCTCATGGCTGTCCTCCATCTCCAGTCAGCCTGGACCATTCATTATCAGTGTAAACAATGCACAATCTGTGTAGCTTCATCGTTCTCATGCTCACCCTGCCAGCTCGTATGAATTTCTTCCAAGAATATGTTCCCCAACTTACCCAAACTTCACAGTCTTATCCAAACTTCACAGTCTCCTTATAAGCAACATCCTTTATAACCCTTTCTTGATCCACTGATGTTTTTTAGGACCCCAAGATACTTTTCCTCCTAAGTGCTTCCTGGTTTATTCTTTTATGGTATCTCATGTTCTTCCTCATAACACAATTACTTCTGTTCATGATATAAATTTCTTAAAGTGGAAATCATGCTGTTCTTGTGTTGACTTATTCTCCATCTCTCCTAGCACAGTTTTTTGTATAGAATAATCATTCTGTAATTGCTGGTGAATCTGTATTTTCAACTTTTAAAATTTGACAATTTCATGAACAATAGAAGCCTTGAACTGCTGAGAAAGATTTTTCTCTGGGAAGTACAAGTCTCAACATAGTAAAGCATACCTTTCAAGGTCCTGGAATTCATCATTGTGAAGCAAATGAGTTTTTTAGTTCCCCTAGACTTTGCCTGACCTCTAATATGGTAAATACAATCCTTAACCTTGAAAGTCTCATTACAGCTCAAACAGCTTGAAAATTTTCTCTCAAATATTCAATTATCTTACATAAATTGCCTCACCTTTTCTAAGTCAATTGCTTATATTTTATTGTATCATTCGGACAAAATTGTAGGCACAATAATTTCTTATTCAAATTTGTTTTTGCAGTGTTATTTTTTCCCTTATTATTTTCCTTAATATATTCTTTTACACATACAGTAGTATAACATATATAACATATATATAGTTTGAAAGCAAGGTAATTAGAGGAACAGACATGAATCTGTCACTGAGAACATTAATACCTCGTTCTTCCTCTATGTGATTCCTCTGTCTCTCTCACATGAGCTAGATTTTAGATTTATCATTTCCCTGCTTTTTTCTCTTAAACATTTTATTTGTAAATCATTTCAAATTACATAAAAGCTGCAAGGATAGGGGCGCCTGGGTGGCTCACTTGGTTAAGGGACTGCCTTCGGCTCAGGTCATGATCCCGGAGACCAGGGATCGAGCCCCACATCGGGCTCCCTGTTCAGCGGGAAGCCTGCTTCTCCCTCTCTCCCTCCCCCTGCTTGTGTTCCCTCTCTGGCTGTGTTTCTCTCTGTCAAATAAATAAATAAAATCTTAAAAAAAAGCTGCAAGGATAGTACAAAGAATACTCATACACTTATATATACTTACAGTTACGTGTGTGCTCACACACACATACCTGGACAATGGTGCCACTTACCCACTGCATTGGTTTTTGAAGCTTCAGTTATGTTGGCTCAATAGTGGTCTGGAAACAGTTGACCCTCCTTTGAATGTATAGTCAGAAGAGCAGTGGTAGTCCCCTGCTGTATCACAGTGCCTATGTCATTCACCTCATCTCATCCCATCACAGGGATTTTATCATCACTCATCAATCAATACAAGAAGAAAGGTGAGGGCAGTACAATAAGTTATCTTGAGAAAGAGACCACTTCACATAAGTTTTATTACAGTATATTGGTTTAATTGTTCTATTTTATTATTACTTATTATTGTTAATCTCTCACTGTGTCTAATTTATAAATTAAACTTTATCATCCTTATGTATTATTGGAAAAAATGTAGTATATATGGAGTTCGATGCTACCCACGATTTCAGGCATCCACTGGGAGTCTTGGAATGTGTCCCCACATATAAGAGGGAACTATATACATATATGTATATATGTATATACCTATATCTCCCATGGATAAGAGGGAACCATATATATTGGAGGAGGGGAGGGAGAGAGTGAGAGAGAATTAATATACATCTATTCTTTTCTCAGAATCTTTTGAGTGTAAGTTCACATATCATTGCTTTCCTTTACCTTTAAATATTTTAGTGTGGTTTCCTTTTTCTCTTCTTTAAAGATTTTAATTAATTGAGAGAGAGAGAGAACACTAGTGGGGGTGAGGGGAAGAGAGAGAGAGAAACAGATTCCCCATTGAGCAGGGAGCCAGATGACAAGGCTTGATGACTCTTTAAAAAAAAAAAAACAATTTATTTATTTATCTGAGAGAGAGAGTGAGTGAGAGAGCATGAGAAGGGAGAAGGTCAAAAGGAGAAGCAAACTCCCTGCGGAGCTGGGAGTTGGATGTGGACTTGATCCCAGGACTCCAGGATCATGACCCTGAGCTGAAGGCGGTGGCTTAACCAACTGAGCCACCCAGGTGCCCCTGGTATCATGACTCTTAATCAGCTGAGCCATAATATGTCTTCTTAAGAGTAAGGATATTTTTTCCTTATATAACCAAGGGATAGTTTCAAACTTCAGTAGTTTAACATTAATATAATACTGTTATCTAACTTACCATCCATCCATATACTCAAATCATTATTTTGATTTGTAATTTTAATGTATGTTATAAATAATATATAATATAATGATAGCATATAAAATAGTATCTAATATAAATGTTTTAACTATTTTTACATAATTCCCTACTAGCTCAGTGATTTCCATGTGTATTTGCAATTTTGCACAATTAACAAAATAAATGTGATTTAATGGAAGGAGCACAGGGCTGAGAGTAAAGAAAGCTACTGGCAATCACTCAGCTTTAAAGAATTTCATCAAAGTCATTTGCTCTCTTGATTTTCAAGTTTGCTTTGTGGCATGAGGCATACCATTTAAACTTTTTGTTCCTTGGTTTCCTTTTTTTGTTGTTGTTCTTTATAGATAAGGTAAGAGGGTGGTGGGGGAGAGAGGAGAGATAGAGAGAGAGGGAGAATCTTAAGCAGACTCCACACCTACCACAGAACCAGACACAAGGCTTGACCTCACAAAACTCAGATCATGATCTGAGTTGAAATCAAGAGTCTGTCCCTTAACTGACTGAGTCACCTGTTGCCTCCCCATCTGGCTTCCCTTTTAAGAACTTTTTTTGTAAACTATAATCTTCTGAGAACTGTAGTGGCATTGTATGTACAACAATGCTCTGACTTAAGAATTCTTTCCCACAGATGACAGAATGAAGAAACAAGATCAGAGAGGTCTGTCTGCATTCCAAAAGTCACAGTCCAGTACATGTCAGAGCAAGCATCCAAACTCAGGTCTGACTGCAAAACAATGTTGTTTCAAACTGCTTGTCAGATCTGAACCAGACATGTCATTTTAGTGCTAAAGTGCTCCACCATCTTGTCTCACCACGACTGTTAATTCTGGCCTGATTGTCTCCACTCACTCTCTCCCTCCTATCTTCAGTCTTCTCACTTTCACTACATCTATCCTTCCTGCCACATGATTTTCCTCATGGCTTTCCTCTCCTCACCCTCTTTATCTGTGTCCACATCACCACATCTCACCTACCTTCATGGCCCATCTCTTCTCACCTCTTCCTCTGACTGTTCAATGATCTTTGGTTTTCCTGAATTACTTGCACATCTACTGCCTTTATTATCATTTTGGCTCTTCATTATATTTTCACCTTAGAGTTTAAAAATTCTCCATTAAAAAAAATAAAATCTCCATTGGAGATGGGTGCGCTTGGGTGGCTTGGTCTATTAAACAGTTGACTTTTGATTTTGCTTCAGGTCATGACCTCTGGTAGTGAGATTATGCCCTAAGTCTGGCTCTGAGCTCAGCAGGGAGTCTGCTGAAGTGTCTCTCTCTCTCTCTCTCTCTCTCTCTCTCTCTCTCTCTCTGCCCTTACCCCCAGCATTCACTTGGATGTGTGTTTTTTCTATTTCTATAATACATACACACATACATACATACATACATACATACATAAGTCTCCATTATTTCCTAGTCTATCTATGAGTAACTCAATGGCACAAATTATACCATATATATCTTTTTACCATACTTCATCATTGCTTTTAGATTGGGCATAAAATAAAAGTGTAACTCCTACTGACTAAAATATATCTGCAAATTATTGGAAATTTGATCTGTAAATTGTTAGAAAAGTTGGAAACATGATACAAGCATATGTTAATAATTATTTCCAAATTTTGATCTTTATTTCTTTTTATCCAATAAGATTTTATGCAATGATTTGTCAGCTTTCAGTTATCTTTACAAAAGAATATTCTTCACTGTTGAGTGTAGACCAACAATAAGAATCTCCCTGTCTAGGACCATTCAGAGTAAGCTTCTCAATAATAATGACCAATACTGCCCGTTAGGTACACAAAATGTGCTAAATATTAAAAATAATCTCATAAAACCCCAAAGAAATGGAAATTACATCATCATTTGATACGCATCATCTACAATCACCATACAATTTATGAAGGTAGCTACTACTGATAGTTACAGAAACCAAATACCAAGGGTATTGAGGATTTGTCCAAGTCTATTTCAATAAAGGCAGAAGTTATTATTGCAAATTATTACCAGTCTGATTTCAAAATTTGATGCCATACTTCCTTCAAATTGTTACCATGTAATTTTAAAACAATTTTAGAGAAGGAAGCACAGTGAATAAATACTTTTTTCCTTATGTAGTATACAGGAAATCCATAGTTGAAGTCAAATAATTTTCTTCTTTTGCCTACTTTCTGTAATATTTCTATTAAAGTTTTTGATGAAGTCAAATAATTTTCTTCTTTTGCCTACTTTCTGTAATATTTCTATTAAAGTTTTAGAGCAAGTGACCTAGGAAGGAAAGAATATAATATAATCATTAAAAAAAAGTGTTCATTCTTTTTCCCCCATGTTCATCCTTCATTCAAATAATATTGGCATGCCAAAATTATTTTATCACTAAGTATAATTATTTCATCTAACACAATAGAAAAGTCTCGACTTTTTTCTTATATTAGATGCTAATGCCAAATTCCTAGAATATGGATCACAGAATGGTTATTTCAAACTACACATTCATATTTGTGAATGTAGCCTATTTTGTAAGGTCCAAAGTATTGGTTAAACACACAGACAGATGCTGAACTAAATGGATAAAAGTTGAGAAAGTATGTTTTAATCTCAGTAAAAGAAACCTGAGCCAACAAAATAGAGATATATTTAATTATTTTTAGAGAACTTCCTAGAAATAACTCATCCTGGACAATGTGTGTGAGATAGTTCACTGATCAAATTAATAAGCCAGGAAACCACACATCCTGGAAACCAAAGAAGATAAAATATAATCTTGGAAACTCTAACCTGTTCATGACATAGTGTTGTAGTGACAGAAATGTTAATAACTGATAAAGAATATTAAAAAAGGCTGTGTGGGAGTGGAAATTGATGTGTGATGAAGGAGAGGTGCTGTGATTCTAGACAGCTGGTCCAAGTTGTTCAGATATAACTATCTCTAAACTACAGAAAACCAATTTATGAGAGTACTAAGCTTGGCAGATGTGCCTTAGAAATATTTCACCTTGCAGGGTATAATAATAAGCTCAATAAACAACATTTTTCTATGAAATTTACCTCACATAATCATCAGGAAGGATTAGCCTGTTAAGAAAATTGGCTCCAATTATTAGGCCAAAATAATATAGTGTCTCCTCCATTCACAATAAATAAATTGGAGTTCAGTTTATAAATCACCATAATGTGATTCAGAATCTTGGAGTGAGCACTTAAATTTGAGTTTTGGAAAATGAAGGCATAGAGACCAGAGCCTGATCCATGGTGATCTTACCTGAAGCAGTCCCTACTGTCACTATTACACCAGAGCTTAGATCCTAGTTAAAGAACTGAGTAATTAAGAGTGGGTTTTGATTATGTTTATCAGGTCCAGGATCTGAAAAGTGGTCTGTCTCTAAAGGAAAATAACAAGAATTGTTACATCTCTTCCCTTTATGAGAAGAATGGAAAACAGCCTTAAAATTGTGTAATTTTGGGGTGCCTGGGTGGCTCAGTTGGTTGAGCGACTGCCTTCGGCTCAGGTCATGATCCTGGAGACCGGGGATCGAGTCCCACATCGGGCTCCTTGCTCGGCAGGAAGCCTGCTTCTCCCTCTCTCAGTCCCCCTGCTTGTGTTCCCTCTCTGGCTGTGTTTCTCTCTGTCAAATAAATAAAATCTTTAAAAAAAAAATTGTGTGATTTTATGGTTGAAGGAAGAGAAGCAATGATTCTATGTTGATTTTGATTAAATGTTGTCTAGCAGCATTTACAAAAATTGGTTTAAATCAGATTATACAGGATGAATATATATATATATATATATATATATATATAATTACTTAAATTTTGATTAATGGGTATTAAAGCACAGATCCTTTTTTTCAAACCCCCACATGACTCATTACAGAAAATTCTAAATTATATGTCCCCTAAAAGAGTCTTCACTGACAAAGGAATATTTTAATGATGCATATTCTTAATCTTCTTTGATGAATATATTTCTTAAGTTACTGACATACATCATGTTTGTCTATACAGTTTCGTGAATTTCAATTTTTTTTAAGATTTTATTTATTCATTTGAAAGAGGCAGAAAAAGCGCAAACAAGAGGAGAGGGAGAAGCAGACTCCCTGCTGAGCTGGGAGCCCCATATGGGGCTTGATCTTAGGACCTGGAGTTATGACCTAAGCTGGAAGCAGATACTTAGCCATCTGAGCTACCCAGGTGCCCTGAGTTCTAATTGTTTTGAGGTAAACTTGACTTATAACTTTGGGATTAAGACATTCTGGTTTCATAATGATGACGTTTTTATATTTGAAGTAAACTAGCATCAAAATAGATGAAAGTGTAGGAGAATTTTCTTGCTAATTATAGTTATGAATATAGACTTGGTCCATCAAAAACAAAACAAAGCAAAGTAAACCAAAGCATTTGATTAGGGAGTCTCCTCTTAAAGGGACTTTTGGGGAAATTGTAAATGCCTTGGGCTTCCCTTTATTCATATTTAAGCTTGCTGCCTCCGTTTGTTCTTTATTTGACTCTGATAATTGATCCTACAGCTTTGCGAAATGAGCTGTTCAGGTTTGATACTTTTATCAATCAACCTTAGTTGAGAAGCAGTCTATAATAGGAGAAATCCGTACAGTATAATTCTTACAGCTTTGAGAAATGAGCTATTCTGGTTTGATACCTGTATCCACCAACCTTAGTTGAGAAGCGGCCTGCAGCAAGAGAAATCCATACAATGTAATTGAATCACATTGCATGATTTTTAGTTGAGGAATCCCCAGAAATTCAGGTTTATTCTAGAGTATGATAGAGTCGAAATTTCTAGAATGGACTATGGAATACACCTAACCTCAAGGAAAATACTAGACTAGAGCTTGGTTTTATACTAAGTCAAATTCAGAACCAGATTTTTTCACTCTATTCAAAATGAATGGGATCCTCCTGATTTGTTTTCAAAAGTATGTGGAAAGAAAACAAGACCATAATTATCGCAGCTGTCAAAGCTCCTTATAACTGTGCTATTTGTGTTTAAAATCAGATGGACATTGGCTGTGGTATGGGAGGCAGTGTCAGTCTACTAACCATAGGACATATTAATATTCTGAATGAAAACAATTTGAAAAACTATGTTCCTGACTATATACATTAAATAAATCCATGTAAACAAGAGCTAAAAGGGATCCAATCTTTAAGAACATACTCTTCTTAAGAATTTTTTAGTTTTCCCTTGGAATGTCCTTATCACAATAAAGATGTGGTTTGCTGGAAAAGTTCTTGACTGAAGGAGTAATAGACCTGTATAATAACACAGGCATTTCTAATCACAATTTTTAAAACCAAAAAATGACATTGCCCTATTTCTTCATTTTGTAGGTGGGAAAAGTAGAAACCAGAGAGATTAAGTGACTTGCCGGAGATTACAAAATTTCTTATGCTAAAATCAGGATTTCACATAAATTCTGACTCAACATGTTGCAACAAACTGCTTTTTTGCATACTACTAAGTTGATTACAATGGAAACTGATGACTCTAATCCTTCCAGTGATCCTAAGGCTTAAATTTAATAGCTACAAAGCTTAATTTTCAGCATTTGTACCTGACAAATGAGTGAAAGATATGAGAAGATGAACAAAAGGATATAAGTAATCTTACTTGCTGGACTCTGGATATTGCTTTTGTTTCTGTGTAGTGAATATTTTTCTAAAAGTGACTTGAGTACTCATGTCTGTTGAACAAGTAAGAAATGTCTTCCATCTAGATACTTCTCAATAAACACTGGCAAATACTTATTCAATTGTTCTCAATCCCTGGATTCCTTATTAAACTCTAAAAACTCTTGTCATTACAAAATTTCATATTATAAAATGTTATAATTCCCAAGATTGCAACTTTCTATATGTTAGCTTTATCTTTGTTGGATTCTTATTCATCACCTTAATATTATAAGTAAAAATTTCTCCAAGTCATAACCTAAAATGGGTTTCACCTACTCCCTGCCCATTGAGCATTGATTTATGTGCACTTTAGTTTCATATAATTGCTCTTTCTTGTTTCAAAATTTACCTTATCAATTAGTACTAAAGTTCTTTATTAATGGTCTTATGTGTAATTTGTTGCTCAACAGTTATTTGTCATGATTCAATTAAAATCAGGGCAGTGCACCAGATCATTTTAGAAGCATAAAAATGAATATGAAGCTATGTTTCTTACCGAGTTCAGAGGGCACTTCTCTTAAAATAGATTTGTGGTTAAATAAATAAACCACTGAACTTTGAGTTGTTAAAGTCAATTTCTTCTAAACAAAAGACACATATATAAAATAGCATGTATCATGAGTAGTAAGGGGAGGTAGATTGTATATAAAAGTAGTTAGAATTCATGAATTTGAAAAGCAGTGCTCATATAGTATAAACAAAGTAACATGATGGCACAGAATGGTGACAAATTAATTTTTTCATTAGGGACATAAATGGGAATGTCTGGATAGGTACTCAAGTTCTGAAGGAAATTGGGCATTTTATTCAAAGTACTGTTGAGTTAAAGTTTTCAATATAAATACCAAGTGGAATTGTCCTGTAAATATTTAGAATTATGTTATGAAACCTAGGTTAGAATTAGGGATTGAAGATAAAATTCAAATTGTTGTTGTATAAGCAAAATGAATGTGATGTTAGACATGGTTTCCATTGTAGATACTTGAAGAACCAAAGGTGTTATTTCACAATTCTAACATTTTGAAAAATGTAATTATTTTAGGTTTGAAGACAATTTCCCCATTATTTTTGAATCATGTTATTCTATTCCCTCTCTTTTTTTTAAATGATTTTATTTATTTGACTGAGAGAAACACAGCCAGAGGGGGAACACAAGCAGGGGGAGTGAGAGAGGGAGAAGCAGGCTTCCCGCTGAGCAGGGAGCCCGATGTGGGACTTGATCCTGTGTTCCGGAATCATGACCTGAGCCGAAGGCAGTCACTTAACCAACTGAGCCACCCAGGCACCACTGTTATTCTATTCTTTATTCCGAAGTGATATTCTAGACAGTTAAGGGCTTAACGGTCCATTTTTGGCTTAGCAACACAGAGTTGTCTCAGTGTCTTCCTAGTACATGGACTTGTCTGTAAAATGGTAACAGCCCAGGAAAATCGGTGAAGTGACTGTGCTGAGTGTTCTGCTCTCTGACGTGGTATAGTGGGGAGCTTAAGGAACAAACATTGGAGGCAAAGCCAAGTTCAAATCCTGGTTTCAGCAACTTGTGTTTTTAGAACCTTACACAAGTTATTTAACTTTCTCTGAGCCTCAGCTTCTCATCTGTAACACATGGATAATAGCAACCTTAAACTTGGTGTGAAGATTGAATTAAATTGATATTGTAGTAAGTAACCAGGACTATGACAGTCATTCTTACTATTAATGCAAATTTGCTCCTTTGGAATTGTTAGAATATCAAAACAGTGTTATTTGAGCCTTGTAAGGTGATAATCCAATATTGGCCAATAGCCCCATTTTGATGGGTGCACATTAGCAAAAAAAAAAAAAAAATAGAGAACTTCAAATAATGATAAAACTCCCAAATTTCAGAAAAATATGTGGATAAAGTTTAGAGAACTTACAGTTAAAGTTCTTAATTTGTTAGATTGGTTTATACTAAGCAAGAAATATAAGCATAAAACATGCTTTTTGTTACCCCTAATTTTTATTCAAGGCTAAGTAATTTGTAAAGATGGAGCATTTCATTTTATAATTTAAGCCCCTAATAATTAGATTTCTTCTCAATGTCTGACTATGATGGTATGAGACACGCAATACACACATATGTTGCACACCAAATCTGAGGTCAAAATTAGGACAGGCAAAGTTGCAACAACAAACAGACTCTTAGAACTCATTGGGTTAAGAAACAAGAAGCTAATTTCTTCCTTGTATAATAGTACAAAACAAGTCTCAAACAACAGCATAGTAGCTTTCCTTTATGCAATTATTCATTGACCAGACTGACAACTTCTCTACTATCTTTGATATATTGCATCCAAGGTCATGATCATTGCCATCCTAATCAGTCAAAAGGGGAAAAGAACCTGGAGGAACATATGTAGGAAACATTATGATTCATCTCTGAATGTGGCACATGTGATCTTCAGTTATATTACATTGGCTAGAACTCAACTCACATACCCAAACCTGACTACAGGGAGATAGAGTCTTTCTCTGTGCCAAGAGAAAGGATGATGTATTTAATGAGCCACCAGCAGAGTTTGCCACATTTTTCAATGTCAAGACAAATGTGTTTAGTTGAATGGTATCTTTCTGGTTACTTTTTGGAGATTTGTCAGAGGCATACAATTTGTTCTGTTTCAGTTTCCTGGACATGTCACCTCCTAGTTAAAAAAAGAGACACTATATCCATCCTAAAACTTGATGTAAGACCATTGGTAAATGGTAACAAGAGTAAGGACAAAAAGGGACACATATCTATTAGTTTGAAAATTGGCCCCTAAGTGAAACCATTAACCCATGGCAATTTCATGTTCTCCTAGATCACCATGGTAATAGAAATGAATCAGCTTTTCATGGGACAAAATATGTACTTCAAAAATGTGATTCATATTGAGAATAATTTTCTTTAGTTTTCATATTCATTTTTACAAAATGAATGCTCTCCTGATTTTAACCCCTTTCCTGCAGTGTTAGTACTGTGTTTTTAGTAAATGTTATTGCAATTATATATAATAGATAGTGGATCAGCTCATTCCACTGTTTATACTTGTGTTTGCTGAAAATCCATACAAAAGTTTCTCTCCCTTTTTAACCGGGATAAATTCAGATATAGAAGGAAAATAAACTGATACATGAGAGAAAAACCTGAATTATTTAGACCAAAATTTTCTAACAAATTCACCGACTATGGGGTTTGGACCTTGGATGTCACAGAGAATAACCTGACTATGTTTAGGTGAAGTTTCAGATAAAAGCACTGGTAGTTTGTCAGTTTGCTTTCTTACTACTCTCTAAACTCTGTCTGGGGCTATGTTTTGTTCTAGATCAGTTTTTCATGGTTAGTATATATTCACCTGGTATTTACTGAGAAACTACAGTGGATGGTGTTCATTAGAAGTGGGTATTTTATGGATCTAAACAAATATAAGACTAAATGAAATTTCTGTTGTGAATAAACTTATAGTCTATTGAGGAGTCTGGACAACAATAATGTATTTAAAAATAAGTTACTAAGTAAAAAAGATGGAAATTTCTCATCAGATATTATTTTTCAAGGGAAAGATCACTGAGATATGTGATAAAAAGAATGACCTAGACTCTACATTATTGGCAAAATCCTTGCCAGTGTCACGAGTAATGGCAGTTTTGTTATATACATCCTGTTAACTTAAATGATTCAACTTGATCACCACCATGCGTATTTAGCTAACCACTATATAGTGATGAACAAACATAGTTCCTGACCCCAGGAAACTTACAGTCTAGAGAGGAGACAAACAGTAAATAAGCTGTTATAATAATGTGCAACAAGTGTTATAATTTGAAAATTGCAGCATATGATAAGGGGTGTTAACAAATTTGAGGAAGTAAGGAAAAGTTACATGGGAGAAATGAGTTCATTGTGATATAAAATGTATTTATGTCCCATTACTACTGAAGTAGTTCTGATTTAGATAAACTTCATTTTGTGTTCTATTTTGTAGAAAAAAAAAAGTCCAATTATGTGAAAATAAACTTGTTTTGGAGCATTTGTAAGGTTTTGGGAAAGAGTTCCAAATGCAACCAACAGTCCCTTTTTTTAATTTTTATTTTTTTAAAGATTTTATTTATTTACTTGAGAGAGAGAGAGAGTGTGTGAGAAAGAGCATGACAGGGGCGCCTGGGTGGCTCAGTTGGTTAAGGGACTGCCTTCGGCTCAGGTCATGATCCTGGAACACAGGATCGAGCCCCACATCGGGCTCCCTGCTCCGCGGGAAGTCTACTTCTCCCTCTCTCACTCCCCCTGCTTGCGTTCCCTCTCTCACTGTGTTTCTCTCTGTCAAATAAATAAATAAAATCTTAAAAAAAAAAAAAAAGAGCATGACAGGGGAATAGGTCAGAGGGAGAAGCAGACTCCTCGTGGAGCGGGGAGCCCCACTTGGGACTCAATTCCGGGACTCCAGGATCACGACCTGAGCTGAAGGCACTGGCTTAACCATCTAAGCCACCAGGCACCCCCCCCCCAACAACAGCCATTTTGAGAATTCCTTCTAACCGTCAGTGTAAAACTTGCCAGCAAGGAATTATGCTTCAAACTATAATAAATATAACAGAAACCAAACAAAACAGATACATTTTCACCAGAAGTCTTACATGAGGGATAGGTACTAACGAGCTTTTTAGAATTTACCAATAACATAATATCCTACTTTATTTTTTTTTAAGATTTTATTTTTATTTATTTCACAGACAGAGAGAGAGATCACAAGTAGGCAGAGAGGCAGGCAGAGAGAAAAGAGGAAGCAGGCTCCCTGCTGAGCAGAGAGCCCCATGCGGGCCTTGATCCCAGGACCCTGAAATCCTGACCTGAGCCAAAGCAGAGGCTTTAACCCTCTGAGCCACCCAGGTGCCCAATATCCTACTTTATAAGACAAGATAAGGGACACAGCCAAAATCATTGACATTTAGTGAGAAAATGTCTACAGAGCATAAAGGTTGGCATATAGCAATAACTGGCCCAAGTAACTGTACAGTGACATCACATTTTTTCTTTAAAGTAACAATCCAGGGCACCTGGGTGGCTCAGAGGGGTGAGCCTCTGCCTTTGGCTCAGGTCATGATCTCAGGGTCCTGGGATTGAGGCCAGCATCGGGCTCTCTGCTCAGCAGGGAGCCTGCTTCCTCCTCTCTCTGCCTGCCTCTCTTCCTACTTGTGATCTCTCTCTGTGTCAAATAAATGAATAAAAACTTTACTAAATAAATAAATAAATAAACAAACAAATAAATAAAGTAACAATCCAGGGGCACCTGGGAGACTCAGTTGGTTAAGCCACTGCCTTCAGTTCAGGGCATGATCCTGGAGTCCTGGGATCAAGTCCCACATCAGGCTCCCAGCTCCGCAGGGAATCTGCTTCCCCCCTCTGACTTTCTCCCCTCTTATGCTCTCTCTCACTCATTCTCTCTCTCTCAAATAAATAAATAAATAAAGTACTTAAAGTAACAATCCAAAAGCATACTTCCAGTCCTTTATCAACAAATTTTAGCTTAATGAATTAATAACATACTTTTATACAATTTGCTTTTGGACAGAAAGCAAATAATTTCATACAAATAATTACTTATACTTTTCTCTGTGTTAAAACTTCTGTGAGAATAAAGACACCAAGACTACAATACTATCTGTTTTAGATATGCAGTCAATTTATTTAATTTTCTAATTTCTGTACCTTGAACTGTGGATAAAGAGCTGATTTTGAAGGGGATGCATGTGTGCATATTTGTGTGCACCTGTGTATTAAGTCTATAATTAGAGTTGGAAGAAGCCTGGGCAGGAGTACAAAGTTTTATGGTTGAAATATATGCAGGATTTTACAGACCAAAGTAAAAATTCGAATCGTCACAGCGCTATTTGTAATGGCCAAAATAGGGAAACTGCCATAAATTTCCATTGACACATGAATGGATAAAGGAGAGGTGGAAAAAGGAAGAAATTCTACAATATTTAAAACATGGATAAATCCTGAGGATATTATGCTAAGTGAAAGAAGCCAGGCACCAAAGGACAAATACTACATGATTCCAGTTATATAAAGTGTCAAACTCAGAAACAAAGAATAGTACGGCGTTTGCCAAGAACGAGGGAGAGGGAGAAATGGGGGAGTTTCTAATAAACATGTATAAAATTGCAGTTATGCAAAATAAGTTCTAGAAATCTGATGTACAACATTGAACTTATAGCTAACAATACTGTATTATACACTTAAAAATCCATTAAGAGTATAGATGTACTGTTCTTTGAATTTGAGTCTGAGGAGGATGGACCAGAGGTTTTTAACCCAAAGAGTGACCTGATCTGATTTAGATTGTTAGAAGGCCACTATGGCTGCAGTCTACAGTGTACTTTAGAAAGGAAAAAGGGGAGCAGGATGATCAGTTAGGATACACTCATAGAATTCCTAATGAGACCTGATGGAGATGCCAGGGACTTGGGTCTTATCAGTGGAGACACTATGAAGCTGATGGATACATGTGTTTCCTGAAAAATGACCAGAGATATTCAGGCAAATGACAGTAAAGTAAAGAAATATTTCTTTCTATCAGGAACAGATTATTTTACTATTTTTTTACTTGACCTATAATTGACATCCAATATAATATTAATTTTGGGTGTACAAAATAATGATTTGATGTTTGTATATATTGTGAAATGATTACTACAACAAGTCTAGGTAACCACACATAGACTTTTTTTTTTCTTGTGAAGAGAACCTCTAAGATTTACTCTCTTAGCAACTTTCAAATATGCAATATGGTATTATTACTTGTTGTCCTGCTATATATCACATCTCCTAGACTTGTTTATTTTATAACTGAAAGTTTGTACCTTTTGACTCCCTTCACCCATTTCATGCCCTTCCCCCCTCCTCTGGGGGCAATCACCAATCTCTTCCCTATATCTAATAGGTTATTTTTTCTTTTTTAGATTTCACATATAAGTGAGATCATACAGTATTTGTCCTTCTCTGCATGACTTATTTCACTTAGCATAATGTCCTCAAGGTCCATCCATGTAGTTGTATAGGGCAAAATTTCATTCTGTTTTAGCTGAATAGTATTTTATTGTACATAAATATCCAACACATTTTCTTAATTCATTTGTCCATCAGTGGACACTTAGATTATTTCCATATCTTGGCTATTGATGATGCTGAAATGAACATGGGGATAATATATCATTTTGAGTAGGATTTGTTTTCTTCATATAAATACCTAGAAATGGATTACTGGATCTTATGGTAGTGCTATTTATAATTTTTTGAGAAACCTCCACAATGGTATTCATACAGGCTGCACCAATTTATATTCCCACCAATAGTGTTCGAGGGTTCCTTTTCTCCACATCCTCACCAACATTTATTATTTCATATCTTTTTGAAAATAGCCAAGGAATAGATTATCTTAAATTCATGTTTTAATAAAAATTATTCTTTTAAAATATTCAGTGATTTCTTAAGTGTTAGAAGATAAAAGCATGTACATTTTGATTCATGCCAAGAAACACAGTCTTTTTTCTTTTAATATTTTATTTATTTATTTGACAGAGAGAAACACAGCTAGAAAGGGAACACAAGCAGAGGGACTGAGAGAGGGAGAAGCAGGCTTCCCGACGAGCAGGAATCCCGATGTGGGCCTCGATCCCGGGTCTCCAGGATCATGACCTGAGCCAAAAGCAGTGGCTTAACCAACTGAGTCACCCAGGCGACCCAAGAAACACAGTCCTAAGTAATTAAGCATCTAAAAATAAACCCAATAGCATACTATGATGGAGGCTATTAGTGCTCAGCTATACCTAGTTCTCTTCTTGAACCCATGAGAGAAAACCATTTTCTAGGAGCACCTGGGTGGCTCAGTTGGTTAGGCGACTGCTTTCGACCCAGGTCATGATCCTGGAGACAAGGGATGGAGACCCAGGATCGAGACCCAGGATGGAGCCCCACATCGGGCTTTCTGCTAGCGGGAAGCCTGCTTCTCCCTCTTTCAGCCCCTCTGCTTGTGTTCCCTCTCCAGCTGTGTTTCTCTGTGTTAAACAAATAAATAAAATCTTAAAAAAAAAAAATTCTAGTCAATGCAGTTACTCAGACCACGTGACTAATTCTAGTCAATGAAACCTGAGAGAAACTAATGTGAATTACTTTCCAGCTAAGCAGGCAAATGTAGTCCTCAACCTTTACCTTCTCTCTCACTCTTTTTTTTTTTTTCTATAAGAGAGCCCTGGATGGCACGTATTAAGATAATCAGAGTTATCACAAGATAGAAAGATCCTGGATCCCTCAAAAAATCTTTGCATATGACTGAAAAAATAAACAGTATTATTTTAAGCTACCGTGATATACCCAAGCATTAATTAACTTGACTAATACATATAGTCAGAAAAAAAATAAACATCATGTAAAAATAATACCACATATTAACTTTCCAAGGTAAAACCATGCACTAGAATCATTTGTTTTGTGCCTGCTGTGAAATAGAATCTTCATATACATAAAGACATATGCTCACAACAAACCTTGAGTTGGGTATTACTAACCTCATTTTTTTAATAGATGGGAAAACTGTGATTTAGAGGTGTCAACTGACTCATGTTTATGGGGCAGCCAGAATGCAGCTTTCAAGCTAAGTCCACTATCTTCACTTTGTCCACTTAGCTTGTTCTGAGAAAGAGAATTAAAGATTCTATCTACCTTTTATTACCCCTATGACTTTTCAGACAGGTAATTTGGTATCTAATTTCTTCCACATAAGAGACTCTGAATTAATGTGTCGCTAGTTTTGATATCCTTTATCTAAGAATTCAGATCACCTTTCGCAGGAGTATTTTCATTTAATAGCTTATTTTATCTGCCAATATTTTTCCAGGTTTAAAAATTGTCATCATTTTTCATATAGCAGTTATTAAGCTGGGATTTTTTTTTGCCTACCACATAATGTTCATTTCACAGTCTTCTAATATTTTGTGAAATCTGTCTCCCCAAATTGCATCATTCAACTTCTTCCAGCATAGTAGTACAAATCTGTAGGATTTTTCCTTCATGGTTTTTCAGCCACTTGCTATATATATTTCATGAAGCAGATAGTAGGGCTAAATATGGTCTTCAAAAGAAAAGCAGCTTCAATGAGGGGAAATTGACATATAATAAGCTGTACATTTAAGTGCATCATTTGATAGGTTTTGACATACTTCTATACCCATGAAACCATCACCATAACAACAACAACAACAAAAAAACACAACAATGTATGGGGTGAGGAAAGGAAAATAGGAAGATGTTGGCTAAAGGGTACAAGGCTTTAGTTATAAAAGATGAGTACCTTTTGGAGCTCTAATATAAGGAATGTGACTATAGTTAGCAATATACTTGAGATTTGTATAATTGAGATTTGCCAAGAGGGTACATCTTAAGTATTCTTACCACACACAAAAAAATTGAAAGAAAATGGTAATTATATGAAGTGATGAGTATACCAGTTATCTTGATTGTGGTGATTATTTCACAATACACATGTAAATCAAAAACATCAAGTTATACGCCGTAAATATATATAATTTTCATTTGTCAGTTTTATCTCAATAGAATGGAAAACAAACAAGCAAAAAGACCAGATATCTCTGAAAAGATTTCCTGTGTCCATTTGTAATCCCTCTATCCTCGCTGCCTTCCTAACAGTCAATCAAAACCCAATCTGTTTTCTATCACTAAAATTTCATTTTGGGGGCTCCTGGGTGGTTCCATCGTTAAGTGTCTGCCTTTGGCTCAGATCATGATCCCGGAGTCCCGGATCGAGCCTCACATCAGGCTCCCTGCTCAACAGGAAGTCTGCTTCTTCCTCTCTCACTCCCCCTGCTTGTGTTCCCTTTCTAGCTGTGTTTCTCTCTGTCAAATACATAAATAAAAATCTTTTAAAAAATAAATAAAAATTTATTTTAATTGCTAAAGTTTTATATAAATTGAATCATACTATATGTGTATGTATATAGACTTCCTTCTTCCATTTAACATAATTTTATGTTATTTCATGTCTTTATATATATCAATAACTAATTTCTTTTAACACTGAGTAGTATTACATTTTATGGTTATAAAAAATTTGTTTAACCATTTATTTGCTCATTGATATTTGGGTTATTTCCCCTTTGGTTATAAGAAATAAAAATGCTATGAATACCCATGTAAGTGTTTATATAGACATACTTTACCTGTTTCTTACATAGGTACATAGAGTTAAATGGTTAGATTGTATGGTAGGTATATGTCTAACTTTTTAAGAAGTTGCCAAAGTTTTCCAAAGTGTTTGTAGTATTTTACATTTCCATCTGGAACCATATGCAAGTCTAGTTGCTCCAAATTCTCACCAACACTTGGCATGGTCACTAATTCCTTGAGTTTAGCTGCTATAGTAAATATGCAGCAGTACATCTCCTGAGGCTTTTATTTCCCCAGTGCTAATGATGTTTAACATTTTTATGTGCTTATTTGCCCTCTGTATATCTTCCATGCAAAGTCTGTTCAAATTTTCTGCCCATTTTTAAATTGTGTCCTTTGTTTTCTTATTACTGAATTTCAGAGTTTTTGTGTATACTCTAAATACATACGCTCAGATATATGTTTTGCAAAAAAAATTATTTTCCAGTCTGATATTTGTTGTTTAGTTTTCTACAGAATCTATTTTTTACTTTAAATTTATTTTATTTTTTCAGTGTTCCAAGATTCATTGTTTAGGTCTCACACACAGTGCTCCATGCAATACGTGCCCTCAGTACCCACCACCAGGCTCTCCCATTCCCCCAACCCCTTCCCTCCAAGTCCCTCAGTTTGTTTCTGTGTCCAAAGTCTCTCATGTTTTGTTTCTCTCCCCGAATTACCCTACTTCCCATTTCCTCTCCTTCTACTGTCCTCTATAATACCCCTTATGCATCGCAAGTAAGTGAAACCATATGAATCATGACTTTGTCTACATGGCTTATTTCACTCAGCATAATCTCCTCCAGTCCAGTCCATGTTGCTACAAAAGTTGGATATTCATCCTTTCTGATGGAGGTGTAGTATTCCACTGTATATATAGTACCACATCTTCTTTATTTATTCATCTGTTGAAGGGCACCTTGGCTCTTTCCACAGTTTGGCGATTGTGACCATTGCTGCTATGAACATTGGGGTACATATGGCCCCTCTTTCCACTACATCTGTATCTTTGGGGTAAACACCCAGTAGTGCAATTGCAGGGTCATAGGGTAGCTCTATTTTTAATTTTTAAAGGAATCTCCACACTGTTTTCCAAAGCGAATACACCAACTGAAATCCCACCAACAGTGTAAGAGGGTTCCTCTTTCTCCACAGCCTCTCCAACATTTGTTGTTTCCTGTCTTGTTAATTTTGGCCATTCTGACTGGTGTAAGGTGGTATCTCAGTATGGTTTTGATTTTAATTTCCCTGATAGCTAGTGATGATGAACATTTTTTCATGTGCCTGTTAGCCATTTGTATATCTTCTATGGAGAAGTGCCTCTTCATGTCTCTTGTCCATTTTTTGATGTGTTCATCTTCTTTTTGGATGTTGAGTTTGAGGAGTTCTTTATAGATCTTGGATACCAACCCTTTGTCTGTAGTGTCATTTGCAAATATCCTCTCCCATTCCGTGGGCTGCATCTTTGTTTTGTTGACTATTTCCTTTGCTGTACAGAAGCTTTTTATCTTGATAAAGTCCCAAAAGTTCATTTTCGCTTTTGTCTCCTTTGCCTTTGGAGACATGTCTTGAAAGAAGTTGCTGTGGCCGTTGTCAAAGAGGTTATTGCTTATGTTCTCTTCCAGGATTTTGAGGGTTTCCTGCCTCACATTGAGGTCTTTCATCCATTTCGAGTTTGCCTTTGTGTGTGGTGTAAGAGAACGGTCTAGTTTCATTCTTCTATATGTAGCTGTCCAATTTTCCCAACACCATTTATTGAAGAGACCGTCTTTTTTCCACTGGATATTTTTTCCTACTTTGTCAAAGATGATTTGACCATAGATTTGTGGGTCTATATCTGGACTCTCTACTCTGTTGCATTGGTCTTTCTGTCTGTTTTTGTGCCAGTACCATGCTGTCTTGGCGATCAACGCTTTGTATTAAAACCTGAAGTCAGGTAATGTGATGCCCCAGCTTTGTTTATCCTCTTTAACAATTCTTCGCGATTCAGGGTCTTTTTTGGTTCCATATAAATTTTATGATTGTTTGTTCCAATGCTTTGAAGAACGTTGCTGGAATTTTGATCAGAATGGCATTGAAAGTATAGAGTGCTCTGGGCAGTATAGACATTTTGACAATGTTTATTCTTCTGATCCATGAGCATGGAATGCTCTTCCATGTTTTTGTGTCTTCTTCAATGTCTTTCATGAGTGTTCTGTAGTTCCTCAAGTACAGATCTTTGACTTCTTTGGATAGGTTTATTCCTAAGTATCTTATGGTTTTTGGTGCTATAGTAAACAGAATTGATTCTCTGATTTCCCTTTCTATAATTTCAGTGTTAGTGTATAAGAATGCAACTGATTTCTGTGTATTGATTTTGTATCCTACCACATTACTGAATTGTTGTATGAGTTCTAGTAGTTTGGGGGTAGAGTCTTTTGGATTTTCCACATAGAGTATCATGTCATCTGCAAAGAGAGAGAGTTTGAGTTCTTCTTTGCCAAGCTGAATACCTTTTATTTCTTTTTGTTGTCTGAATGGTGTTGCTAGGTATTCTAACACTATGTTGAACAATAGTGGTGAGAGTGGGCCTCCTTGTCTTGTTCCTGATCTCAGAGAGAAGGCTGTCAGTTTTTCCCTGTTGAGAATGATATTTGCTGTGGGTTTTTTGTAGATACATTTTATGAGGTTGAGGAATGTTCCCTCTATCCCTATACTTTGAAGAATTTTAATCAGGGAGGGATGTTGTATTTTGTCAAATGCTTTTTCTGCATTGAGAGTACCATGTGGTTCTTCTCTCTTCTCTTGATGATTTGTTCTATCACGTTGATTGATTTGCGAGTGTTGAACCACCCTTGTATCCCTGGGATAAATCCCACCTGGTAATGGTGGATAACCTTTTCAATGTATTGTTGGATTCTGTTAGCAAGGATCTTGTTAAGAATCTTGGCATCCATATCAGAGATATTGTCTGAAGTTCTCCTTTATGATGGGGTCTTTGTCTGGTTTGGGGATTAGAGTAATGCTGGCCTCATAGAAAGAGTCTGGAAGTTTTCCTTCTGTTTCTATTTTTTTTAAACAGCTTCAGGAGAATAGGTGTTATTTCTTCTTTGAATGTTTGGTGGAATTTCTCAGGGAATCTGTCTGGTCCTGTGCTCTTGTTTTTTGGGAGGTTTTTGACCACTGCTTCAATTTCGTTACTAGATATTGGTCTATTTAGATTGTCAGTTTCTTCCTGTTTCAGTCTTGGAAGTTTATAGGTTTCCAGGAATGTATCCATCTCTTCTAGGTTGTTAAACTTATTGGAATATAATTGTTGATAGTAATTTCTGATGATTGTTTCTATTTCCTTGATGTTAGTCATGATCTCTCCCCTTTCATTCATAATTTTATTAATTTGGGTCTTCTCCCTTTTCTTTTGGATTAGTTTGGCCAATGTTTATGGATCTTATTAACTCTTTCAAAGAACCAGCTTCTAGTTTCGTTGATGTGTTGTACTGTATCTCTAGTTTCTGATTTATTGATCTCTGCTCTAATCTTAATTATTTCCCATCTTGTGTGGGGGTTTGGTTTAATTTATTGTTGATTTTCCAGTTCTCTAAGGTGTAATGAGAGTTGGTATATTTGGGATTTTTCAATTTTTCTGAGTGAGTCTTGGATGGCTATGTATTTCCCCCTTAAGACAGCTTTTGCTGTATCCCATAGGTTTTGGATTGATGTATCTTCATTCTCATTGGTTTCCATGAAGTGTTTCAGTTCTTCTTTGACTTCCTGGTTGATCCAAAGATTCTTGAACAGGATAGTTTAGCTTCCAAGTTTTTGATTTTCTTCTGAACTTTTTGTTGTGGTTGAGTTCCAGTTTCACGGCATTGTGGTCAGAGAATGCCAGAAATAATCTTGGCGGGGAATAATGCAGGGAATAATCTCAATCTTCTGGTATCGGTTGAGCCCTTATTTGTGACCTAGTATGTAGTCTATTCTGGAGAAAGTTTCATGTACAGTTGAGAAGAATGAGTATTCTGCTGTTTTAGGGTGGAATATTCTGAATATATCTATGAGATCCATCTGGTGTAATGTGTCATTCAAGGCTCTTGTTTCTGTCGATTTTCTGTTTAGATGATCTGTCCATTGCTGATAGTTATATGTTAAGATCTCCTACAATTAATGTATTTGTATCAATATGACTCTTTATTTTGCTTAACAGTTGGCTTATGTAGTTTACTGCTCCCATGTTGGGGGCATAAATATTTACAATTGTTAGATCTTCTTGGTGTATAGACCCTTTGAGAATAATGTAGTGTCCTTCTGTGTCTCTGACTACATTCTTTAGATTAAAATTCAATTTGTCTGATATGAGAATCACTACCCCAGCTTACTTTTGAGGTCTATTGACATGAAATATGGTTTTCCATCCCCTCACTTTCAATCTGGAAGTTCTACAGTATCTTTTTAAGAGTAGAAATTTTAAAATTTGGTGAAGCCATATTTATTAATCTGTTCTTTTTTGAATTGTACCTTTATGATGTTGTACCTAAAAATATTTATATAACTCATGATCACAGAGTTCCTTTCCTCCTCCTTCTTTCTCCTCCTCCTCTTCTCCTCCTCCTCCTCCTCTTCTCCTCCTCCTCCTCCTCCTCCTCCTGTTCTTCTTCTTCTTCTTCTTCTTCTTCTTCTTCTTCTTCTTCTTCTTCTTCTTAATTTATTTGACAGTGAGAGACAGCCAGAGAGGGAACACAAGTGGGGGGGTAAAGGGGGGAGAGGGAGAAGCAGGATTCCCACTGAGCAGGGAGCCTAATGCTGGTCTCTATCCCAGGACTCCAGGATCATGACCTGAGCCAAATGCAGATACCTAACGACTGAGCCACCTAGGTGCTCCAATTAAAATTTTCTTCTAAAAGTTTTAGTGATTTAGATTTTAAATTTTGGTCTATGATATCTTTTCAATTATAAATATGACATTTTAATTTTAATCAATTATCCACAATTCAAATGCACAATATTTTTGAAAATTTCAGACATGCTGAGACCTGTCCTACGGCAGGTGTCCAGAAAAATGGACAATGCTTCATGTGTAGCAAGTTTATTGGGAAGTGCTCTCAGAAACAATACCTGTGTGTGAGTGACAACAGATGGGACAGAGGACAAAGAAATTAAATGGCAGTGTACTGCCCATATGGTCTTAATAAATACCATAGATAGTAATGGTCCTTTAGCTTTGTTTGTGATTGAGGGAAAGAGGTGGAGATTTTGCACACTACATTATCCGGCATTGAATGAGGGCTGCCCTTGGAAAGGGCATAAGCATGGATAAGGCAAGGATAATTTCTGAGGAGGGATTCAGCTATGAGCCCTCAGCAGTTAATACTCCCAGGGTCTGGGAACTGAGTGACTTGGACCTAAGGAGGGGATATCTGGGGAGAAGGTATATCTAAAAGTCTACTACAATGTCAAATTCTTTTGTCCTCAATATGACAGTGCACAAAGTGAACCAAATAGCTTCAGTAGATTGCCTACAGTTACTCTTGCTTGTGATAGAGATGAAGGCAGAGCCCATTTTTGAAAAGTTTGTTAAAAAGCAACTTATTATAAATTGAGAGAGGCTTTCACATTAGTGTAATGAAAATCCATCAAGGTAAGTTTTAAAAATTACTCTTCATTCCTAAGACAGTGATTTATGCTTGATAGAACCAATGTATTTAATTTTTAAAGTGAAAATCTGTGCTACTGAAAATTATTAAGCTGTGTTTCTTGGTGGGAAAATATGTATTCACAGTCTTTTAAGAGAAATCTTTATCCAAGCCAAAGTGAGTGAGTTTGATTAAGGTTACAGAGAGACTCTCAGGTTGACAGTGATGGTTTCTAGAAGGAAGAAATCAGTGAGATAGACAAATTTAAAGAATAGCTAAATTAGTCCAGTTAATTAAGGGTAGGATGGGGAAACAAATCCTTGTTGGTGAATATATTCAAGGTTGACAGTTGAACTTTAGAGACCCAATAAACTACTTTCTTTTTTTTTTTTAAGATTTTTTATTTCTTTATTTGACAGAGAGAAACACAGCGAGAGAGGGAACACAAGCAGGAGGAATGAGAGAGGGAGAAGCAGGCTTCCCACCGAGCAGGGAGCCTGATGTAGGGCTCGATCCCAGGTCTCCTGGATCATGACTTGAGCTGAAGGCAGTCGCTTAACCAACTGAGCCACCCAGGCGCCCCAATAAACTACTTTCTGAAAGTGGATTTCAAAACTGGAAATAACAATTGTGTCTTTATCTAAGCTGAGCAAATGTTAGTGTTGAATTGACTGTTACTAATTTATTATGAAATAGTCCTTATTTTCTGGTTTTAAAAATGATTTAAAAGTTAAATTTCCCCTACATAATTACTATTTGTGTTGAAACCTCAGCAACTAATTCTCAAAATTTTAAGTAGGATTATTTTGGTACTTTTAAAAAACATGTATTTTTTAGTCTTCCTATATCTCCAATCCCCCAGCTTGTGGGACCCAGGAATATACCTTTTTAAAATAATTATTTCTTGAGGTTTCTGAGAAAGGCAATTATAAGTGAAGAAATACTGTCAAAAGAATATTGTTCTCAGAATTACAAACTAATCATTAACTACAAATAACCATCATCGGCTTAGAGTTGAAATTAATAAATCATAGAGCTTAGATAAAACACTTAGCTTGAATCTTAAAAGTGTGCTTTAGAATTACCTCAACTGTCAATCACAGTAATTACTAAATCTAGTGTTTTGGTTGTGACAACATAAAATTAACATTTTTTAAAAAAGAAATTCTTTTCTTGAAAAATTAATTCTCTCTCTGTATGCATATATATATAAATTACCACCACCCCCACCCCAGCCCAAGTATGTTATTCCTTCAGCGTCATTCCGGACTGTGCCTGAAATTAAAGGAAATTTCAGAGTGAAAACCCTATTTTCAGAGAATTAAAAGTGATCTTATTTTTCCTTCCTCAATACTGATTCTTCAGCTCCCTGCTGATGGTAAAAACTGAGATCTTCTAAACTCCAGGTTACTGACTTGATGAGTAAGAAGAAACTGGAAAACTAATAGAAGGGTTTTTTATCAGCAGAATCAAATTTGAATGGCTGTGGGGAAATGTGCTTTGATTCTATAAAACTCTCCTGGTCCAGCCAGCAGCATTACTACTCACTGTGTAAAGTTGAGAGTAATCAAGTGTGCTACAAAATTTCATTTTTGAGCCCTAGCAAGGTCATTTTTCATACTTAAATCAAAGTTGTTTTCATAATAGCTTATCCCAATTTAATGGAGGGGGCAGGGTGTTGAAATGCAAATGTACCACTTGCCAAAATATATTAGCCTTTTTTGAAACTTCACTTTGGTTTTTTGTTTTGTTTTCTTTTGTTTTTGTTTTTTGATGTTTTACTTTGCCAGAAGAAATTGTTGTATTTATTCTTTAGTATTTAGCAAGTGGCACAGAATGCCCTATCAGCCTTGTTAATGAAATAATGTATTGATGAAAATAATACAATACCACATATGGCATAGGTTAGCTTTAGAATGATGATATAAAATAATTTTCTCCACATTAATCTAATTTGTAAAATGAGATTCATTGAAAATAAATAAATTGCACGAATTTCCAGGGATTAAGTAGTGGAAAAGGATGCAAATCTATTTCAATTTGATTCTAAAGCCTATGATTAGGTTTTAATTTTAAGAAAAATCCTTTGAATTTCCTTTCTGAATGTGAAATTAACCCCTATTTCAAATATTGAAGTTCTTGGGGTGCCTGAGTGGCTCAGTGGTTAAGCGTCTACCTTCGGCTCAGGTCATGATCCCGGAGTCTCGGGATCGAGTCCCACATGGGGCTGCCTGCTATGCGGGAAGCCTGCTTCTCCCTCTCTCACTCCTCTCACTTGTGTTCCCTCTCTGGCTGTGTTTCTCTCTGTCAAATATATAAAATCATTAAAAAAAAAATAGAAGTTCTTGGTAGATTTGTATCATCTCTAAGCCCATTCCTTTTCACTGATTTCTTTTTTTATTAAAAAGAAAAAAGAGGGGCGCCTGGGTGGCTCAGTTGGTTAAGCAACTGCCTTCGGCTCAGGACATGATCCCGGAGACCTGGGATTCAGCCCCCTGTCTGGCTCCCTGCTCAGCAGGAAGCCTGCTTCTCCCTCTCTCACTCCCCCTGCTTGTGTTCCCCCTCTGGCTGTGTTTCCCTCTGTCAAAATAAATAAAATCTTAATAAAAAAAAAAAAAAGAAAAAAGGGGACACCTGAGTGGCTCCGTCAGTTAAGCATCTGCCCTCGGCTCTGGTCATGAGCCCAGCCAGGGACGTTGGGCTCCTTGCTCAGCAGGGAGCCTGCTTCTGCCTCTGCTTGTTGTTCTCCTTGCTTGGGCTCGCTCTCTTGATCTCTCTCTGACAAATAAATAAATAAAATCTATTTTAAAAAGAAGAAAAAGAGTAATATATTTAATAGAAAAAAATAAGCAACAAAACACTGAGATGTCCAAATTTGAACAACTGATTATTATTCAATTGATTCCCCAAGCCTTATTGTTCAGGCTTCATTCTTTAGATAATTTAATTTGGTTGAAATTACCTATGATAAACAGCTGTTTTAGTTTGTGATACTCATTTATTAATTGTTGGTATTAGGGGCAGAAAAATTATTTTAAAAGAATAGTTTTAAAACACTCATCTCTAACCAAATTTGTCAAAATTTACAACAGTCAATTTATCAAAATCAGGAAATGCAAAACTTTTTGCAGGTTCATCTGTTGAGGCAATTGCTAAGACTCTGAAGAAATTAAATATGAGATAAGGTTCTGTCTTGATTATGACTCCTTAAGGTCTGTAAATGTTTTGCTTTACTTCCATATCCTTTTGTCCTCTTGTAAGGTCCTGGATAGCTTGCTATCACCTATTATGAATGAAAAAGAAATGATGATCAAATTCACAACTGCAGTTCCTTCAGACACCAGTTATTGATTTATTTTGCCCCCGGAAGTAAGTCCCAACATAAGCTCCTTACCTACTACACCTGATAGAACTCTCTCAGAAAATGTATTGTTTCCACCGTTCATTACAGTTTACATTTAATCAGTCCTAGCATCATACATGCACTAACCTGTTTATGTCTGTTATATGCATCCTTTTTACTACTCTTTAAATAGAAGTCCACAATGCAACCCATTTCCAACACTCCTAATTAATTAACTTCCATTTGACCTTCTCAGTAAGCAGATAGATTCAGTCTCCTGAGTGACCCGAATAAAGCATGTAGTCATGCTAATTCAATATTCTCCTGAATTAGACTGCAGTTATCTTCAATTAAATTTGATGTAAGAGCAGTTCATGTCACCATACATGTACCGTATAATAAGTTTTTGGATTCAATGACAAAGATTAGTATTTTTCCCAGCTTTATTGAGGAAATGAAATAAGCTGCTTGAAAATTGGCTGTGGATTTTAGTTTCTAGATTTCACCAAGTCCATATTTACATTCAAGTTTTTAATAAGCTGAATTTGAAAATTGCCAAATCTGATTTCTCTTCTTTTTTATTAAAGATCAGCAATTCTTTCCTCACTAGATGATTATTATAGTGTCAATGTATAAAAATTAAGAAAAAAACTCATTGCTAATCATGTGATGTTGTAACTGCTTGATTTAGAAGAGCACATTTAGAAGAACAATCTAAGACTGATCATTTTATTAAATTAAAGTGCAGATTCCATTAGAATTTTCCCAAGATTGTATTCAGAAATAGAAAGGGTAGAATTCATTAGTATATACTTCCCACATTAAGATAAACCTACATGCATAGTGTTTTCATTCATTTATTCACTCATAAAGATTCTATTATATACCTGGCATTTTTTTCCACAAAATATTTATTATATGCTCAAATGTTTGGGTATGAAGCATATGTTGTCACTTTTTTTCTTGCCAAGCATTCACTTATGCATTTTAGGTTCTGAAATACCAGAATGTGAGAAAAATTTAATGGGTAAATGTAATTCCATCTTACCATGTTGGTAGACTTTTCATCTTTATAGTTACATTAACCTAGACTATCTCATTCTCCTTACTCTATTCTTATCTTGTTTAAAGATTTTATTTATTTATTTGACACACAGAGAGAGAGAGAGATCATAAGTAGGCAGAGCAGAGAGCCCGATGTGGGACTTGATCCCAGGACCCTGAGATCATGACCTGAGCTGAAGGCAGAGGCTTAACCCTCTGGGCCACCCAGGCACCCCTCTTATCTTGTTTAAAGCAAGAAACAAACAAACCTAGGGATTTGGGGAAAAGAAGATAAGGGCATATTTTGAAGAAGTCTAAACTGGGTATATAGGACAGGTTAGAGTAATGTTGAACCTCATCTGCAAACTTTATCCTTTCATCCTTTGAGTTGGGCTCCTCCTAAAACCACATTCCTCTCTACTGTTAAGAGAATCAATTTTAAAGGGGTCACTCTGATTTTGAACCTAGTTATGGGTTTTCACATCACGAAATCATCAGGAGATACTATTTAGTAATGTCAAAACTTGTTAAACATGTTTTTTAAATAATCTTAAAAGCTCTCTGTGATATAAATCTAAAAGTATCTCATGTGCTGAAATACTGAGAAAAATGGAGAAACCAAAACTTACTACCTAAGAAATCTATTTAAAAATACTATTTTACACTAATACTCTGTGAGCTCTGATTACAGAAAATTGTTGTAGAATATGAAAACATGTTTCTTAAACCTGCCAGAGTAGACCTTCCTCATGTTCCTTTAAAGTATGCTTGTGAAGACACTGTTTTACATAATATTTTCTCAGAATCTTTTTTATTTGCACATAATTTTAGTCTTTTAAATGAAATGGCCAAGTCTTCATTTTAAAATGTATAACTCTACAGCTCAAGCAAAAAAATCTCAAGGAACCATCTTGGTTCACCTGATGTAAAGTTATAAGTGGTCAAGATGATGCACTTTTAGTCATACAATCCTTAGAAAACCTCTTTACAACAAAACTGAACTGATTATTAAGTAGATGATGTTAGAGTCAGTCCATCTTCTGGGGCTGGGAAGAGGCACCTCAGCAGTATTTTGCAAACTGCTTTTATTGACTATATATTCATCACAGCTCAGGTGTATTACCCACTTGTTTTATCGATGTGGTCCCCTTACAACAGGCCAAGTTGTCTGGGCCTCACCCATCCAAACCAATGCCTGGTACCCTCCAAATCCTCAGTGCAGTTCTATGCCAGGCCCATCCCTCGTGCTATGCCTTGTGCCTTGTGGCTTCAGTCGTGGGGGTTGAGGCCCTGGTGGGCCAGTTTTTTCCTCATCTTTACTGAGGTCTAATGAACACATAACATTGTATAAGTTTAAGATATACAACATGAAGATTTGCTATACCTGCCTATTGTACATGCATATAATGTGAAATATACGTATTGTGAAATAATCGCCATGATAAGGTTGGTTAACACAGTCATCATCTTATATAGTTACTATCTGGTGTGTGTAGGAGGATGGTGCTGTCAGGCTTGGAAGGGATGGTGGTTACATATACTGCAGGGGCTAAGAGCAGAGGGCAGTGTTAGGCCCTGTGTGTGAGCAACAAGATTTGTGCAAATGGGGCCTTCAGCAGCTTTCTGCCAAATCAGGCAGGAACAATTCCAAAGAGCGGGTGGGTAGAATGGAGAGGAGAGGACTACATAGATTTGAGTTCTGGGTCTTCCAGGAAGACCAGGAATAAAGTGAAAGGAAAAAAATTAGAATAATATAATTCATAACACCTGTCAAAAGTTCTTGGATTTGGGGAAGCCTCAGTCTAAGAGAACCAGGAGTAGAAATTGTGACTGGCTATTACTGAATTCTAGCACCTCAAATATAACTAATACAACTTGTTGATAAGAAAAGACTAAATTTATTGCTTGTAGCTAGAAAGAACACTCTCTCTACCAAGCATGGGAAGCATCCTGGAGTGAGGAAAGTGTATTCGTTTTCTAGGGTAACAAAGTACCACAAAATGGGAAGCGTAAACAACAGAAATGTATTGTCTCACAGTTCTAGAAGTCAGAAGTTCAAGATCAAGGTATCTGCAAGGGTGGATCCTTCTGGAGGCTATGGAGAAGACTCTGTTCCATTCCTCCCTGCTAGTTTCTGGTGGTTTTCTGGCTATCTTTGCAGTTCCTTGGTTGTAGACATATTGCCCTGATGTCTGTTTTCTTGTTCATATGGCATTCTCCTTGCATGTATCTGTTTCTAAATTTCCTCCTTTAATAAGGGCACTCATCATCTTGGAGGAGAGCCTACCCTAATGACCTAATTTTAACTTGACTACCTCTGTAAACACCTTATCTCCACCAACAGTTAAATTCCAAAGTACTAGAGGTTACAACCTCAACATATGAATTTGGGTGCTAGGGGACACACCTTGTAACCCATAACAAAAAGTAATGTTAAAATTAATTTAGAATTTGGAAGTTTTACTTAAGTTGAATATTTCAAAGCAGAGGACTAGATTAGACTTGATCTAATGATACATCATGATCCATCAGTCCGGGATTGTAAGAAAGATCAACACAAGGATGTAAGGTGTGACTGTTGATGCTCTCCATTGAAGAATGAATGGGTCTTTCAGGAAGTTCTTGTATAAGTAATTCACCCCTTTAGTTGTGCAAGAAACTCCAGGACAACTAAAGTAATGTTAATGAAGAGAGTGAAGTAGCAAGTCTTGTCATTGCAGGTGTTTGTGGATTAGTAATTTGAGTACTCAGGTTCAATATAAGAGTAAATGGTTTAATTTCTTATTCTGAAGACTAAACTTCTAGAGAAATAACTACCTCAGCACAAAATGATTTTTTTTTTTACTACTTAGCTTGGTAAAATGCTTGCATAACAGTAGATCTGATTAAAAAATAATTCATTTAATTATAGAAGAGGATTATGTCAATTTTACTCCTCAAGGACTAATATGAAATCCATTAGAGTAGGCACAATCCAAAAACTTAGCAAGCCCTTGTAAAGCTACTTCTACAGATTACTCTTTGTGAATGATTAATAGAGTTTTCCAGCTGTGTTTGTTAATCCTCATTAACCAAAAAACCTTGAATTGCAGCTGTTGCCATATGCTAAACTCTGAAGCAAATTGCTTTATTGCATCACTTCGTGATTGATCAAATGTGTCCTTTTTTTCTTTGCTCAAATAATTAAATGGGAATGAGAAATCTGAATTTTCAGTGCTGGCCTTAAATCAGCACTTTCCAAAATATGTTCCACTAATGTAGTCAGTTTCAGTATTAAAAGAAAAAACCTTCAGTGATTCCTCATAGTCTCAACCTTTGTTCTGTGGAACAGTAGCATTATTGGTGATATGAACAGTAGTGTATAAAGTGTCACAAAAGGTCAAATAAATTTAGAGAAAATTAGATCAAAGAAAATGAGACAAATGTCTTGACTATGCTAATGGGCTATTGTGAACCTATAAAACAGAATATTGTACGCAGTCTCTAAAACCTTCCCTTCTCCCTGTTTTTTAAACAGAGCATCCTATGGGCCGGGATTCAAGAGAATGAGTATTGGTGAATACGGTCATTTTTCTATCCTGTTTTGCACTTAAATATGTAACTCCTCATATTCTCCTACCTAAGATATCCATCAATGCAATCCAAATCTTTTGCAGAAAAGTTAGACTAACTGGTGTTCTTCTGAATGGGCACAAAACACACCTCTTCAATATCAAAAAGAATAATTCATTATAGCTTTTTTTTTACCAGTCATTCACATACTTTCTTCAGATGTCCAATGCTCATTGCTTATTGTCCTTGTATTTTTAATTTTCTGACTGCGCTCAAGACTCAATGCCGGGGACCAGCCTCAGCAGAGATGTGGGTCCCGAACCAAGGGATGTCTGGCAGGTGAAAATAATGACACGGACCCGGAGATTTGATGCAAGCTGACAGACCCGAGGTCAGTCAGGAAAGACCTATGAAGCAGGCTCTGGCTCTGGCTCTGGCATTGGCTCTGGCTCTTGCTTCACAGGTTCTCTCTTCGCAGGCTCCTAGGCTCTCAGGCTCTTAGGCTCTTAGGCTCTCTGACTCTTAGGCTCTCAGGCATTGTCTCTGCTTTTGTCTCTCTTTCTGTCTCTCTTTCTACCTCTTTGCTTCTGTGCAGGCTCTCTGCCTTTTCCTTTTCCTTTGTCCCTACCTTTGTTTGTCTCTTTCTGTCTCTCTGCTTCTTCCTTTGCTTTTGCTTCTACTTACGTCTCTCTTTTTGCTTCTGTCTCTGTCTTTGCTTTTGTTTCTGTCTCTGCTTCTGTTTCTGTCTCTTTACTGTTTCTGTCTCTTTTCTGTTTCTGTCTCTACTGTTTCTGTCTCTCTACTGTTTCTGTCTCTCTACTGTTTCTGTCTCTCTTGACTGTCAAGGGTCCCAGTTTTTTATTATTCTGAAGTGAGGAGGTTGGGGGATGTAGTTAGGTTAAAGTTTAAGAAAGTGATTTTTGATTACACAGTATCTTTGTTAGAGAAACATAGTGCTTTGATCAGTGAGACATGTTTTTGCAGGTGCACCTATCTACAGTTCAGAGTTAACTCCCTAAACCAAACCAAGGACATGTTGTTCAGTAAGGTTTTTTACAGTTTCTACATTTGGTGCTTAGACGATAAAGGGTAGACTAATGATATGGTGTTTTTTAAGCAGGTTTTACAAACAAGAAAGCAATTGAAAGGCTTAGATGAGTTATGTACAAAGTTTTAGCTACATAATTAATACAATGACCAAAAGTTAGTTTGTCTAGCATCAAGGAGAAAGATAACTTAATTTGCAAGGCTAAAAGCACTTGCTCAAGCCTGTTTTCTCATGACTGGGTACAGAACTCTTTATTATGGATCTTTAGTGCGTGTGGCAATGTCCTTGTTAGTATAGTTTTACTTTTTATATTAAGCCCTTTATTTAACCATTTAAAAACCCTGACAATTTCCTCCATAGAGCTGCAGGATATCTAAGATTAAACTGTTTTTATTGATGGTAAGTAGAAACAAAAGCATTTACTTGAGTAAGTGAAGTAAGAAGAAATAGTGTCAAGAATTTATGGGGGTTAAACAGACAAGGAACAATGGAAACAAATATTTTTTGGTGTCAGTGATTCCAACTTTGCAGAGCTCTTTCACTTTGAGGGAGGATCATTGCTCTCCATGCCTTCGATGAGCGCTTGCTCAGATGCACATCCCAGGGACACAAAGGACATATTGCCCCGGCCCACAGGGTACGTGGCTTTCCAGATTCTTGGTGGGGAAAGCCCAGAGGGACTTTCATCCACATTCACGGGTACCTCCACCAAAGTTTTCTAGTGGCTTGCGGCATGGTGGGAGGGGCATATCACGCCGTCCCCGACAACTCAACTTTATAAGGACATCTGATATTTTTGAGAGATATAATGAAAATAAAAATCTCCTTCTACCCCCCTGCCCCATCCAGGAAAACTCTCCATAAAGGTAGAAGAGAAAGAAAATAATTTTATTATTGGATACATATTAAACAGAAATGTGACACATATCATAGACAATCAGCTACAGGATTACAAAGATGGAAAGTAAGTAGCATCACCCTTTTGTGGCCGAGGAGATAGCAGACATTATATCCGTGTTCTCAAAAGAAAACAATAACTAACTTTCAAGTAAAAAGACTTGACAGCTTCATTTGTCATACAAAGTCCATGCTAAATTCACTTTGTAATTGGGATGATCTTCTATGTTAGCTAACTGGCTTTACCCAAAGAAAAAGTCTCCTATCTTTATGATACGAGGTAGTTTTAGAACTGAAAACAAGGAGCTGAGAGCAAGGAGCTGAGTGAGCTTCAGCAGCCTTACCTCCCATGGAAAGGAAGAGAGGAGGCTCTCTCTTCCTTGATGATTGCATTTCAAGATGTTTCCTAGGTCCTTAAGAAAGATATTTCTAGGTCATTAAGAGGGAAGAGGCTTATTTAGCTTTTGTTGTTTTTTAAGACTGTATTTATTTATTTAATTGTCAGAGAGAGAGAGAGCAAGCGAGGGCACAAGCAGGGGGAGAAGCAGACTCCCCACTGAGCAAAGAGCCAGATTGCAGGACTCAGTTCCAGGACCCTGAGATCATGACTGGAGAGAAGGCAGACACTTAAACCACCCAGGCGTCCCAAAACTTATTCAGCTTTTTAAAAGATGTATATCTCTTACAGAGAAAAGACTCAGAGTGACAGATTTTCTAAAGTAAATGCTCGAAGAGGGGGTAGGTCTCTTTCTGTATTTTCAACTGGGAACATTAAGCCTCTTATTTTTCATTTGTATTTACCCTTAAACTCGGCAGATGACTTCATGTTTCTTACCACATAAATATGGTCTTTATACTAGTTTTTCTTGGCATTGAATAAAGGATATGGCTACATGCTTCTGAAGTGTTTTTACATTTAGAAAGCAAATTTTTTGTTGTCCCATAATTGAAACAATCACGACCTAATTTATGTCTACTACATTTAAATTTGTGAAACACTTCTATGGTGATTATTTCAACTGACCTGACTACTCTGAGGCAGATACTGAGATAAACCTTTTTTACTTAGGGTCAAAAGAAAACTACACAATGCAAGGATTTAAATGTAACTAAGGTCATCAGATATTGGTGGCAGCGTGTTGGGATGGAGAAAGCCCCAGGGGGAATGGGGAGGGGGTAACTTCAAGGCCTGAAGAGAAGCTCCGGGCTTCTGTTTGAAACTGACACGACAGGAAAAAGGAATCCTTCAAATTTTGGATTATTTGAGAGGAAATGAGACAATCTATTGAGAAGAGCATACAGATTTTAGCGTGCAAAGAATCTGAGTGTTAATTCTGGTGTTTGCCCCTCAGGAGCTGCCTGCATACTTTGGGAAGCCCTGCATTTCCAACTTGATAGCCATAATGTGAAGACAAAGTATTCTGTCTAGATTTTTGTGAGAACTAAATGGAGTGTATGAACAAAGGGTCTGACTGCCTGACACAGACTAAGTCCTCAGTGAAGGATATTCCCTTTCCTATTCTTTTCACAAATGCTAAGTAGTAATAGAGGCGGGACTAGACTTTGGATCTTCCCATCTCTCTCTTGTTCCAAAAGTACCTCCCTGGGGCATCTGGGTGGCTCAGTCAGTTGGGCGTCTGCCTTCCACTCCGGTGGTGATCCCCGGGTCCTGGGTCCTGGAATCGAGTTCTGTGTCGGGCTTCCTGCTTAGCGGGGAGCTTGCTTCTCCTTCTCCCTCTATGTCTCCCCCTGCTTGTGCACACTCTCTCTCTGTCCCTCTGTCAAATATATAAACAAATAAAATCTTCAAAATACCCGAAAAAAACAAAGGCACCTTCCTCTGGATGCTGATGTTAATCAAGGGAGTTCCACAATTTAACACATTTGACTAAACAAAGATTTTCACTTATTTTAGTTTAACTTAATTTTTATTTTCAAAAACTAGTGCAGTATTCAGTATATTGCCTTCACATTTTAGATTTTTTTTCTTTTATTGCTTTTTCATGTCTATGTGCTTCAGCTGGTATTTAACAGTTTAATCCAAATGCATTTTACTCTTCCATTCTGGGAAGGTAAAGCATTAAAAGGGTTATCTAAGTAGAGCTCACTTATTTGAGCTTGTGTTTTATTACCTGTGATGCAGGGTAAGGATATTTACTATAAAAGAGGACTTCATATTAAATGAGAGTGAACCTGAGGTCTTGTGCTTTTTGTAACTGCTGAATAGTAGCTGGATGGTTGAGGCTGTTTTTATTATCCTTTCCCTGCTGATTTGCTGCTTTGCTGAACTGATCTAGCCTTGTTTACCATTTATGTAATCATCAACTGGCACAACTCATTTCCAGGCCTCTCAAACTATAGCACCGAGCCACAGAACTCATTAGGTGAAATATGTGACCTCCATCATCAAATCTCAATTGAAAATTGTTTTGTATGTAATCTTTTCCAAGGCTGCACATCCAAATACACATTCAAAATCAAGCAAATAGAGGTGACTGTCTCAGTAAAACCACAACAAGTGGTCTATCTCTGTAAATGTCAGAAGTTGAATTATGTGAATATAGTTTAGCTGGAGAAAAAAATACATTGTTTTGCTCCATTTTATGAAAGGTAAACAAAAAAAGTAAACAAAAGGGAATTAGAGTTTCTCTATCTCTTTTGAGTATATTTTTAGTGCTCTGACATCAGGAAATGAGAATTAAACTCCATCCAAATGGTGATCATAAAGATGAAGAATATTCAGAGTATGAAATGAATGTCTGTGAGACTCTTAAGAAAAGATGAAGAATATTCAGAGTATGAAATGAATGTCTGTGAGACTCTTAAGAAAATTCTCATAGGTGATATTGTCTATTTAACTATACTACTTTAAAAAATCAAGATCATTTTTCTAGGTCCTAAAAATAAGTATATTTTTCTACTACTCTCCAAATAAGTATTACTGGAAATTTTGTGCAGTGATACCTCGGATTCTACCATATTTTATGTTATTTAAATACTTTCTTCTTTTATATTATCTTTTTTATGGAACAAGGATCTCAGCTGGGGCAGTGTCCACCATTGTGAATATAGTCCTGACTTGAAATGTTTAGAGAGCTGTTGAAATCAGTCCTATCAGAAATGATTCTATGTTTACAGGAGCTGAAGAGTTGCCTAGAAAAATAGTTTCAGTGATATGTCCTTCCACATTTCAGGCACATTTCATTATGCCTACCAAAATGGTGGAATTACCCAATGAAACTATTTTTTGCAGAAGGGCTGAGAAGCATTGCTGGTGCTTAGTCACTAAAGAGGAATGTAAGTTCTGAGTTTGGTGGCCAATATTTAAACGACTCCTGGACCATCCTCCTGTGCATGACAAGTCCTATGAAGAGAGTAGGCTACAATCATACCAGTGGTCTCTGCTTCACACACTAGTGCCAGACCATAAAACAAATGAATGCTTCAAGTTGAAACCACGCAAAGAATTCTTAAAAGTTAATAGTAAAAATGGCAATTGTTCTGTGATCTTCAAAAAATTTTTGTTAAAACATTAACAAGATTTTTTTCATCATTTGCCCTAAATGTTTTGGGAAATGAAAAATAATAAAACTAATATTTCTGTATCTATTTATATGATACATGGTAAAGTAAAACATTAGAAACATTGAGAATTAACATATTTTATTTCTTTAGAAAAAACTTATCAAGAGTAGTTTTCTAGAGAGGGGTGGGTAGGGGGATGAATAAAACAGATACACAGGATTAAGAGGTACAAATACAAAGTTACAAAATCAATTAAATTAGAGATATGAAAATTACAGCATAAGGAACATAGTCAATAATATTGTAATAACGTTGTATGGTGACGGACGGAGACCAAACTTACCCTGTTGAGTACTGAGTAATGTATAGAGTTGTCAAGTCAATATGTTGTACACCTAAAACTAATATAACATATGTAATTATTTTTTAATAAGAATTTTTTTCAATACATGGGAAAAATCATAAAAATAGTACTATGGAAAGTGCTTGCTGTCTTATTGGAAAACTTACTGTATAATGATACAAAGTGTGCATCCTTTTTACACCTTTATATGTCTTCATACTTCCTTCCAAATTTGCATCAGCTCCCAACATTTTATGCTTAGTGCTTCTGATGTCATGGAATATCTCTGAGACTTTCTTTAATGTGAAATTTATTGCTAGCGTCACTTCCTCTGGGACTATTTCTCACAAGCACTTTCCTCATTTATGTGGATGAGTTCACCTTAATAAGTCCAGCTGGCTACATATCTGGAGTCTCTGAAACAGCAGGAGTGTTAACATTTCTTCTGTAAGTCCATTTACCACATTATCATTTTTTATTTCTTTGCTGTACTTGCATTTTTTTGGCCAATTTCCTCTTTCAGTTACCCATTTTTGTAAAATGTCAGATGGGTTTATCACTGGGAGACAGAAAGAAAATGCAGCTACATGGTCTGATGTCCAGACATGAAGAGAAAAACAGGTGTACAGTGACGAGTCACCAATAGAATTTGAAAGATGTGATATAATGGGTGCCTGGGTGGCTCAGAGGGTTAAGCCTCTGCCTTTGGCTCAAGTCATGATCTCAGGGTCCTGGAATGGAGTCCCACATCAGGCTCTCTGCTCAGTGGGGAGCCTATTTTCCTGCTCTTTCTCTGCCTGCCTCTCTGCCTATTGGTGATCTCTCTCTCTCTCAAATAAATAAAATCTTTAAAAAAAAAAGAAAGATGTGATGTAATCACTAATCGTGAGGCATCTCTGTTGTTTACATAGTGATCTGGGGACTGAAGAGCTAGCAGTGACATTTGGATTTTATACAATAGCTCAAAGTTAATACACCGTGGTAAATAAAATTTGAACTGTGTTGTTGGGGAATTAGTACTACTTAACTAATCCATGATAACTGCAAGAGAAGATTATCTGTACTGAAATATTTGCTTAAATCATATAATCCTTTGGGACCCAAGTGACACTACTTGGGGATGCTTGTTGCAAAGAGAAATGCAAAGAACAGAAGTGAGGTTGTTCTTTATGCCTCGCAGTTAAGATTTAGCATCTCAAGTGCTTAGGGCAGTTTCTAGCAGATAGTTTCTAGCCATAGGATTGCTATGGCCAGCAAACAGAGTTGTTTCATATCTATAACTCATTTGGAAAAAAAAAGTTCCAGGAAAGCAGGAGTCAGGTCGATCTTATACTTTGTATCCTTAATGCCTATCACAGTGTTTCCTATGTAGTAGATATTAAATAAATATTTGTGTTAGGATGCAAGAATAAATTCATTAATAAATATCAATGTGGCTAAATTTTTGATAAAAACTAAAAC
This sequence comes from Spilogale gracilis, assembly GCA_004023965.1. Classification (NCBI taxonomy): domain Eukaryota; kingdom Metazoa; phylum Chordata; class Mammalia; order Carnivora; family Mephitidae; genus Spilogale; species Spilogale gracilis. The sequence goes on from PITA01001287.1 coordinate 132,800, forward strand.
ATTACAAGATTTTACATTTAATAAAACAATATATCATAGATTGTAAAGTGATATATCATAGATTGCAAATAGTATTTTTAGAAAGCTTCGAGACAAAGATCTAAAGTTAAAGTAAATGGTCAAGTAGCTTCAAAGCTCCCCACTGATTGAAGAGAGGAAATGATATGCTTCTTTCAAAATAGCATATTTAGTTTGTTGCAAGACTTGTTTCTCTTTCCTTCTCACATTGAAGAAAGGAACTCTCAGCTCTAGAAAGCTGATTGCATGTGCCTCGGCCCCAGTAACAACTGCTGTCTTTAAATTAGGAATTTCCCAATCCTTTTTCAGAACAGTCAAAGGACTGTACTCAGAAAGTAGGAGGCAGGCAAAACTGAGGACAATACATAGAACATGAAGCTAGACCAGACTGGAAGTCATTAAATCTATCTAAGAATTGTCACCATCTCCTTACTGTGAGGAGCACTAAGCCACTGTCCACCCCACTGTGTATTGCTCAGCATCCAGTTGTGCTTATTGAATTATATTATACATAGCATAGATTCCCATTTCCCAAGTACAGAGAGAGGGGAAAGTCCAAATAGCTATTGTAATCAACATTGTGTTGTGTCAGCTGGACTGAGCAAGCTAATAGCACTCTTTGAAGGATGCTACATCAGTGAGATTTATTTCTGCCTGGAAAAATGAAATATTACCTTAGTAAATATTGGTAACATTGAGAAAAATATTAAATTCGAAATAATTTTTGTTTACAAATTTTCATATATTAGTGTTAATTTATGAAAATTGATATACAAGGGTATTTTAAAATGTTCTATGGTTTTGTTTATCAGCATTGTTGAGTGGGAACCACGTAAAAAAAATTTTTTTTTTTTTTTAAGGGAGGTGCAGTCCGCGGATTACAGCGCGGTGGGCAGATTACAGTGCAGTCACTGCCTGAGTCCGCCCGGAGGGGGCGCATCTTCCTACAAGGCAAAGCTCTGTCTCTGCAAATCCTAATTCATAAAGTAAAATCAATATCGTGGTAAAACCCCTGTCCCAGGAAACTATGGAGTTTCATTATTTATTTTCTTTTGGAATTGCACTGTAGAAAGGGAAAAAGACATATTCTTTTGAAGACTCAAACAGTATCTTTATGCAATATTTATCTTTTGAATTTGCATTCCTCAGGTCTGTTAATATTTAGTAACACTTAAATGCTATTTCATCACTTTTAAAATTCCTAGTCTTTTTTTTTTAAGATTTTATTTATTTGACAGGAGAAACACAGTGAGAGAGGGAACACAAGCAGGGGGAGTGAGAGAGGGAGAAGCAGGCTTCCCGCCAATCAGGGAGCCCGATGTGGGACTCGATTCCAGGTCTCCGGGGTCATGACCTGAGCCGAAGGCAGTCGTTCAACCACCTGAGCCACCCGGGCGCCCCTAAAATTCCTAGTCTTAAAAGAAAACTTTGGAAAAAGGAGAATAAAAAATAGGAATAAAAAAACAAAGATACTCTTTTGTTGTGATAAACATTGTATATTTCCAAAAAGCATACTTTTCATATTTATTTATTTTAAGATTTGATTTATTTATTTGAGGGAGAGCAAGAGACAGAGAGAGCCAGCATGTGACGGAGGGGGTCAGAGGGAGAGGGAGAGGCAGGCTCCCACTGAGAAGGGAGCCCGATGCTGGACTGGATCCCAGGACTTGGGATCATGACCTGAGTGGAAGGCAGACGCTTATCTGACTGAGCCACCCAGCCACCCCTAATTTTCATATTTAAGTCCTGTGGAAGAGTAGTGAAATACACAGTATTTTTCATTCAAGTGAACTTTCCATATTTAAAAAATAAGTATGTTAATCTTTTAGGCCATTGTAAAATATCATGAAACTCCTTTATTGAGAAAACAACGTGTAAGGGTAAACTATTAAAATTATGTTTGTTCGGGCACCTGGGTGGCTCAGTGGTTTAAAGCCTCTGCCTTTGGCTCAGGTCATGATCTCAGGGTCCTGGGATCGAGGCCCGCATCGGGCTCTCTGCTCGGCAGGGAGCCTGCTTCTTCCTCTCTCTACCTGCCTCTCTGTCTATTGTAATCTCTCTCTGTGTCAAATAAGAAAATAAAATCTTAAAAAAAAAAACAACTTAAAAAAAAATTATGTTTGTTCATATAAAAACAGTGTCCCTGTTCCCACTTGCTCCTTTCTCTCTAAAATATCAAAGTATTAAAAAATTATAATAATTCATCAACTTGAGCAAGTGGGGACAGGGACAGAGGGAGAGGGAGGAAGACTCCTCAATCAGACTCTTTGCTTATGGCAGAGCCTGATATGGAGCTCGATCCCAAAACCCTGATATCATAACCTGAGCCAAGACCAGTTACTGGCTGCTTTACCAACCTGAGCCATCCAGGCCCACCAATTGTTATAAATTTCTAATAGTTTCAAATAAAACTGAAATCTTGTAATTTGTTACAAATCCCATAATTTGTTATTGTGAACCAAAGTATGGTAACCAGAGGAAGACATGGGGATAACAACAAAGTATGGCAAAGTATGTGTGGTCTTCTGGGAAAAGACAGTGATTATTTAGGCTATTAGCGATTGAGCAGCAATCAGAATAGTTTATGGTTGATAAAGACAAGAAACAACTGTCTAGCAAAATAAGCAAATATTAGTTTTGTAAATTATTTTGTTGTCCCCAAATAGAAAAGCCTGGTTGATTGTACCTCATTCTTTTTAGTTGTACAGACGGTTATTGGTTTGATCATTGTCAGTAGTGTCATTTTATATTAAAATGGAAATCCTGAAGGTTTACAAAAGTGATTTATGTCTTAGTGATTTGCATTAAGCAAAACATGCCACTTGCTAAACAACCACATTTATGTTCTTTCACACATCACCCACTTATCATTCAGACAAAATACAGTACACTGAACAACGGTAGGTCTCTATCCAAATGCCAATTCTATCAAAGCTATTGAGCTATTATTATTCAGGAACATTTATATCATTCTTTTTCCCCCCAACCATTTCAATTTTTTTCTAAAATAAGATGAATGCTAACAGGTTGACATATGAAATTTGCCTCAAAGCTATTATCATGTCTAAATGTAAGAGAACACTATTATTTGATAATTCCTTATTAGTTGGATTACAGCGTATCTGGCAAAAGCTTGAAAACTTCAGCTGTATTTTTTCTCTGTGATTCTACATTCTGTATATTTCTATGCCAAGGTGAAAATCATGACTGCTTATGTTTAAGTGCATCAATACAAGCCAACGGCCCACCCCTTTCTTGTTCAAGCTTTCTTGTCCAACCCAGTGGCAGAGACAATCTGACCCACTGATAGTGAGACAACTGCCCTTCTGCAGTGACTGGAAATAAAGTGGTTCAAATTTATCTAATGTGTGGCATTTAAAAAATTATAAAAAATAATATACATGCAAAAAGATTACAAAAAGTAATACATGCCTATGGTTCCTTAAAGAAAAAGATTTCAATAGCACAAGAGGATAAAAGATAAAGGAAATTGTTCTGTCCTAGGGTTCTTCCAAGTCTTACCAACGAACTGGGAGTCCTTCCAGAAATGATTCCAGGCATAAAGAGAAGTATCTCTGTATATATGATAAGAGATTTCTTCCCATTGTTTCAAGTTTTATAAAATCTGTATTGTTTTCCTATAGTTGTTGCAACAAACTACCAACGACATAGTGGATTAGAGCAATACAAATTTATTATTCTATAGTCTTGAGGTCAAAAATCCAAAATGGATTGGCAAATTTGTGTTCCTTGTGCAAGTTTAGAAGAGAAACCATTTCCTTGCCTTTTCCAGCTTCTAGAGGGTGCCTGCATTCCTTGCTTCATGGTCTCACATCACTCTGATCTCTGCTTCCATCAGTACATTTCCTTCTGTCTCTGATCCCTCTGCTTCTGTCTCATAAGTATCCTATAACTACATTGGGCTCACCTGGATAATCCAGGCTAATCTCCTCCATTTCAAGATCCTTAACATACTCATTTCTGCAAATTCCCTCTTGCCATGTAAAATAATTTATTCACAGGCTTCCAGAATAAAATGGAGACATCTTCAGAGGACCCTTATTCTCCTACTATAAAATCTCTCAGTAAAGTCGTTAAGCTGTTTTCATTCAGGTCCTGTACTTTTCTCATTTTGTTTATTCCTAATTACATTGCCTTTTGTTGTTGATTATTGTTTATATTTAGATTTTCTTTCAAGATGGGTTTCTTTGGTAACTGGAAAAATATGACTTTTTTCAACAACAGGGCTTTCTAAAGAGCCTCAATTAAATGCAAGAAATGAGTTGCCTCCACTAAAATCTCCTCAAATCCAAAGACATATTTCCTGGAAATGTCCATCACAACATCTTCATATTGCTTTATCAGCATTAATTGATCATTTCCTCCTGCTTGAAATATTTTATTTTCTTGCTAAAAATCTTCTTCTCTCTTGGTTTTCCTATTTCACTAACTTCTCAGTATTTCTTATTATTTTATCACCTCCCTTCTATATGTGTATCTATGGTTCTTACATTGTTAATCTTTTCTAGCTATATTTATTCCATCTCTGTTTAATCTTTATGGCTTTATAGCACTTAAGGGCAGAAGCATCTTAAATCTACAGCTTCAACCACTCTCTTTAATTTCAGATTTGAAAATTCAGCTGCTTTTTAAAGATTTTACATGAATGTCTAGCTGGCATTTCAAACTTAAATGTCCAAACTAAAAACTTCTGAATTTCTATATGGCACCCCTACCAAAGAATCCTCTCCTTCTCCAGCTTTTCTCATTTCAATAAATAGCAGTCTTTTGCCCAGCTAACTGGGGAGACACACACACACACACACACACACACACACACACACACACACACACACACACACCTTGGAGAAATATTTGACTCCTCTTAAATCCTCATCCAATTCAACATCTATACTGATCATTCTGCTTTTTTATTATTAATAATAATTTTTATTGTTTTCATAACTCAGCCACCCTCTCCTTCCCCTCTGAACAAACCCCAGCAACCCTCAGTTTGTTTCCTGAGATTAAGAGTCCCTTTTAGTTTGTCTCCCTACCCGGTCCCATCGTCTTTCATTTTTTCCCTCCATACCCCCCTGACGACCCCCTACCCTGCCTCTCAAATTCCTCATATCAGAAAGACCATATGATAATTGTCTTTCTCTGATTCACTTATTTCACTCAGCATAATCCCCTCCAATTCTATCCAGGTCCTTGCAAATGGCAGGATTTCATTCTTTTTGATGGCTGCATAGTATTCCATTGTACATACACACCACTTCTTTATCCATTCATCTGTTGATGGACATCTAGGTTCTTTCCATAGTTTGGTTATCGTGGACATTGCTACTATAAACATTCAAGTGCATGTGCCCCTTCAGATCACTACGTTTGTATCTTTAGGGTAAATACCCAGTAGTGTGATTGCTGGGTTGTAGAGTAGCTCTATTTTCAACTTTTTGAGGAATCTCCATACTGTTTTCCAGAGTGGCTGCACCAGCTTGCATTCCCACCAACAGTATAGGAGGGGTCCCCTTTCCTCACATCCTCGCCAATATCTTGTCGTTTCCTGACTTGTTAATTTTAGCCATTCTGACTGGTGTAAGGTGGTATCTCTCTGTGGTTTTGATTTGTATTTCCCTGATGTTGAGGGATGTTGAGAACTTTCTCATGTGTCTGTTGGCCATTTGGATGTCTTCTTTGGAGAAATGTCTGTTCATGTCTTCTGCCCATTTCTTGATTGGATTATTTGTTCTTTGGATGTTGAGTTTGATAAATTCTTTATAGATTTTGGATACTAGCCCTTATCTGACATGATGTAAGGAAATGGTCCAGTTTTATTCTTTTGCATATGCTCACGGCTCTGGTTTTGAAAAATATTCAGTGTCTTGCCACTTTAATCACCTATATCATTAATGTTCTAGTCCAAGACACTGTTGTCAATCAGTTGGATTACTGCAATGCATTCTTGCTCCCTTACAACATCCAGCATGTTCTCTCCCAAATGCTTAACAGATCATATCACTTCCTTGTCCAAAAACTCTGGCTTCCAATCTTACTCAGACTAAAAATTTCCCACTCTTTGATATTGGGTTATATTTGGTATATTAACTCTAAAAAGATGAGCATCCTCCACCTGAGATGGTTACAGAAAAAGTGGTGTTCTTGGAGAGGGACATTTTCTTTCTTTTTAAAAAAAATTTATTTATTTGAGAGAAAGAGAGAGAGCACAAGTGGGGGGGGGGTACTGCAGGGAAAGAGGGAAAATCAGGTTCTGTTCTCTGCTGAGTTGGGAGCCCAATGCGGGGCTCAATCACAGGACTCTGAGATCATGACCCAAGCTGAAGGCAGATGCTTAATCAACTGAGCTACCCGGTGTCCTGGAGAGGAACATTTTGTAGACAGTAAAAGAAATATTCTGTGTAGAGGTTTAGAATGTAAATGAATAATCTGTCAGGCAGAGTAGAAATGATAGATAGGTCAGGGAAGACATTGGGAGCTTTTACTTAGATTGTGACAAAGGATGTCAAGAATATGAAATATGGTGGAGGTAGCTACTAGGCAAGTCTATATTTAATTCAAGTGTTAGTTTAGATCAAAGACCCATAGATTTAGATTCAGGCTGAAAGAATCAAGGCGAGGCTGTTCAATGCTGACGGAAAGTCTTGGGAACGGCATATTCATGGTCATAGAATCATAAAGAACCCAAGAAAGAAGGCAAAAAATCAAGGGGACAGAATTGGTGCCACTGGTTCGACTACTCTTTTCTATTTTTTGATTCTTTAATCAATGCCAATGGCTGGAAGTTCTGAGTTTCATTTTATTTAAAAGGGTCGTGTGCCTGAGTGGCTCAGTGGGTTAAAGCCTCTGCCTTTGGCTCAGGTCATGATCTCAGGGTCCTGGAATCGAGGCCCACATAGGGCTCTTTGCTCAGCAGGGAGCCTGCTTCCTCTTCTCTCTCTCTGCCTGCCTCTCTGCCTGCTTGTGATCTCTCTGTCAAATAAATAAATAAATCTTTAAAAAAAATTAAAGGGGTCATTTCACTTCTAAGATCAAGTCTTTATTTATTTTAACTCTTGTCATATCCATGACCTTCAAATTTCTTTCTTCCTAATGATTTTGCATTGTAGTTTCTTTTTAATGTTAGAAATAATTTTAGAAATTTGGAAGTTAAAGAAAACTCTAATAAATGCAGAAAAAAGACAATGGGATTTTCTTCCAGTTTGATGGTTTTTCAAGATAGCTATGGCCTCAGGAGGTTACAAGGCTGTAACGTTCCTTACAACATGCAAGTGTGTATTTTGGTCAATCCTTAAATTTTTAAATAATTAGTACTTTTGGGCATTTCAATTTCTTGTAACTCATGTTCACAAAAAGATCAATTCCTATGAATATCTTTAACCCTATATCCTAGACAGTAAGTTTTCCAGGAAAAAATGCTTTTGCTAATTTGTGACACTGTTACTTTTAAATATTCTGTAATATTATCTTCATGCTGAGGTTTCATTTCACTTGTACCCTTTTCTGACCTATGGTATTATAATCTTAAATGTATTGTAAAGAATCAACCAGTAAAATTTTCTGTGTAATAATGCCTTAAGTCTGTCAAGTGTTTTTCTCATGTACAAATGATTTTTACATACATTCTCCCTTTGCTGTTCAAAAGAGCCTGTAAGGTACACCCAGATCACCTCTGCCTGTTTACAAAGAAGAAATAAGGATCAACAATGTTTCATAGCTTGCTAATAAGTATACACAATAGAGCGGGGCCCAGATATTCTGATTCTTTTTTTAAAAAATAGTATTTATAGGGGCACCTGGGTGGCTCAGTTGGTTAAGCGACTGCCTTCAACTCAGGTCATGATCCGGGGGTCCCGGGATCGAGTCCCACATCAGGCTCCCAGCTCCACAAGGAGTCTGCTTCTCCCTCTGACCTTCTCCCCTCTCATACTCTCTATCTCACACACACACTCTCTCTCAAATAAATAAATACTATTTTTTTTAAAGATTTTTTATTTATTTGACAGAGAGAAACACAGCCAGAGAGGGAACACAAGCAGGGGGAGTGAGAGAAGGAGGAGCAGGCTTCCCGCCGAGCTGGGAGCCGGATGTGGGACTCGATCCCCGGTCTCCGGGATCATGACCTGAGCTGAAGGCAGTGGCTTAACCAACTGAGCCACCCAGGCGCCCCAGATATTCTGATTCTTATTCTTTACACACCGTGATACAATGGGCATGAAATGGTTGGCCAGAAAAACCCAGGAGAAGGTATAATTTAGGATATAAACTATATTACATTGCAATATTACAGCATTCATGTTTTCACCCAGTAGGGATTCCTTTTTGATTCGTACCTAATCACAACATTATTCTTGGGGCGCCTGGGTGGCTTGTAGGTTAAGCACCTGCCTTCAGCTCAGGACATGATCCCAGGGTCCTGGAATAGAGCCCCACATCAGACTCCTTGCTCAGTGGGGAGCCTGCCTCTCCCCTGCCTGCCATTCCCCCTGCTTGTGCTTGCTCTCTGTCGCTCTCTCTCACTCGCTTTCTCTGTCAAATAAATAAATAAAATCTTTAAAAAAATTATTCTTTATGCCAAACTTTGACATAATGTAAGGGAGAATAAAATGAGTTCTTGTGGAAGAAGCACAGAAAGAACACGGAACAGGGGCCATGTGACCGAAGAACAGAATGCATTAAGTAGAGAAAACCACAGGGTCAGAGTGGCTTGTGAATAGAGAGCTCACAAGCAAAACTGGCAGAAGATACCCTACAGAGCATAAGGAAGAAAACGAAAGCTTCGCAGATAACACAGTAAATGAACTTTAAATGAACTTTATGTAGTTGTAGGCGCATAAGCCAGTCATTATCTACAGAGATTTATACCCGATTTCTCCAGTGTTATTTAGATCAAAGATTCTCAATAGAATAGTTTATATTGGCTGTCACCCGTTCTCCCTTAGTCTAGAATTAACTGCCAGCCATAGGGATTTATTTAGCTATTCTGCTGATCTTTAAAGTCTTAGAAGGGTTCCGTAGTAACTCACTCCATCCAGTGCTGGCCATAATCTCTTGGACTTGCCTGCTAGCTCTGCAGTCAGGGGTGGCAAGTAAATATGGCATCCCATGACACTGAATGCATCTATAAATACCAACTATATCGGGAACACATTGACAGGGATGTAACAAATCTGATCCCTAGTCATGCTTGCAGCCTGTATTATCTACATATCTATAAGGAAGATCCGGTAACTTTTCTTAAGGAGTCTAGAAAGTCAAATCTTTGTTTTCTTTATTTCCTGAGGCAAAGGAGAAGTAAGAGTGTTATTTCCATAACTGTAATGAATAGTAACCTATCAGAGTCTCTGTTCAGCTGTACTTTGGTGCTTTCTAAAAAGAATAGCCTATTAAATGAATTTGTCTTTCCATTGAGGCAAATACAGGGAGCAGCAGCAAATACTCTCCCACCAGAAAAACTAATATTTGCACTTTTGTCTCTAAAGATAATGTAGTTTTTCTTTCTTCCCTTTTTATTTTCTCTCTGTGTGCCTGGTGACCTAAAGCTGTAATTGATTTTAGACTGAAGGTTTTTTAATGAGTGTTTTACAATGAGGCATTTATTGCAGAGAGCCACAGGCCCTAAATCTTCATGTCTCAGAATTAGTATTTACCATTTCTTCTCTCCTGGAGAATAGAGACAACAAAAGTACAAAGAAGTTAGACAAGTCAAGCTAAAAGGAAAATGAATACACGGAAAACTACAAGAGAACATGAAAGAAGATGAGGAGATGAGCAAGAAGTGATTCAGCAACATAAAATCCACTGAGGACAAATAAGCACATGACCTAGAGGACAACTAAGTATCTGATAACGATCACTTATGAAAGCATCTGTCTTTTAGGGGAAAATTCCTGCTCCTTTCTTTCTTCCCCATCTCTCTGTGTCAGAAGCCGTTCCTTCTTTCTGATTTTGTTGTTGTTTTCTTTCAATTCGATGGCTTAACATTTTATTCTCAACATTTTAAAACACTATATTTATACATACTATATATATATCTAATATATTATATATATACAGCTATATTCTCTTTTAAATGGAATTTATCTAATTAATAGATTTTCGTATGTTAAAACATCTTTGTATCTCATGAATAAAACTCATATGGTCATGGTGTATGATCCTCTTAATGTTCTCTTGAATTCAATTTTCTAGTATTTTGTTGAGGATTTTTGCATGCTTATATATCAAGAATATTAGACTATAGTTTCCTTTTCTTGTAGTGTCCTTGTCTGGCTTCAGTATCAGGGTAATGCTGGCCTCATAAAATGAATTTGGAAGAAATTCTGAATTTTTTGAAGAGTTTGGGAAGGCTTGGTGTTAATTCTGTAAATTCACCAGAGTCATCTAATCTTGGGTTTTTCTTTGTTGGGATGTTTTTGATTACTGATTCAATCTCCTTACTAGTTAACTAAAATTCTCTGTTTCTGCATGACTTGGTCTAGTTAGGTCATATGTTTCTAGGAATTTATGCATCATCTCTAAGGTTGTCCAACTTGTTGATGTATAACTTCATAATAGTCTCTTACTGTCTTTTTATGTATGTGGCATCAGTTATAATGTTTCTTCTTTCATTTCTGATTAATTCATTTGAGTCTATTCTCTTTTTTTTTCTAAACCTAGTTAAAGGTTTTTGAATTTCTTTTAATATTTTTAAGAAATCAACTATGGGGGTGCCTGGGTGGCTCAGTCGTTAAGTGCCTGCCTTCGGCTCAGGTCATGATCCTGGAGTCCTGGCATTGAGCCCCGCATCAGGCTCCCTGCTCGGTGGGAGGCCTGCTTCTTCCTCTCTCACTCCCCCTGCTTGTGTTCCCTCTCTAGCTGTGTTACTGCCTGTCAAATAAATAAATAAAAATATCTTTAAAAATAAGCTATGTTTCCTTTATTTTAAAAATTGTTTTTCTATTCTCTATCAAAATTTTGATATGTATATATTAAGATGATCATAAGATATTAATCCTTCATTTTGTTACTGTCATATATCACATTTATTGATTTGCAAATGATGAGCCATTTTTGCCGATCATAAACTCTACTTGATCACAATGAATGGTCCTTTTACAGTTGAATTCAGTTGGCTAGTGTTTTATTGCATCTATGTTTATTAAAGATATTGGCCTGTAATTTTCTTTTCTTGTGATGTCCTTGCCTGATTTTGCTATCAGAGTAAAGTTGGCCTCGTGAAATGAGTTTGAAATTATTTCTTCCTCTTTGGCTTTTTGAAGAATTTGAGAACAATTGGCATTAATTCTTTGAATGTTTGGCAGATTTCACCAGTGAAACCATCTGGTCCTGGGCTTTCCTTTGTTGGGATGTTTTTAATTACTGAATCAATGTTCAGACTTCTATTTCTTCGTGTTTTAGTTTTGGTAGGCTGTATGTTTCTAGGACTTTCCCTCTTTCTTCTAAGTTATGTAATTTGTTGACATATAATTGTTCATAGTAGTTTTTATGATTCTTACTATTTTTGTGTTACCATGTCATAACATTTCCTCTTTCATTTCTGATATTCATTTTAATCTTCTCTTTTTTCTTAGTGAATTTTTCAGTCAGTTATTTTATTATTCAGTTCCAATATTTCCATTTGATCCTTTGCATGTTTTCTATCTGTTGAAATTCTTACATTCTTCATCGTTTTTCTCCTGAATTTTGAGAACCTTTATAGTGGTTAACTTGAATTCTCTGTCAAGTACTTAACATATAACTGTTTTATTAGGATTAGTTACTGGAGTTTTATTTTTATTCCTTTGTTCAGGCCATGTTTCACTGTTTCTTACTTCATTTTCTTTGACTCTGTGTTAGTATCTGTGCAATAGAAAAAAACCAAAAAAACAAAAAAACAGACAGCTCTCCCAGTCTTCACAGACTGCTCTTGCAAAGGATAAAGCCATCTCTGATCAGTCTGGCAAGAAATTTAGGACGCCTCTAAAATCTCTTCGGTGTGTATGTCTTCTCAGGACTTGTGCATATAAATTCCCAATTAGAGGGATTTGCTGATTCCACCCCTCTTCTCCAAGAGTTTGTAATCTTTTGCTTCTTTTTGTGTCTATCTTCTATATCCTGGGTTGTCCAGACCAGCAACATTTTATAAGTTCTTTTTCTGTTCTCAGGTGCCCCAGATAGCTAGAGTATGCTGGAGACTGGAAAGGCTGAGCCCTTGCCTTGGGTTTTCACCTGAAAAATCTGAACATTGAGCATACGCTTCAGTGTCCTTTTTTCTTCCCCAGAGATAATTCAGGAGCTTGGAGTCTTGCTGGGAGAGGGGTCCCAATAGATGACTGCATGCTTGTCCAGTCCACCTTTGTTCTCAGTGGCACCCAGTCATCTAGAGTGTGCCTTGTTCCATCAGTGCTCTGAGACAAGCAAGACACAACATGGTCCCTTGGGTAGCCCCTGAAAAAGATGGAATGTTGAACATATGGCCCAACTCTTCCTTACCAAGGAGAAGCTGGGATTTGGGGTTTTTTAGAAACTTATTCTGTGCTGAGCCAGGGAGAGGGGTGATGGTGAATGCTTGCTTGCTGGTCCAAACTGTCATCTTTGTTTTCAGTGGCTCTCAGGCTTCTAGAATAAACTAGATCCTGGCAATAATCTGAAATAGGCAAGACAGAAAAGAGCAGATCTTGGAAAAGGAAGTTTTGATGCCTAGTCTATTATTTTTCTTTCCATGTTGAAGTTGGAATTTGAAGCTTATCATTTTCTTATTCTACACTGGGCTATAGGAAGGACCTATGGTGAGTGTTTGCCCACCAGTCCAGATCACCATCTTTGTTCTCAGTGGCTCCCAACCTTAGTGTTCCTGAGACTTAGATTCAGGCAAGACAGAAATGAGTTCCTTGGGAAGTCACCTGAAAAATCCAAATGTTTGATGTAATGTGCAGTCCTTTCCTTCTCTCTCCAGGGAGAAGCTAGGAGGTGGGGGTTTCCTCCCTATCTTTACAGCTCTGTGCCAAAGTGAAATTATGGTGAGTGGGTATCATAGCATTTTGTCTGTTTCTTTGTTTTACCAGCTTTGATGTGGTGGTTTCACATTCACCTGTCATTCAGGAGCCTCTGAACTAGTTTCTAGATTTCTCACAAAGGGGACTGATGAAGTACTGTTAAATTAGTTTGTCTATGGAGGGGAAGGAAAGTTTAGGGCTTTCTATCCTGCCATCTGGCTGATGTCTTCTCCTCAGAATCAAATTTTTACAATCCCTTCATAATGGACATTTTGATTATTTATTTTTTATTCTACATAACTTTTCATTAGTATCCTATAAATTTCTTGAATACAATTTCTGGATCAACAAGTACATTTTTAAGGCTTCTGAAATTATTATTATTATTTTTTAAGATTTTATTCATTTGACAGAGAGATACACAGCCAGAGAGGGAACACAAGCAGGGGGAGTGAGAAAGGGAGAAGCAGGCTTCCCGCCGAGCAGGGATTATATTCCTTAAAGGGTGCATGGATTTAGAGACCTTTGAGAGGTATATAAGAGTTATCAGACAATGTTTAAATCATCACTATCTTTCAGGGATTAGTAGGGTTAGACATAGGAAAGACACTAACCAATGGGAAGAAAAAAACATAACTCAGGTGAAGGGAAGATGAGCAAGGAATACTAAGTTGTACACTAATAAGACATATAATTAGCCTTCACTGTAGAGAACACAGGCCAGGCATACTATTTATGAATTTATTGCATTCTTGAATTCCTGTGAAAATCTCTTTCTTTTAACATTTCTACCTTATAACATAATAATAATCAAAATGTCCCGGAAGTAAGGACATGAGCACTCACTCTTAATTTTTACTCTTAGTAAATCAAACTCAGAATCTCTTTTAGTTCCTCTTTTTCTAATCTATTTCATCAGTACTGAAGCTATTTCGATAAGATGGTGGTTAAGAGTCCATTTAGCTTTTGGCCAAAAGTAATTTGCTGTTGGAATTAGGTGGAGATTTTGCTATAACATAATCCTTTCTTCAGTGCAGGGAAAATTGGACAATTATCACTTTGGGATGATTTATATAGAAAGCTACCAGAAAGCTGGTGCCTACTAGCTTTGCAATAATACAGCTGTCACAAGCCCCAAAATGTCTCTTTCATCTAGCTGGAATTTTCTTTGTTTGTTTATCTTTTTCTTTCACTTGGAGAAGCTGAAATCCTATGATAAAGAGGAAAAGAAAGTACTGATAAGCAATGATATACAATGTTGAGAAATGTTTCTGCCTTTTCTTTACTAGCTCTTTTTAGTTTTTTCTAATTTTTGAATACATGTTTGGTGCAGAAGTGTGTATACATGTTTGGCTGCGGCCTTAATCTGGAAATTGCAGAACATCAAATGAAAGGAAAAAAGTACGATTCTGTGATTGGAAACCCTTTGTTGATGGAAAGAACATGTAGTCTAAGACATAGTACCACAGATGAAGTGCAGGACTGAGGAGAACGTAATGTCTCTGTATTCTTTGTGAATGCCTGTGTGTAGCTTCCACTTTATTTTTTTTAATTTTTTTAAAGGTTTTATTTATTTATTTGACAGAGAGAGATCACAAGTAGGCAGAGAGGCAGGCAGAGAGAGGAAGCAGGGTCCCCGCCAAGCAGAGAGCCCGATGCGGGCTCAATCATCACCCGAGATCATGACCTGAACTGAAGGCAGAGGCTTTAACCCACTGAGCTGCCCAGGTGCCCCACTTTCTTTAATAATAATGAACAAAAATTAAAAATATATAAATAAATAAATAAATAAATAAATAAATAAATAGAAACAATGGTGGATACTGAGATTGTAACAGAATTTATAATTCTCACTGGGTAGGGGTGCCTGGGTGGCTCAGTTGGTTAAGCAACTGCCTTCAGCTCAGGTCATGATCCTGGAGACCTGGGATCGAGTCCCACATTGGGCTCCCTGCTCAGCGGGAAGCCTGCTTCTCCCTCTCTCACTCTCCCTGCTTGTGTTCCCTCTCTCTCTGTGTTTCTGTCAAATAAATAAAATTTTTTAAAAATTATTATAATTCCACTGGATAGCATCAATAGTTTTATAATTCCTTAGGCTATTTCTAATCATAATCAGCCTAAATATTTTGACAATTTTTTTTTAATAAAAAGATAGCTCATGCTAACCTGGTAGTTTCCTGCCAATCTACTCCTTCGAGAATAATTAGGTGCTCTTGCCATGGCACATAGTGTTTTTAGGAAGTACTTCTCACACTTTTACATAAGACCTGGCATTGTTGGGGCGCCTGGGTGGCTCAGTCATTGGTCATCTGCCTTTGGCTCAGGTCATGATCCTGGGATCAAGCCTTCCCTGCTGGTGGGAAGCCTGCTTTTCCCTCTCTCACTCCCCCTGCTCGTGTTCCCTCTAGCTGTGTTTCTCTGTCAAATAAATAAAATCATAAAAAAAAAAAGACCTAGCCTTGGTTATTTTTCACCGGACAACATGACCAGTGCTGAAGTGCCTAGGAATAATTATTCTTCCAGATGTTGGTTTTGCTTTATTACATTGCAGGATCCTTCAATTCCCCCAACCAAGTTGCTATGGGATAAATGACCTCTTTCTTTAAAAATTCCCCTTAAGCTGGAAAGCTGAAGAAGTAAACTAAAGCCAGCAGGATTGTTTGTAGAAGAGTAAACACACAAAAACAATTTAAAATGAAAGGTGAAAGAAGAACAAGAAAATTCTAATAGAATAATAGGTGACTCTTTTTCCACATAGACAAAAACACTCATGCTGAACAAGAGGCCTTGTGGCAAGCAACTGATTTATGTACTCAACTTTTGAACTACATAGTTAACATTCAGCCATTATATATTTAATTGAAATGTTAGGCATATTAGTCATTTGTGGGTATGCACATTCCAAACCCTCACCAATGTGCTCAAAAGAAAAATATTGAAAGTAATGTAATTGAGTGATGAAATATTTATTTTATGAAACATTAAAATGTTTAAAAGTTCATTTCTGGGGAAGTCATCTGTTAACAATAGTAAAAGAACTAAGAAACTTATTTTTTTAATGAAAAATGCATATTTTCCAAGTCAAGTTTTTGTAAAAACAATAGAATTTAACACATCTGTATCTTCCGTGTTTCTTACAGACAGAACCATCAGTTAAGATGAACATGTTTATTTTATTAAAAATAAACAAACAAACATGACATTGTCTAAGTGAACATGAAAATTTGACTCTCAGTCAAAAATTTCCACATGACCATCTGTATTTAGAAATCATTTAGGGAGAAAAACTCATGACTCCACAGAAACACAGCATTAAATGTAGTTACTTCTAAAAAAGAACAGGATGCAAATAATTTATATCTTTTTATTCATTTCCATTTTCATTGAACATTGGGGAAGCCCTGTTCTGGTATCTCTTGCTCATATAAGATTAGCCAGCATGTTTTGATAGTCGAGTGCTTTTAAAGTCCTGGTTGGTAACCACTAACATCTCCAATCACCTCCAGGTTTCAGTCCTTCTCTTTAAAGCTGAAAGGAGTTCTTAGTCTTAATCAATCCCTGAAGCAGGAAACTGTGAGCAATAATTATAGTGATGAGAGGGCAGCTGATAAATACTCTCAACTATGAGATGAACAGAGAAAATTTAGAGCCTCTGGAATGGCCAAAAATTCTAATAAAGGAAATGACTCTCCTGATGAAGATCTGTAGTCATCATCACATTTAGTATGACAGATGAATAAATAAGATGACCCGAAGGAAGCCAGCATACAGATATTTTCTAGTTATCCACTCCTAACCATGTCACTATTTCTCTTTTAAATAAAGGCTATTGGAGCCCCTGGGTGACTAAGTTGTTGGGCATCTGCCTTTGGCTCAGGTCATGATCCTGTGATTCTGGGATCAAGTCCTGCGTTGGGCTCCCTGCTCAGCGGGAAGCCTGCTTCTCCCTCTCCCTCTCCCTTTCCCTTGGTTTGTGTTCACTCTCTCACTGTCTCTCTTTCTATCAAATAAACAGAATCTTTGAAAAAAATGTTATTGCTAATACCAGAAAAGTACTTTTATTGCTATTGAATTTCAAATTGAATATGAGCTTGGTGTCCACAAGACTCAGGTTTGGCACCAAATGAGCTTCAAAGATACACAGTCCAGAAATCTGAAGATACTGAGAAGGAAATACTAGCATTAACTGAAGTTCTTTAATGGAGACTATAGGCACTTAATCAATACCAACAAAGCTTTCATTTGTTTCTACTCTCTGTATGTGTATATGTAGTATATACTATATCTATCAAAAATTATATATTATACAAATTATATACAATATATTATATATTACATACATACTACACACACACACACACACACACACACACACACAACACACACATACACACGGTACATTGGAACTCCTCAGGCACTAAACTCCCTAAATGTTCATCTAAATGTACCTACATTTTTTGGTAAAGATTTTATTTATTTATTTCATTTTAAAAATTTATTTATTTTTTTATTGAGAGGGAATAGGGTGAGGGGCAGAGGGAGAGAGAGAACCTCAAGCAGATTCTGTGCTGATAGTAGAACCTCACTCAGGATTCAACCTCACAACACTGAGATCATGACCTGAGCTGATATCAAGAGTTGGAGGCTTTGGTGGTGGGTACTGGGGACACCTAAAGCATGGAGCACTGGGTGTGGGGAATGGGGAATGAGTCCTGAAACACTGGAAAAAAAAATTTTAGTAACAATAAAAAAAAAAAAAGAGTTGGAGGCTTAACTCATACTGGAGCCCCCCTCACCTGCATGTTTTTGTCTCTCATTCTCCTCTTCTCTCTTTGCTGTGTAGGTTAACTTAGTTTATTTGACTTGCAGCTTCACTATCTGTTAGCTTTATTTATTCCATGGGATCTACACCACACACAAGAAACAGACAATTATGTAATATTACTTGAGTGGAGATTAGGGCATGCATTGTGAGTTACCAAAAATGTCCTCTTTGGGGCAGGAGTCTCTAAATCAAATTACCATGCATCATTTATCTTAGTTATCTAAAAATTGCTTTAGCATATTAAATACAGTTCGACACCTCAGTAGCACACTTGCCATAATGCAAGTTTGGGTATTATGGGACTATGATTTGGCTCACATCCTTTACCCGGCACCATGCTTGGATGGAGATGGGCTAATGTGTGGGGGGTTGTTGGGAAGTGGCTGCCTTGTGATCATTTGGGATGAGATGTTCTCAGTGCACTGTAAGGTGTCTGTGTACACTAGACATTTTACCATCTTTACTTCTGTACATTTGTACAATGTAGTCTACATGAAAAATAGCATTTTATGTCCCATTTCAGTAACATGACATACATTTTAAGAAACCGAATTTTGTGGAACAGTTTTATATCATTTGCATAGGAGTTACCTTTATATTGGTTACATAAATAATACATGCTTGTTATAAAGAATTCAATTAGTACAGGGAGGCAGAGAAGAAAGTAAAAACTTCACCCCAAAACTTATCACCTAGTTACAGCTCATATGAATATTGAACACTATTCCTATTTCTTTCTATCAAACACATAATACGGCTTTGTATTTCAAATAATAAAAAGATTTTGTGAGGAACACTTTCACGTATAAAAAGAGTTATCTGAAGTAGACATATCCAAGTGAGTCTTACCTAGCCCACAGTGTGATAAACTTCCATCACAGACTGTCACTCTAAGAAAGGTTATTCTTTCTGTGTGAGAATCCAAACAAACCAGAGCAATAACATCTACATTTACTGTCTGCTGCCCAGTTCAAGAAATCTTTTGTGTTGTTAGTATGAAATTTCCAAATAAGGAGCCCTTCCAGATTTAATGCCACCTTCTTCCTCCTTCTCTTCTTTTTCTCCTTCTCCTTTCTTCTTCCTCTTCATTTTCTTCTTCTCCTCCTCCTTCTCCTTCTCCTTCTCTTTCTTCTTCTTCTTCTTCTTCTTCTTCTTCTTCTTCTTCTTCTTCTTCTTCTTCTTCTTCTTCTGCTTCTTCTTCTTCTTCTTCTTCTTCTTCTTCTTCTTCTTCTTTAATTTTATGTATTTATTTGACAGAGAGAAACACAGCCAGAGAGGAAACACAGGCAGGGGGAGGGTGAGAGGGAGAAGCAGGCTTCCTGCCAAGCAGGGAGCCAGATGTGGGGCTCAATCCTAGGACTCTGGGATCATGAGCTGAGCTAAAGGCAGACACTTAATGACTGAATCACCCAGGCACCTTAGGTTTAATGCCCTCTCAAGAGTACTTCTTTTAAAAGTACTTATACTTATTTTTAAAAAGGTTTTATTTATTTGAGAGAGAGAGTGTGCAGAGGCATGAGCTGGAAGGTGGGGGAGGGTGTGGTGGGCAGGGGGAGAGTATAACAATGATGTAGTGCTCAATGCCAGGACCCTGAGATCAAGCGCCAAGCCAAAGGCACATGCTTAACCGAGGGAGACACCCAGATGCTCCAAAAGTACTTATACTTTTCACAGGCTTCAACTGATAATAATAGCAATCAAGAATCTCATCCCCAGGAATCAGCAAATCAGTTAAACTATAGTCCTTATAAAGCAGAGCTTGAGTTGGGCATCTTGGGCCTGGGTAGCAAACTCCCCAGATGTCCATTTAAACACATTATATGGTCTTCTCTCCATTTGCCCCAACATATTCTTCCTGGCATGTGGTGTAGAGTTGAGTGGGATAGGGTGGTCAGAGGTTATTCACCTCCTGTCTACAAACCTTACAGAATTAATTTTCCCCGGTCGAGGTACAGGTGGATAAAATCAATTATTTAGACAACGGATGCCAGGTTTAAAAAAAGAAAGGCAAGGGGCACCTGGGTGGCTCAGCTGGTTAGGCATCTACCTTTGGCTCAGGTCATAATCCTGGTGTCCTGGGACCAAACCCTGTGTTGGATTCCCTGCTCAGCAGGGGCTCTGCTTTTCCCTCTCTCACTCCCTCTGCATTTCCTCTCTTGCCATGTCTCTTGTGAAATAAATAAGTAAATAATCTTTAAAAATAAAATAACAATAAAATAATTCTAAAAATGGCAATAAAGGCTCAAACCAAGACATAACAGCGACCTTAAACTCAGACAGCTAAGTCTCAAATCCTGATTTGCTACTAACCAGCTGTTGACCTATGCAAATAACTGTTTTAACCTCAGTTTCTTCATTTCTAAAATGAAGGTAACACCACATAAAGTTGTAGTAACAATTAAAAAGAGCAATAATTATTAAAACTTTTATAAATGTTAAACAATGTTAAACATGTTTAACAAATATCAAAATTCTTAGTTCATCTTAATCTGTTTCTTAACAGATGTCACTTTCTTCAGATTTCCAATTAATCCCATTATACTAGGAAGAAAATAATATGACACATCACCAATGGGAAACTTAATCAGATTACCCAGATCAGGTAGGATCCAGAAAATTAGACTATATCTCCCACCTCCTAGTGCCTTTCTGGGTCTTTGGGCACATGTTGCCTTTAAGGACCAGTGGTTCTCCTTTAGTCACTCTTAAGAGTAAGCCCTCTTCTAATTAACTGGTTAAAAAAAAAAAAAAGTCTGCATTTATTTCACAGCATGAAAGAGGAAGAAGTCTTTTGTGGTTCTCTCCAATACTGAATCTAGCTGTTTCTTAGGACAATAATTCAATGCATTCTAATGGGTAGAAGTCATTCATGTATGCCTACACCTGTTCAGGAAATGAAGTTCCTAGATCATTAAGTAAGAGACAAGGAAGCTTACTGGAGTCCAGACAACATGATTACTAGCGAGTTAAAGATGCTAAAGAGAAGAAAACGCAAGGGATTTCAAATTTCCAACCAGCAACAGTCATGGTCTTGCTGGGTTTTGAGTACACCTAGTAGCCAGTTTTTAACACCTTTTTGTGGAAAGCCCAAGTGATATTTTTGAGATGATAAATATGTGAGAGCTTGTTTCTATGTAGGGGCTTGGAAACAAAAACAAAGACAAAAGAAATGCATTTTGAAAAGATAAGTTTATCAATGAGAACTTAATCCACAGGTGAGTATGCTGAGGCTGTAGAAAATTTCAGGAATTCTTTTGTCCCATTCACATCCTGCGCTCATATGTTTTTGATTCTGACCTTTAGAAGTTTGGAATAGCAGAGTTGCTCCTCAGCAGCAGTGGCAGTGAAGGTAGGAATGGTGGTAATTGCAACAGGAATTAATTTGAACCCTTCCTAGCTCAGACACCCTGTTAGGGGCTTTGCATACCCCAGCTTAATCTTTGTACTGTTTAACAGCATGGATAATTCAATAGCTACCTTTGATTACAGGCTTCTCATGTACAGAAGCTGTGCTGTTGTTACAGAGAGAGAGAAGTTGGGAGATGGGCAGATGGAGGGAGAGAGGAAATGTCAAGCAGGCTCTATCCCAGCTCTTAACCCAGCACAGGCCTCAATCTCAGGATAAGACCAATTGAACCATCCAGGCTCCCCTGTGCTGTTTCTTATATACACAATCTCCTTTAATTTTCTATTTTAATTCTGTAGGGTTAGTATTATTCTTTACTTCATAAATGTGAGAACTTATTTTCAGAGGTGTTAACTTAAGTGACTTACTAGTGGTGTGAATGTATTCTGTGTAGTTATATAGTTTATAATTGGTGCAACTGGTTTTTATCATATTATATTGCATTAATTCAGACACATTTTATTATTGCCTTTACCATTAATAATAAATAATTTTGATTTGGGACCTCAAACAATGTTTGTCTCAAACATTATACTGGATGCCTTATTATCTAATTTTGATTAATACTCACATTTACCTATATGATTACTCTTCTCCCTCTTTAATAGATTAAGATGCTGAGGTTCAGAGAGATGGGTCTCTCAGGCTAAAGCTATACAGGAATGAATCTGGTAAAATACTGATCCAGGCCTGTATTGGTCCAAAGGTTATAGTTTCCATAACCTTGGCTACTGGACTGACCCGGGGAAAACAAACGAACTAAAATAACAGGGACTGCCTCATTTTTAGGTGTACAGATATTTAGTATCATAGTTAAAATACGTATGAGATTAATCTCTAACACTGACTGGGACCAGTGAGCTTCACTGACATACAACAATACAGGAAATGCCAAACTGCTGGCACTAACACTTTAATCCAGCCACTAGTCTGAGTATATTTCAAACACCCCTCAAATTTCATCTCATAATTCAGGTGAAGTGAATAAGACATAAGTTGTATTTTATCAGAATGATACCTAGGAAGTAAAAATGGAAGTGTCATGGCAACTTTTTATTTTTTCATCCAATTTTAGGTTTTGTATACCGAGCATCGAGTCTGACGTGCGTAGAAATTAAGTATGAATTCTTTTCCCCTGGGATTGGCAGCAAGGTGAGGGGACTTGCAATCTGTGAATCTGTTAATATTATAGTGGAGGAATTAGTGTAATAAGGGAAGTACGGGAAACAAGATATATGAGGACAAGGAAGAAAGAAATAAAACTATCAATATTTGCAGATCACATAATAGTATCTGTAGGAAGTCCAGAATAATTCACATACAAATCATTAGAATTTATACATAAAATTGAACGTTTACTGGTAAAGAAAGTCAATATAGAAAGGAAATCTTTATATACTAGCAAGGAACACTTCAAAAATAAAACATTTAAGATTTTGTAATTAACATTTAAAATCACATTGAAAAGCACCAAATACTTAGAAACATATCTAAAAGGTTTGCAAAACTGTTATTCTGGAAACTATAACACATAGCTGAGAAATACAAAGATTATTCAAGTAAATATTTATGAATCTGAAAATTTAATACTGTAATGGGGTCAATTCTAACTGAAACCGATTTATAGATTGATTGTAATCTTATTCATCATTCAAAATGGCATAATAAAATACATTATTGTTGAATTCCATTGTTGAAATTCTAAAATTTATTATACAAATGCAAAGGGGAGGGACACCTGGGTGGCTCAGTAGGTTAAACATCTGCCTTCTCAGACAAAGGGCTGGTATCCAAGATCTCTAAAGAACTACTCAAACTCAACACCCAAAAAGAAGATGAACACATCAAAAAATGGGCAAGAGACCTGAAGAGGCACTTCTCCATAGAAGATATACAAACGGCTAACAGACACATGAAAAAATGTTCAGCGTCACTAGCTATCAGGGAAATCCAAATCAAAACCACTCTAAGATACCACCTTACACCAGTCAGAATGGCCAAAATTAACAAGACAGAAAACAACAAGTGTTGGAGAGGCTGCGGAGAAAGGGGAACCCTCTTACACTCTTGGTGGGACTGTAAACTGGTCTAGCCGCTTTGAAAAACAGTGTGGAGATTCCTTAAAAAATTGAAAATAGAGCTACCCTATGACCCTGCAATTGCACTACTGGGCATTTACCCCAAAAATACAGATGTAGTGAAAAGAAGGGCCATATGTACCCCAATGTTCATGGCAGCAATGGCCACAATCGCCAAACTGTGGAAAGAGCCAAGGTGCCCATCAACAGATGAATGGATAAAGAAGAAGTGGTACATATATACAATGGAATACTATGCTTCCATCAGAAAGGATGAATATCCAACTTTTGTAGCAACATGGACTGGACTGGAAGAGATTATGCTGAGTGAAATAAGTCAAGAAGAGAAAGTCAAGTATCACATGGTTTCACTTACTTGCAGTGCATGAGGGGTAACCTGGAGGAGAGTGGGAGAAGGAAAGTAAATGGGAACTAGGGTAATCCAGGGAAAGAAATGAAATAACAGAGACTTTGGACACAGAAACAAACTGAGGGACTTGGAGGGAAGGGGATGAAAGGATGGGAGAGCCTGGTGGTGGGTACTGGGGACACCTAAAGCGTGGAGCACTTTGGAATGGGGAATGAATCTTGGAACACTGGGAAAAAAATTAAGTAACAATACGAAAAAAAAAAATCTGCCTTCAGCTCTGGACATGATCCCAGGGTCCTGGGATCAAGTAGTGCATTGGGCTTTCTGCTCAGCAGGGAGCCTGCTTCTCCCCCTGTTCATCCCCTTCACTCTTTCTCCCTCTCTCTCAAAAATAAATAAATAAAATCTTTTTAAAAATGCAAAGAAGAAAGACTAATCAAGGCAAAGAACAAATCTGAAGAACTTACCTTCTAAATATCAATTCTTATCAGAGCTATGGGGAAAACATATATGATCTTTGTGACGTTAGGGGACAATTTCTCAGATTTTTCTCATAAAAAGCAACTTAACATAAAGGAGATAAATTGATTCAAATTAAGTAAACTAGGAACCACTATTAAATAAAAGAGTGAAAAGACAAACCAAAGTGAGAGAACAAAGAAGGTATATATTAATATAAGGAATATATAAAGACCAATTAATAAATAAAGACAGGACATCAAATATAAAAATGGAAAAAAACTTAGATAAGCTTTCACAAAGAAGAATATTCAAATAACTAAAAATTACATTTAAAAATGCTTTACTTTATTAATCATTAGAAAAAGGCAAATTAAAACCATATGTGATACCATTAGACACCATTAGAAAGAAGTAAAATTTATTTTTTTACTTTTAAAATTTTTCAGATATGGATTTCTTTTTTAAAGATTTATGTATTTTTTGAAAGCAAGAAAATGAACATGAGTGTGAAGGGCAAAGGGAAAGAGAGCGAGAGAATCTCAAGCAGACTCTATGCTGAGCCCGATGCAGGTTCACTCTTATTACCCTTAGATCATGACCTGAACCAAACCAAGACCTGGATGCTTAACCAACTGAGCTACCCAGGTGCCCTAGGAATGGCTAAAATTTAAAAACAAAAACAGGAAAATGAAAAGCTTGACAATATTCCACACAGGCAAGGATGTGGAACAAATAGAGCTCTCTTACACTTCTGGGCTGATAGGAAAGTACACATGTATGATCACCTTGGAAAACTCTTCAGCAATATCAGCTAAAGCTGATCATATGTACAGCCTATGATCCAGCAATACTATTCCTAGATGTATACTCAACCAAAATGTGTACAATATGTTCATAAAAAAAACAAGTGCAAAAATATTCGTAGCAGCACTATTTGGAATAATTCCCAGAAACAACCCACATGTCTATCAATTCTAGAATGAATAAATTTCTCTGTATTCATTCAATGGAATACAATAGCAATGAAAATAATAAATTAATATACACAGTGAAGTAAATGAATCCCACATATATATTGTGAAATGATGGAGGTAGACACAAAAGAGTAATAGCTTATACAAATTTATTTATATAAAGACAAAAACCTGATAAAATTAATTTATAATATTAGGAGCCAGAATATTAATGACCTTAGAAGAAAAGACAGGTGTGGTGACCAGAACACGTCAAGCCTCCGCACATCAGAAAGTTACTCTAGTTTGATCTGAGTGGTGATTACCTGGATGTGCTCCTTTTGTGAAAATTAACTAAACTGAACACCTATGATTTGTGTATGATTGTTATATTTCAGCAACAAATAAGTCTATTTAAATAAACAAAATGAAGAGTTTAGTCCTGTAAGATGGAAGGTCCTTTGAAATGTTTGAGATAGAATAAACTAGATAACACATATACAACATCCAGGTAAGGAGAGAGTAATAATCAGATCCAGAAAAATTTTTATTGTAAGAAAAGTGTAGGGGTGCCTGGGTGGCTCAGTTGTTAAGCGTCTGCCTTTGGCTCAGGTCATAATCCTGGAGACCCAGGATCAAGCCCTGCATCTGGATCTCTGCTCCGCGGGAAGCCTGCTTCTTCCTCTCTCACTCCCCCTGCTTGTGTTCCCTCTCTGGCTATGTTTCTCTCTGTCAAATAAATTTTAAAAATCTTAAAAAGAAAAAAGAAAAAGGAAACATTTTCTTTCCCCCACTCATGTCTGCTCCCAAGTTAATACATGCTGAAGATTGCTTCCTCTTGTTTGTCTTCTCACCAATGTTCTTTGCTCATGTAGCTTCTATTTTCTTTCTACATCTGGAGCTTCCCTGACATGGAATATCATTTCCCTTCATTTATCCCCTCTGTGAACTCTTTTTTGTTTTTTTTTTAAAGAGTTTATTTATCTGACAGAGAGAAACATAGCCAGAGAGGGAACACAAGCAGGGAGAGTGAGAAAGGGAGAAGCAGGCTTCCCGTCTAGCACGGAGCCTGATGTGGGGCTCGATGTGGGGCTCGATGTGGGGCTCAATGTGGGGCTCGATGTGGGGCTCGATGTGGGGCTCGATGTGGGGCTCGATCCCGGGTCTCCAGGATCATGACCTGAGCCGAAGGCAGTCGCTTAACCAACTGAGCCACCCAGGCACCCTGTCCCTCTGTGAACTCTTAAGCAAGACTAGTGTTTTGTAGATTCTCCTCAGGAAATGAGGAGGTGATAATGAGGAAGCACAACACAGCTGGCCATAAAAGACTGAGCATAGTGATCTTTAACCTATAGTATCGCCTTACCCTTGCCACAGGGACTTTCCCACTCTAGTTTTTTCTCTCCTCATCTCTGGACTTGTTTGGACTTCCTTTCTCTAGTTCAAGAGTAATAAAGGATGTCCCAAACACTGTTTTTGTTGTTGTTGTTTTGTTTTGTTTTGTTTGTTTGTTGTTTTTGTAAAGTTGGTCCCACAGTGTCTGAAAATACTATGTAGGTAGACCAGTAGGAAGCCTGGCCCCAATTATGAAAAGAATAAATCAATAAGCATCATTACTAAGTAATGTTAATGGAGTTCAATTGAGAGATGCTAGATATAACTTTTGATATCATCAGGTGAAATAGGGGTTGAGAAAAGGGAAGCATCATAGCAAGTTAAAGTTTGGAGAAAGCAGGAAAGGAACAGAAGGGAATGATAAATGGAGACTGAAGGCATAAAGAGCTTATAGTTATATAGAAAGAAACTGATATATGGAAAATAGTTAAATTACCTTGGTGGAAAAACCCTAAATTGAAGATTCATAGTGTCTTGGGATGAGACCCTCTCCCCCACCCCAGTGCTTCATGGAACTACTCAAGTCCCAAAATATATTTAATTCTTTGTGAGAACTTGAAATTTGTCTGTTCACAGATTTTGTCTTACAGTACTTATTTATTTATCACCTGTTCTATGTCAAGCACTGTAATAGACTCTGAGGATATACTGATGAATAATTTATACTGATATAATTTAGATAAATGTCTACCCTCATGGAAGTTATACTCTAAGGGAATGTTCTCAAGATTCCCTAGCTCCAGGGGCTCCTGGGTCACTCAGTCGGTTAAGGGTCTGCCCCTTGATTTTGGCTCAGGTCATAATCTCAGGGTCTTGATATCATGCCCCATGATGGGCTCCATGCTTAGTGGGGAGTCTGTTGGAGATTCTCTTTCTCCCTCTCCCTCTGCCCCCACCCACACACACTCTCTTAAATAAATAAATAAATAAATAAATAAATAAATAAATAAATATTCCCAGGCTCCCTCCTGTCATATGTATCTTTACACTCAACCCAATATTGCTTAATATAACTTAGATTTTTTTATAGCTAATAAACCTAGTTAAAACATCAGAAAAAGAAAGAAATTGAAGAAAATAAGTCTCCTTGGGGATTTGGTTTTAAACTTCTATACCTTGCTGATGTTGGATGGTTCCTGGATTTTTATTTACAGGTTGAAGCTTACAGTATCCATTTTTTTTAATAGATCAGAATAACGGCTGGCAATTTCATATGGCTAAACAATATATTTTTCTTTATATCTGAAGAGTACTATAAGAAGAAATTTCCTCTTTCAAGTTTTGTTAACATTAAAGTGGATTTTCTATATAATTATGTGCTTCTGGTTAAATAGTCAAAATATTTTAATGAAAGTCAAAATTACCTGAGATAAAATAATTATGAAAAGAAAGAGTATTCCTAACATCGAAGAATAAGACAATGTGAATCAAAATTGGCACCATGATATATAAATAATTTCAAATAACATCTTAAAATATAAATTTTATTTTAGGTTCATATCAAAAAAATTACAAGGATGGTGAAAACTAGAGGGAGCAGCATAATAATCCAGTGATTTCTGTGCATTAATGAAAACAAATATCTGGTTCTTGAGATAGACGGTTTACTCACACTTAGAAGAAAATCAGCTGGCATTAGACATTCTATTGCTCCTTATATTTAATGGCATTGATTATAAGCTGTGGTCTTATAAATCCGAATGTGAACAACTGAAGTAGTCAGCACTGTTAGAAGTAAGTTCAAGCATGTTTTTCCAGGTCCTG
Organism: Spilogale gracilis; assembly: GCA_004023965.1. NCBI lineage: Eukaryota > Metazoa > Chordata > Mammalia > Carnivora > Mephitidae > Spilogale > Spilogale gracilis. Next base: position 161,069 of record PITA01001287.1, read on the forward strand.
GAGAATTCCTCCTTCTCTTGGGCTTTTTCATTGGCCCAAGGCAGTTCCACCAGCTACACCTGCTCATGATGTGGCTGATGTAAGGACCTATTTAGATGTCCAAGGCGCCATCTTGTTTACTCAGAAAAACAGCTCCAGGAAATATGGGCAAACGGCTCCTGGAAAACAAAGGCAAGCCAGATTAGGGGAGATGCCCAATCAGTTAACTCCCTTAACCTCCTGGTCCCAGGAGCAATGGAGATGCACATTAAGAATGGGCAACCAGTTCCTGGTACTTAGGACCAGGTGGGAATGCCCAAATGCCCTTAACCTCCCTGTTCCAGGAGCAGTGGAGATGCAAATTAACTCAGGCAGCTACATTACCATGATCAACTTTGGTTTGGGGGTTTGCCCTATAAAAGCTAGCCTGAGAAATTAGGCGGGGTCGTTCTCACCTTAGAGATGAGCCTGGCCTGGGTCAGTTTAATTCTGCTTGACCTTCACTTTTGTATGAGCCTCGTTCCTTTGACCGTGGACTCTATCAGTTGACACTGATGCCTGGAGGGAACTGTGCTATTGACAAAGGCAGGGGCTTATTTTCATGTTACTCTAGTCATATATCTAGGGTGGGGAGTCTGTTATTTAGCTTTCTCTTCCTGCTCTTGTCATCACACCAGAAAGGTGGGCTTACCCTGAGCAGGAAATGATCGTGAAAATTATTTGTGATAATCAGAAAAGAGAAAATGATATGCTTCTGTAACACTTGATTTATCTAAAGCACAAGTCAAAGAAAATACACAAAGGAGTTTAAAAAGTAACAATAATTATAAGCTTTAAGAATTAAGCCATAATATTGTTTCATAATAAAATGAAATCACAAAAATTGCCCAGGGGCACCGGGGTGACACAATTGTTTAGGCACGTGCCTTCAGGTCAGGTCATTATCTCAGGGTTTTGGGATCAGTGGGGAGCCTGCTTCTCCCTCTGCTGCTCCCCCTGTTCGTGTTCGCCCTCCCCCCCCTCAAGTAAATAAATAAAATATTTTTTATTGTGTTACAACACATCAGTAGGTTTTGATGCAGTGTTCCAAGATTCATTGTTTATATGTAATACCTAGAATAAAGTCTTTAATAAAAAAAATCTTAATCTGGTTGTTGGAATAGGAATAAAATGAGTACACTGCAGATGAGTTGACTTTTTTCTCAGGTAGTTAACACTTTCTGTAGCTACCTGAAAATGACCTGGTGGAAATATCAGTGTCTGATATTAACCACTGCAAACCCTTCATTATCCATAAGTAGCAGGAGGGCTTCTCTCTATGACTCCTTACTGGTAGCTGGCATAATGTACTCAAGTTAAGAAACGTACCTATTGTATCAAGAGTCTAAGTGAGTATGTTTTTTTTAAAACAGTAAGTTTTACAAAATGAAAAAGGCATAGCAAAGTCAGGTAGACATTATCTTTGGATTATCTGTGTTTCTCTGTCATCCTTCTCCCATGTCTATTACTTTTATTTACACATCAAATTACTGCAACTCTTAAAATATTTGCAAAATAGAATGGGAAAAGTCTAGCTATTTGTGCATGCCTGAAGTCTCCTGTCTTGTTGGAGGACAGGAAGCAAAGACACTTGGATTTTCATAAAATATAGACAGAAAGAGTTGACATATATTCCTTTAAACATTTAGGAATGGGAGGGAGAGTCTAAATTCAAGTGTCTGCTGTATAAACCCTGAGATTGTCAGTATGGTCATCCCCAAAGTGTTACGGTTTCTGACCAAAAGCTCTTCTGAAAACAGAGTTAGATTCCACTTACACCAAATCTTTTCATTATCATGTTGTAATAAGTCAAAGAAGGAAAGTCTTTCTGGTAAGAATCCTATTCTTTAAGGAAAATCATCAAAATGAGGGCAGGGAGCAGCTGCCACAACTTTAATCTGGGTACACAATAGAATGCGAGGAAAAGGAGGAAAAGTATAGCAGAAAACAATGAAACAAAAGATGCCCCGTTAACTCTAGGAGAAAAGAGAGGTGAGACAAGATCAATTGGAGAAAAGGACTTCAAATCAGTTATTATTGAGTGTGGGAAGCCTGAGTCAGTGGACTTGAATGGAGGAAAAAGCAAATAATCAAAAAGTACAAGATTATAGTGAGTCGCTTTACCCCTTTCTTTCCTATGTCCTAAATTGCCACTGAAACTCCTAGCTCAGCACTTTGTACATATACACAACAAAAGTATTTATAGATACTGCCAAAGCTACTACTCAATATAACCTTTTGTTTTATTATTTTATTTTTTGGGAAAGGGGGCATTATTTTTAATGAGCTTTAACAATATCCACTTTATCTCTAGAGAAATTTAAATTTTTTTACATCTAATACATATTTTAACTTATTTTAAAATAAGTTAGAAAAACTTTACAAATTCTCATTAACGTGTAGTTTAACACAGTGTTCCTTATGCTTCTTTGAAACAATAGTCTATATGAAACAACTTAAGTACCAGACTAAAAACAGTTACAAACTTTGCAACAGTAAAAAGTACCACTGTGGTTTAGTGTTCAGCCCAGCTTCTCAACTGACTTGCTGTGTTAAGCATGCTCTTCTGGTTTATATCACCTACCATGAACTTTGACTCAGTATGCATGTGGGAGCTCTCAAAACTCTTTTGTTAAAAGAAAGGAGACTGGGCTGCCAGAGTGGCTCAGTTGTTAAGCATCTGCCTTTGGCTCAGGGCATGGTCCTAGAGTCCTAGGATCAAACCCCTCATTGGGCTCCCTGCTCCAGAGAAGCCTACTTCTTCCTCTCCCTCTACTACTCCCCCTGCTTATGTTCTCTCTCTCTTCAAGTATGTATGAGTGTCAAATAAATAAACAAAATCTTTAAAGAAAAGGAGATTGGTTACATAAGTATCATTATTATTTTTTTAGATTTCATTTATTTATTTGACAGAAACACAGCTAGAAAGGTAACACAAGCAGGGGGAGTGAGAGAGGGAGAGGCAGGCCTCCCGCTGAGCAAGGAACCTGATGCAGGGCTTGATCTTAGGATTCCGGGGTCATGACTGAGCCGAAGGCAGATGCTTAATGACTGAGCCACCCAGGCACCCCAATAAATATTATTTTTAAGGAAACTTGAGAAAACTTATTTGTATTATTAATGATTTCAATGGCCCAAAATGCTTCCATGAGTTCCGTGAAGGTCTATAGACCACAATAAGGATACACTGTGTCCAAGCAGTACCGGATAGCACTGTCCTTGAAGGCAAAGTTGCAAATGAGACCATGAAAGACTTCCTAAATTATCTAGGTTTTATTTTATACTATGTAGCTCTTGAAATTCAATGCCTTAGCATACCTTCTGAGAGAAAGGAAGAGAGATTTGAAACCCCATTGTTGAGAAACTCTCATTTTTTCAATTTTCCCTTAATCATTTAGGATTTAGAATGTGCATAAAGGAGTTCCATATCTGATGTAGCTGAGTAGGCTTTATTGGACCTGATCTTCCCACAGATAACAGTCATAAATACTAGGCTGAAAAAAAATAAATAACCTAGAACCAACTTACAGAAAGTTCCACTGGCCAAAGATGAAACTATTTGAACTTCTTCAATAATGACAATAAAGGCAATGGATTCAAAGCCATCAAATGTGTTTAAATCTCTTTGCTGATCACTTTCTGACATCTGGGAAATAAATAGATAGTATTAAGCTTAATACTTCTCTTTCCTGAAAGAACTATAAATTGGGTAGCCAAATACCGGATAAAGGAGAATATCTTTTCATTAATGTATTTAATGTAAGAAATGTAAAAGAAATTATGGAATTAAAACATATGTACACACACATATACATATATATGGTTTTGTGAAAGAGGAATGCTTAATGTCTTTCTCTTTACACATATCCTTAATGCCTTAATATGTATATCTACATAGGCAGATGATAGAGAGATGGTAAATGATAGATGATAGATAGATATAGATAGATAGATAGATAGATAGATAGATAGATATTAAGCACTCATGTCTGTTGACATCATGAGAAAAGACAGGGGAACATAGTCTCTTCTCATAGCTAGAGTGATCCATTTATTTATTTATCTATCTATCTATCTATTTATTTATTTATTTTAAAGATTTTATTTATTTGACAGAGAGAAACACAGCCAGAGAGGGAACACAAGCAGGGGGAGTGAGAGAGGGAGAAGCAGGCTTCTCGCCGAGCAGGGAGCCCGATGTGGGGCTCGATCCCGAGTCTCCAGGATCATGACCTGAGCGGAAGGCAGTTGCTTAATCAACTGAGCCACCCAGGCACCCCTAGAGTGATCCTTTTAAATGTAAGTCATATTTATCCTATCTGTGGTAAAAATCCACGATAGCTCTCAATTTTCTGAGAGTAAAAATCAACGTCCTTCTAATTGCCTTTAAGAACTTATAAGAGCTGTCCTTGAATTAGCATCTTATCTCATCTTTCTCTCTTGACTATGCTCTTACTTCAGTGATTTCCTTCCTGTTCTTTAACACATGAAGTGTGCTCCAACTTCAAGGCCTTTGCATTGGCTGTATTTTCTGCCTGGAGTGCTCTTTTCCCTCACTGCCACACAGCTAACTTCTTGCGTTTTTCAAATCTTTGCATAAAAGCTATCTTTTCAATGAGGATTATGGTTGCATCCCATTGGAAATTACCTCCAACCTCCTGCTTCTCCGATCAAATGCACACCCTTTCCGACTCTCCTCTTTATTCTTCTAGGGGTCTTATCATTACCCATATTCACTATTATATTGTTATGAGTTGAACCACACCCCCTCATCTCCCACAAAACACATGCTGAAATCCTAACCCCAGGACCTCAGAATGTGACCTTCTTTGGAAATAAGATTGTTGCAAATGTAATTAGTTAAATTAGGATGAGGTCTTACTGGAATGGGGGCAAGGGTGCGGGCAACATGACTGTTGTCCTTCAAGGAAGAGGGAAATCTGAACATAGAGACACAGGGAGAACATCAGGTGACATTGAAGGCAGAGATTAGTTATGCACCTGCAAAAACTATCAAAGATCACTGGCTAAACCTGAAGCTAGGAAGAGACAAGGAAGGATTCCTCTGTGAGTTTTCAATAGAGCATTGCCCTGATTGATTTCAGATTTTCAGGCTTCAGTACGGTCAGACGATAATTTTCTATTGTTTTAAGCCACCCAGATTGTAGCACTTTTTTAGCCTTAGGAAGTGAACACATCTATTTGTATACTATGTCATGACTATCTAATTCACTTTTTAATGTCCTTATTGCTTATTGTTCGTTCACCTCCTGCCACTGACTCCTCTTCTCGCAGAAGGCAAACATGAAACAGCAGGGGTCTTTCTCATTGATATTTCCAGAGCACATAGTTCCTGGCCCATAGCAGGTACTCAATACAATCTGAATGAAGTTATCCACGTATACATTCCTTCATCATTTAGTCATTTTAGTTGTTTTTTGTGCATTTCCCAGTGGTGGTTGTTGTCGTTGTTGTTTTCATTTAAATTTTTTTTTAAGAATTTATTTATTTATTTGACAGAGAAACACAGTGAGAGAGGGAACACAAGCAGGGGAAGTGAGAGAGGGAGAAGCAGGCTTCTCGCTAGGTGGGAAGCCCGATGTGGAACTCGATCCCAGGTCTTCAGGATCATGACCTGAGCTGAAGGCAGTCGCTTAACCAACTGAGCCACCCAGGTGCCCCTCATTTAATGTTTTATTACCCATAGTAACTGGCAACATATCCAGCAGGAATAATTTAAATAAGCACCAAAACTCAATTTAACATCTTTAATGAAATAAATATTTTTAAATAATTGTTAAAAATAATGAAGTTGACTGCTTATAATTTCATGTCTATTTATTTCCCCTAACTATGCTTTGTGAAGACGCTATGGAACAAGTAATCAAGTCGGATACCAGAAAAGAATAGGAGTTAAGGGGCGCCTGGGTGGCTTAGAGGGTTGAGCCTCTGCCTTCGGCTTGGGTCATGATCTCAGAGTCCTGGGATCAAGTCCCATGTCGGGCTCTCTGCTCAGCAGGGAGCCTGCTTCCACGTCGTTCTCTGCCTGCTTCTCTGCCTATTTGTGATCTCTCTCTGTCAAATAAATAAATAAAATCTTAAAAAAAAAAAAGAATAGGAATTAAGATAATCAGCTCTCAAGCAATGGAGAGTTGATTGAATATAAATCGTTGAACTCCCTAACCAAGTCTCCAGAGAAGAAATGATCATTCATAATTAACTTCCAAAACTATTATTCCCTTCCCCCTTAACGACTTTTATCTTCCGATCTGTTTAGACTTCTCAACTTTCAATTATTGAGAACATTCCGTCACTTCTAGTTAGGGTAGAGAAATTGCCTCTTTTGAGATCAATAGCTTAAAAGCTCCAAATTAGTTTATCCGATTCGACTACACTCATCTCTCAGCAAGCATAAAATCTGTGAAGTTTGACAGCTATTCTACATTTACTAATGCAAGTTACTCTACACCAGGATAAAATACCTCTCTTTATGTTTGTATCTGCGCTTATACCCAGCCCCTAAAATTAAGCCTTGGAATCAACTGCCCCAGTGAAAGTGAAAATACCTATTGCTTTAAAAAAATAAGAGGTCATTCTTTAACTTCCTAGGTTTTGGTCTAGAGTTAAGACAACAGTCTTGAAGCTAAGCACTGTGAGGGGCAAAGGTTTTAAATCACAAAAGCTTTCTTTTCCAAAAGCAAACCTTGATGTTCTCAAGAAAGTTTTACTATAAGCCACAGCGGAAGAGAAAAACAAAGATCTGGGAGACATTCCTGGTACAGGCCCTTAAAATAAAAAGGAGAGAAAAAGAAACAGAAAAGAACAAAAAAGAAAGGGCCCAAGTTCTTTAACTTATTCTACCTATTGTCATATAAAATCTTGGGGTGGGCATTCACATTACACCAGACAGACCAGAGAAGCTGAAAGTAGAGGCAACTCTATGCAGTTTCATATTTGAAAATCTAGGAAGAGACTGAAAAGCAGAGTGCTTTTGTAGCAACATATAGCAGACATATCACAGTTATGGCAGCTTATAGTATTTGGGCAGAGAAAGCCTCAGTACACCCACACTGCGTGCCTCAGTTCTTACTGATCTATGTAAGGAGTAGAATTTCATAAGCTCCTGCAGAGCTCTTGGCCATGAATTTAAAGTTTCCCAATAGTTGTCAGACTTGGCAGGTACAAGATCAATAGAGCAGAGTCTAGGCTCAGAACAAAATGGAGGGCATGGCTGAGTCCTTGTGAGCCCACATAGTCAATGAAGTGTCAGCAGGGGTCTCCTCACCTTGCTGAAAACAGGCCATACATTATACAGGTGGACATAACAAGGAGACCAGGCAAGAGAATTCCCCCTCAGCTGGAGTTCAGTGGGAGCTGGCATAAGGCACCACGTGGACCAGCATCATTTTCAATTTCCCCTATGTGTAGACAACATCTAGGGAAGAAGGAGGAGGGTATGTGAAAGAAAGACCCGATAGAGATTTTGGATTTTCAATAGATTAGATACCTACCAGAATTACCTATGTGCAAAACTAAAATGTTTCTTGTTTTGTTATGTTGTTTTTCTTTCTGGCCAGGAGCCAATATAGGAGAGGGTTAAATCAATTATAGGAACTGAGGACAGCGACGTTATTTTGCACATATGAGCCATTTATGAAAATATTCAATGATTTTCAAGGACTCAGTTTTTCAAAAAACTGTCCAAAATAAACAAAAGTTTCCATTGTAAAGTTTACTAAGATAGCATGAGACCTCAGTACTGAAATAGCACAAAGTCTTTCAATCATTCTGTATCTTGACCAAAAAAAAATTAACCATTTCTTCCTTCTGTGGATACTTGAAGTATTTTTAAATTAATTAATATTTAGAAATACAAATGCCATTTATATTTCACATTTTAGATTATAAAAGATGTATATAAAAACAATCTTTCTTTGATAGTGTTGATGTGGTATAAGACTAGAAGAGATTTAAAATCTACTTTTATTTGGTAAATTAATTATGTGTTACCAGACAGTGGGGACAAATGAACAGTTTGACCAATTATCGATAATAGGAAATCCGTGTTTTCCTGTCAAAGCCGTACCCAATGCTTACAATTATAATCATGACTTGGGTCTATAGCTATCAGTTGTTATGATTTGCTGAACATACTAAATGTTTTCTGTATATTCACAAACTAAATATTAAGAAGCCTGCGAAGTAGAACTGAAGATAAATACATAATATATATTCCTCATATCTGAAATTAAATGAGCCTGAGGAAAAATATTTTTGTTTATTATAATTTTGGACCCAAAATACTAAATTGTTCAGATACAACTTTTATTTTGTTTTATTTTTAAAGATTTTATTTATTTATTTGACAGAGAGAAACACAGCAAGAGAGGGAACACAAGCAGGGGGAGCAAGAGAGGGAGAAGCAGGCTTCCCGCCAAGCAGGGAACCCAATGTGGGGCTCGATCCCGGGTTTCTGGGATCATGACCTGAGCTTAAGGCAGTTGCTTAACCAACTGAGCCACCCAGGCGCCCCACAACTTTTATTTTAAACAAAAATTACAGTTCATTTGTTTACAAGACAAGAAGAAATGAAAGTTAATATAACTGCTTCTTAAAGTGAAATTATAGGTTGCATTGACACTGACTTTATACAACTAAACAAATTCATCATATTACATATAACACATTAAAGTTGTCTTCCACATATTATGAACCGACATTCAAATCCAGAACTCTGATACATAGATTAAATTTCATGTTACTAAAATTTATTTATTATACATACAGAGTTACTGTGAATATGTTTTAGACGATCCCAACATTTGTTCTTTCCTTAGTAAACATTCAGAATTATGACATATGAAGACACTGTATAAGGGAAATTAAATCAGCTTTGATCCCATTATTAAGAAAACCATACAGAATAGGATTAAGGCAACAGGACATCATGCCTAACAAATGACAAATGCAATACACCAACTTGAAATGCCTGTTTGATATAAGGTTATCATTAAAATCAGTTACCACATGGAAAAGGTGTAGGGGCATCCAGCTAACAGCAAACACTAGTATCAGTATGGTCAGTCTATAGAAAACACTTCGAGATCTCTTTCTGATTCTCATGATAGAACGGTTTACTCTCATTTCATGAACATCTGAGTTTTCTTCAGGTTTCATCTCAAAACAGGTGGGGACCCTTGGTATCAACTTATTGGATGAAGAGAGCTGACTTTTTACAGAACCAAAGTTTTCTGGAAGCATTCTCGAACGGTTCTCTTGGGGAGGTCTTGCTGGAGCAGGTAACACACATGCTGTCTTCTTGCTGTATCTTCTTCTGTGTTTTCTGATGAATGAATAGCTCCATTTTTGACTGCTGGGAAGTTTCACCTGAGGCCCACTCTTTTTGAATGGATGAAGAGTTAAGTTGATCATCTCATTTTCTTCTAGTTTGTTTTCTTTGTTGGACAACCCACAGCTTATACTCCTGCAGACGCTGGTGTGACTCACAGTGAGACACACCAAGGGCAGAATATATTGCACTAGCAATAAAGAGATAGTAAAAGCAATTCTGTACGAATCAGATGGCCACGACTCAACACATAAATACCTGCTGCTCAGCAATGCTGAGCCAAACGTTTCCTGAAGTTCCACCAGACTGTGAAACACTGGAAGGGGAGAGCAAATCGCAAAACCTAGTGTCCAGACGGTAGCAATCAGGAAGTAGCCATGATTTGCTGTTAGATTATTAGATATAGGGTGTTTTATCATATGATACCTGACAATGGCAATTGATATCAGAATTAAAGTTGAGACCAGAACAGACACACATTGAAGAAAAGGCATAATATGACACATGACTTTGCCAAACATCCACTGATCCAGCAGGACAGAGGTCAGGGTGAAAGGCGAGCAAAACAGGACAACCAAAATATCAGAGAAGGCCAAATTTCCTATGAGGAAGTTGACTGTCGTCTTCTGATTACGCTTTCTCATGAGAGCCATTAAAATAAGTAGATTGCCCATAAAACCGAGAAGACTTACAAACGTATAAAGTCCAATCAGAAAATACTGCAAGTCATCCACACTGCTTTTATAGTCATCCCAGACTGGGAAATCAGAATTCCGAGTGGCAGCAGTATTGTTCTCAGTAGCAAGGGTCTTGTTGTAAAACTCCTGGAGTTCTAAATCCATATTATTGCTCTGCTTGGAATAAAAAAAATTAGTTACCAACTTTAAAAAAAATTACATGGCTACTATACGCTGAGATGGAAGCTATATTTTACAATTTGTTCCCATACCTTTTTAATCTCCTACGCAAAGTTTCCTGAGGACTTTATTGGTTCCAAGTGCAGGGCAAATATCAGCCAATGATAATTATAGTAGATCTAAGTCTTTCATCATTTCTGTGGTGTGTTACCTTGTGTTAAAATAGCAGATCTTGTTTTTTTATTTACATTTACTAGATATAATGAAAGGGAAAGAAAGGACAAATGTATATAAGAACTTCAAGATATTTAATTTACAGTAGCTCATTACTATTAATTGTCTAGGCAAGGTGCTTGTGAATGGTGTGGTCACATACTCATATCTTAAACATTCATTCGTTTCCAACTTCAAGCAAGGTCAAACTTAAAAGTCACCTGTCCTAAAGTATTCCTTGGTCTACTCAATTGGATGTGAGTCTCCTCTTTGGAACGCCCATATTGCTCTGTTCATAGCTGTCTGATGCTATATGTCACAATTTGCTTTGCAATGCAATTAAAAACATAGCAGCCTACCTTATCTATTAATAAGCAATGGAAAAGCAGAAAACTTCCCTCTGTTCATCGTGGGATCTACCACAGTACGTGGCCCAGTAACTCCGCCATTGTTGGTGCTAAATATTTATGGAAAAATGAAAAATTCAAACAAATGTTTAGTATCCAAAATATTATCTAGTTCATGTGCGTTCAAATGTAAGCTTCTCAAGTGTAGAAACACTATCCCAGGACTTAGGTCTATAGTGTAGGTGCTTATTAAGTGTTTATCAAGCTGTACTGTGGACTATGTGTGCATAATACTAGATGGTAAAGTCATTCGCAGTCCTTTGAGATGTGCCAGATTATCATGAATTAGGATAGTCACGGACAGGCAGTCTGCTAGTGTTTTTAAAAACAAAATTTATGGGTGCCTGGGTGGCTCAGTGGGTTAAAGCCTCTGCCTTCGGCTCAGGTCATGATCTCAGGGTCCTGGGATGGAGGCCTGCATTGGGTTCTCTGCTGGGCAGGAAGCCTGCTTCCTCTTCTCTCTCTGCCTGCCTCTCTGTCTGCTTGTGATCTTTCTGTCAAATAAATAAATAAAGCCTTTAAAAAAAAAACAAAAACAAGAAAACAAAATTTACCCACTTATTTTTTAATTTAAAAATTGAAAATAACTTTCAACTTTAAAAAGATTGAATAAATTCATATCGTCTGAGGAAAGCTTGTATCTTAAAGTTAAATGTAGAAGTAATACTAATATCATCCCCCATAATAAGTTTTTTTAATTTCAAACAAAAGTAACAATGTAATATTATTAAGAGCACAATGGTATTCCTTAGTGACTGCTATATTAGCGATCAGACAGAATTACAGAACAGCAAAGGCTATTACTTTTTTTTTTAAGATTTTTTAATTTATTTGACAGAGAGAAACACAGCTAGAGAGGAAACACAAACAAGGGGAGTGAGAGAGGGAGAAGCACGATTCCCACGGAGCAAGGAGCCCTATGTGGGACTTGATCCTAGATCTCCAGGATCATGACCTGAGCTGAAGGCAGTCGCTTAACCAACTGAGCTACCCAGGCGCCCCAAGGCTATTACTTTTTTAACAAGAGTTTCTTACAGAACACTCAGGATAGCAATAGTTAATTAATTCTGATGAATATAGATGTTGTAATAGAGATTTTTATATAATGCAACTTTAAAAAGCATTTATCCTACATATCAGTTTATATTTATATAGATATTTCTAGATCTATAGTTGGATAACTATGGCTAAATCTAAATACATATATATTTAATTAATAGTGAATACTATTATCTTTAATTTATAGGAGACTTTTAGATCCTAATCCCAAATATTTCCAAATAGAAAGTCCTATTGTGTACATATATTCATTATCAATAATTTTATCTTGAGGTTATATATACCAGATTTCAAACGGAATGATACAAGCATCATTGTTCTATGAGAAAATCTGAAAGTTTAGGTTTTTCACAACTTCTACAACTGATTCTACGTTGATTAAATTACCTTCCAGAAGCTAATTACATCCCTTTAAAGATAAATTAATTCAAGAGCTCAGGGTCTTATTCATTCATTCTTAGACACTAGCCAACAATTCACATTGACATTGCTCCAAGTTGCAGGGGGTAACTGGTGCAAAAGTTACTCACATGACCTACTGAAACATCTTATTCATCAGATTACCAGTTAGTTAATGGCCACCCTGTAACTACTCTGTATAGATTAGTGAGCTTCTAGTCAAAGTAGCTTTGACTCGCCTTTCTGCCTAATTTCCTGGGTTCTGATAACTCCCCTGGCTCCATCTATCTCGTTTAAATCCTATTTATATTTATAATGTGTACAGGTTATTTGTTACTGTGATCCTGCTTATTCTTCTTCTGACTCACTATCTTGAGATAAAAGTTTCTTGTTGTCGACCAGTGCCTATTGACTACCTTTTCTATGACCAAGGTAAGGAAAGACAAAAGAAAAATTGGTAGTCGATTCTGCAATGGCTTTGTGCTTTCTTGGGACATGTAACTAGAGGATGACATTCCTTAAAAAATAAAACATTACTGTGCTTACTTCGGTAGCACATATACTAAAATTGGAATGATACAGAGAAAATTAGCGTGGCCCCTGCGCAAGGATGACACACAAATTCATGAAGCGTTCCATATTTTTGAAAACTCCCAAAACAGCCTGTCATCGTGAAGGCCAAATTCTTCAGTAGAAGAGCAGAGGAGAAGATTAAGGATGTCAGGGGTGTCTGTGTTCTAGTAGCTTGACGCCACGTTGGGGGAGGTTCATTAAATGCTAACAAGTGCTTTTCAATAAATTAAAAAATAAATAAATAAATAAAACATTACTGTCTAAATTTTTTTTAAAGAAGAGGAAATGCAGTACAATTTGTGGTAATAGAAACAATGGGGCTTTTGAATCTAAAATTCAGATTGACTCCAGTGTAGTGGTAAGCCTTCTTAATTAGACTCTAAGACATAAAGGAAAATGTCTTAATTCTTTTCATGACGGAAATGGCGCTTAATAGAGTTATGGTGTACATAGTGGGTGCTAAGCAAACACTTGTTATTCATCATTTTAAAAATCAATTTTTTCCCAGTTTTAACATAGCAGAAATGAATCATCTGGGGAATATAAGAAAGTTTAGCATAGTGTCTGACTATATGTATATTAGGTCTAGATATGTGTATGTCTGTTTACGTGAACATTCATATTGAAACCACTGAAATTAGACAGGTTTTCAAATGGCTCTAAAATATAATGAGGAGATACATCCATAGTAAGTGGGGATAGTTTAACACTTTACAATTTTAAATGGAGCACTGGGTGTGATGCATAAACAATGAATCTTGGAACATTGAGAAAACAAAATAAAATATTTAAAAAATTTTTTAAATGAGATATCTTTAGTGATAAAGCGACATGAAACTAAAATAGCAAAAAAAATTTACATTTGTTTTTTTTAAAATGTAAAAGAAGTGCATCAGATTACAGTGTGTCACTAAAAATTTTCTATCATACATTCACAGAAAATACCGAACTCATTAAATTATACAAAACACTCTCCTGTTAATAAGCAGATGAAGGAAATGCCATCCTGAGTATTCATTGGACACAGGAAAAACTGAGGGCAACACTTCTTTCCCTCCCTAAAAAACACATTATATGTAATTTTAAAAGGGAAGCTCCTTTTATTAATGACTAGCTAAATAAGGTTAGTTGTTCCTTCCTTTGACCATTCAGCTAGCATTTCTTGAACAATTAATGTGTGCGGTGCTCTGCTAGGCTCTGGCATAAAGATAATTAATATGAAACATTATGTGAGTAATATTCTGAGGAGTTAATACAAGGTTACACAATGAGTAATTACAGAACACAAGTGCCTGAGATTTAAAAGGCCCTAAATGGATGATGAATGAATGAATGAATGAGTGAGTGAGTGAATGAATGAATGACATTCTTCTGACTGCCATAATGGATAATTTTTATGACAGCAATAACACACTGTTGCTGAACATCATAGATGCTTATTGTATCTATTTATAGATTAATGTTATCATTTTTAATGTTTTTTTCCTCTCCTAACATCTATTCACTTAATAACATTCATTTATTCATTTTATTTTGGTGATTGTAGTCAACCTTGTGCTGCTCTCCCTCTAGTCCCAGGCCAATCCATCCCACCTACACACAAACATACTCCAGTGACTTCTTACAACTGGAAATACTGCAAATGGGACCAGGGGGAAGGAAGGGAATGCTAAGTCCTTTCTTTATGGAGCCATTTTGTAGTGTGGTGGCCAAAGGCAGGTTACCCAAGATGGGCCACACAATGGCAGGTGGATTATTTTGAGCTGAAAATAATCAAGACCCAAAAAAGTCATGTAGAAACTTTGACCTACCCACCAACGCCTAAAAAAAATTAGATAGAGGACCTGTATAGGAAAAAGCTATTTACAGAGATTCCTTTTTGCCTGAGAAACTTCTCTGCACCGCAGGGCAACCTTCATTTTCCAAACATCTCTTCTCACCTTCCTGACAATGGCTTTTCTCCCTCCCTAGCTCAGGATGACCTATATACCTCATTTTGCCTGTCTTTGGAATTCCCATGTCTGTGTAGATTCCCTGTAGGTAGGAAACTAAATTTGATTTTCTTCTGTTAATCTGTCTCACGGAAATTTAATTCTTAGTCCAGCTAGAAGATCTTTAGACAAAGAAAAATTTCTTCCTCCTTGACAGTAGCCATGGGATATTTCAAACAGTAGGAAATATTTGTCCTATAAGATTTGTCTTATTTGTTTTTCTTTAAATTGAAAATCAAAGGTGGAGAAACTACTTTAAAATGAAAGGAAAAAAAGCAAAAAAGATTTCTTTCCTTAAATTTACCCCTTCACTTCCCTGAAAAGAATAAGCAGACTTATAATGGAAATGTAGATCTGTTTAATAATTACCTGCTTTTCAACAAGTGCTATAATGAACACTGCACAATTTTATAAAATACAAATAATTCATATATAATAAAAGTAATGTAATATGTGTATTTTCTTCATCTCAGAGTGCTAGAGAAATTATGAAATATAACCAAAGAGAAAGTTTTAAAAATGAAATATTATTTTAGAAGAAATTTAATATTGACTGTGTGAAACCTTTATTGTGTTTACGTAGGACGTTTTCTTCTTTTGTACCTAGTTCTAGCTCCCACCATCAGAATTCCCAGGCTGCAACATCAAACTTTAGTCCTCAGAGTAAAAAGTGAAATAAAAGTTCTTTGTCAAACTGTGGTGACATTTAAAAAGCAATGTCTTTGTAGACTTACTGATGTTGTAATTTTCTTATGAAAATTGATCTATAGCTGACACTAAGACAAATGAAATCTTCCAAATAGACCTTAGGTATGATAAATAGAGAGTTCTTAAAAAGAGTAACAGAAGAAACTGCAGGGAAATCAAAGGATACAAAGACAG
Source organism: Spilogale gracilis (assembly GCA_004023965.1). Lineage (NCBI taxonomy): Eukaryota > Metazoa > Chordata > Mammalia > Carnivora > Mephitidae > Spilogale > Spilogale gracilis. The sequence goes on from PITA01001287.1 coordinate 176,817, forward strand.
CTAATATATTTAAATAAGGTTCCCTTGTTAGGATAATTCCCTGTCTTACAGATGCACATCTTTTCACAAAGAATGCCAATCACACACAAAAGACTTAACATACATGAATTTTGTTTCCCTCCAGCAATGATAAAATATCAACTATTGCGATTTTGCTATGACCCTGGAACAATGGCGAGATTCCAGATTCTCAAATCGTCCCATGATCTTATTTTTAAAGCTAGAATCTGGCAAAATTTGAGTTGAAAAGATAAATACAGCTTTGCTCAGCTGACAAACACGCAGGCACGCGCCACCCTCTCTTAATTCTAACAGCAGAGTTTCTTTTCCCTTGAGAAATCTGAAAGGTAAAATTGCATTTCGGCTCAAAATTCTGCTGAGAGCCTCAGGCTATTCCATGATCTCTGGTAACGTCTTTCGACTTTGGTCCAACACGATGGTTCAGTTCCTTTAAAAGATAACCTAAGGGCCTGTAACTTGGGGATACAAAATTCCTTGTTTCTGAAATTCAAGGTGCGTGGATGTATGGTATTTCTAGCATTTGTTCTAGGAGGCCACCTTGCATGCAAGAGCGCAAATCCAGGCGCGCAGCTGCCTCCGGGTCTGCGGCCAGCTGCGGGACTGCGCGGCAGGTGGACTGACCCAGGGGCGCCCGGTGGACTGCGCCCCAGGACAGCGCCAGAGCCCGGCCACTGGTGTGCACGAGCGGAGCACCTCGTGGGCAGCGGTGTCCCTGTCTTGGATGCCAGCAGGGCTGGACTCAGGGCTCGCCCCCAAGGGAAGCGCTAGGTCCCCGCGGAACCCGCTCTCGCTTGCTCGGGATCCAGCTCCAGCGAGAATTCCGGACACTCCTCCGGGATTCGGCCAGCGCCTGCCCCACCCCGGGTGAGTACTTGCCCCGAACGAAAGAAATCTGCTTGGTCCCTTCCCCGCTCTCCCTTCACGCCTAACAATTGCCTGTTCCTCCACCCCAAACCCCCACTTTCCTAGCCGCTCTGTCTTTGGCTTCCCCACTCGCCCCCTCGGGAGCCCGGACTACACCCGGGGCCGGGGACAGGGGTGCGGCTTCCCCGCCCCGCGCGGACTCTCTGCCGGAGCCAGGAACGGCCTCGGCCCCTCCCTTGCAGGCCCACCCCGCGCGGAAAGAACCGGCGGGAAAGGGTTGAACCCAGTACCTCGGAGCGCCCGGGCCGGTGCCGGTGCCTCGGCTGCCGAGAACTCGATCGCTTCTGCGCCCGGGCGGCGGCGACTGCACGGGAGGACCTGGAGGTGGCGGTGGGGAAGAGATGGGGGTAGGGAGAAAGGAGAGGGGAGCAGCGTGGGTTTTAGAGGCGCCTCGGGAGCACGTGACTGTTCCCGGGACCCCAGATACCCTGCGCTACGGCGCCTGCTCGGCGGCAGCCTCTCCCCAAGCCCGGGTTCTGGGCATCCCAGCCCCTACCTTGCTATTTGGGGTCCCAGTGAGAAGGTGCAGGCCCTCGAGATGGCACCCCGTCACTCTGGTCTCTTGTTTCCGGCCAAGGCCAAGTTAACTTGCCAAGCGGGAAGATTTTTGCCGGTTCTGTCCTCAGCCTGAAGTGAACTCGGAGGAGTCTTAAGCTGATGCGGGAATGAATACAGGAGTACCTCTTGTGCCTTAAGCTCCATGAGAAAAAGCTTCAAGGCCCAGGCTTTCTCTTTGTTTGAAAAAATAAAATAAAAATAAAAACCATAAGCAAAGCCGAATGCTGCTCTTTTGCACCTTTTTGGAATGAGGAAGAGAGAAGTCTAGGCAGGGAGGTTGATCTGAAGGAGCAGGGGACACAAAGAGGTCAGAGATTTGATGCACCTCGAAGAATAGGAAAAAGGGTTTATTCCCATTGCTAAGGAGAAGTAGTTGTGGGCGTGTGCAACCGGCATGGAGTTGAGGAGTGAGGCTGAAACGGAATCCTCTTTTCTCAGGACTGTTGGGTAAGATAAAGAAGGGGGGTGGGGGGGGGTTGGCGGGAAAGGTAAAAAAGAGTTGTCATAGGGTTAGGGAGAAAAAAGACGACAACTGAAAAACACTACAAAATTTGGCCCTCTGTTTCTCCTCAACGTGATTTCTGTCACCAGAGTTTCCAAATCTGTATTGCAGATTCGCCTTTTTTTTGTTAGTCATTCGTTGGCAGGTATTTTAGGCTTCCCTGTGCTCTGTGTGTATCTGCGTGTCTCTCTCTCTGTGTATGTGTGTGTGTAGGAGGCAGGGAGTAGGGAGAGAGAGAGAGGCAGAGAGACACTGGAGAGATTGGAAGGAGGTCCATGTTCTTGACCATGGCCTTGCAGGTGAAAGACTGTATTTGTTGTGTATATCAAAACTGAAAAAACAATCATGTGACAATCACAGCAGCAAGTGTTTGGTGATGAGTGTAATCCAATGGGACTGGCACTCTAATCTGGAGAGGACTGTATCCCTTGGTAGCAATTTGTAAGTCTAGTTTCTGGGGGCGCCACCCTACCTGTTTCCCCAGAAGTGGACAAAAATTCTTGTGCCTCTTCTCTGCTAAATTTTAAAATTCAATACTCAGGGAATCGGCATAGACTATCATTGTATCATCTAGAGAGTCATTCAAGAGCTCTTAAATACCTCAAGTAAATCTAGTTCCTATTTCATTCTTTTCTGTCTTATTTCTGGAATACTGGTACATTTTCCTCCAAATGCTCGACAGAATAGGTAGTCTGAGCAGGCCCATTGGATCCAGTAGCCGGTTAGCTGATAGTATGTCAAGAAGGGGTGACTGGTGAGAAAACCAAGTTTGGTTCTTGGACTATCTTAACCTCAACATCAGCATGGTCAATCCAATACACATTGTCACATAACTTTCTATTCTTCCATCCCTTGTACAGTTATAATACATATCTTCTTCAAATATGAACCCCAACTTCCAGTGTGAGCTTCTAAATATTAACCAACTTCCGAATGAACCCCATTGTGACTCTCTTCCAAAATACTAATCTATGCTACAAGCTTTTGTATGTTAAAAAGATGGTTTTTTTTTTCTTTTCCACAATTTTTTAAAAGATTTTATTTATTTATTTGAGAGAGAGAGAGAGAGATCACAGGTAGGGCAGAGAAGAGGCCTGGGGGGGGTAGGGAGCAGAGAGACCTATCCCAGAACCCTGAGATCATGACCTGAACCAAAGGCAGAGATTTTAACCCACTGAGCCACCCAAGTGCCCTTCCACAAGTTTTCTTTTGATGATGTCGACCCTTAGATTTAAGTAACTGTTATTATTAAAGTATTAAAAATAAAAGGCCGGCATGTCATTGAGATGAAGATTTCAACTAACCCACCATTTCCTTCCCACTGAACACATAAACATGCAAACATCAAAAAGCTTTCTTTAAATACACATTCAATATACATGGAGTACACAAATTGCTAAAAAATCCTTCTTTTGAAGATTTGGTCAACTTGAAAATTCCAACAATATGCTACATAAAGAGGAAGATATGAAGATCTATGTGCTCTTATCTTCTAATTTCCCAGGAGGGATTAAGACTAATCATTATCACTCTTTATAAAAGATAATAAGTAATTTTCTTATTTTATGGAGTAAATTCAAGTAGGTGGAGTACTACCTCTGGGAACGCAAATAGTAATGTCCACTTCTGCTTTAAGTATTTTTCCTACTCACTATTTATAAAATGCTCATTTGGGAAATTAAGCTGGATTTTATGTGTGCTACAAAATTAAACTGGCTATTTTCCAGTTCTCATGGTTCTTCATCAGTTATGAAAGAAAGCATTTCTATAAAGGTGAAAGTTAAAACCACTTGGGACTCCTAAGACAAATTACTGAATAATAAAACATTCTCCAAACAATACCTGGGGTAACATTTCTCCGAGGAACATCTCATTGTTTTTGTCAAAGTTATTGCTGCATTTTAATAACAGCTACCATTTGTGAAGAACAGTTACTAAAGTGTATTGACATAATCTTCAACGACATGTGATCTTGACATATTAGTTATCAGAATAGTGGTGATAAATAAAGTAGAAAAATAGTTTATTTTATTTGAAGCATTTTTTTTCCTGTGAGGACTTTAGTTATATTAATTAAGAATAAATATTTCTTTACCCACTGTTTCTATCATACTAAATTTAAACCCCTAATTCTTAAAATACATGGAAAGGGCCATTTCCACATATTATAAAAAAAAATTGCTGCATTGATTTCTTTGGAATTATGATAGTTTGTCATATATCAATATTAAGGACTTAAAACAAGGAACTAACATAATTGTGAAATACATGCAGGTTTCTAAGGAACAAAAAGAATTTAAAAAATTAACCTAAAGTTTTCAGTGCATAGAGCCATTTTTTCCCAGAGAACTCAGTGATAATTTTGAAATCTTAATGGGGCAGGATAAACATATAATTGCTTTTTTCTGATAAGCATTTTGCTACTTAAGCAAAACTATATCTTTTCTTTTGATCCCTAACAAGTAAATCATTAAATATAAAGCAGTGAAAGGGCTGGTATCCAAGATGTATAAAGAACTCTTCAAACTCTGGGGCGCCTGGGTGGCTCAGTTGGTTAAGAGACTGCCTTTGGCTCAGGTCATGATCCTGGAGACCTGGGATCGAGTCCCTCAGCGGGAAGCCTGCTTCTCCCTCTCTCACTCCCCCTGCTTATGTTCCCTCTCTGACTGTGTTTCGCTCTGTTAAAAAAAAAAAAGAACTCTTCAAACTCAACATCCAAAAAGAAGATGAACGCATCAAAAAATGGGCAAGAGACATGAAGAGGCACTTCTCCATAGAAGATATACAAATGGCTAACAGATGCATGAAAAAACGTTCAGCGTCACTAGCTATCAGGGAAATCCAAATCAAAACCACACTGAGATACCAACTTACACCAGTCAGAATGGCCAAAATTAACAAGTCAGGAAACAACAAGTGTTGGAGAAGCTGTTGAGAAAGGGGAACCCTCCTACACTGTTGGTGGGAATGTAAGCTGGTGCAGCCGCTTTGGAAAACAGTGTGTAGATTCCTTAAAAAATTGAAAATAGAGCTACCCTATGACCCTGCAATTGCACTACTGGACATTTACCCCAAAGATACAGATGTAGTGAAAAGAAGGGCCATATGTACCCCAGTGTTCATCGCAGCAATGGCCACAATCGCCAAACTGTGGAAAGAGCCAAGGTGCCCATCAACAGATGAATGGATAAAGAAGATGTGGTACATCTTGATAAAGAAGATATATACAATGGAATACTACACCTCCATCAGAAAGGATGAATATCCAACTTTTGTAGCAATATAGACTGGACTGGAAGAGATTACGCTGCGTGAAATAAGCCAAGTAGAGAAAGTCAAGTATCACATGGTTTCCATTACTTGTGGTGCATGAGGGGTAACCTGGAGAACAGTGGGAGAAGGAAAGTAAATGGGAAGTAGGGTAATCCAGGGAGAGAAACGAAACAACAGAGACTTTGGACACAGAAACAAACTGAGGGACTTGGAGGGAGGGGCGTGGGGGGATGGGAAAGCCTGGTGGTGGGTATTGCTACATATTGCTATTGCATGGAGCACTGGGTGTGGGGAATGGGGAATGAATCTTGGAACGCTGGGGAAAAAAATGTAAGTAACAATCAAATAAATAAATAAATAAATAAATAAATAAATAAATATAAAGCAGTGACTGATTTCCAGATAGAATGTATTGTTCTTTTTTTAAAAAAAATAAATTTTCCATGTTAAAAATATACACACATATATGTGTGGTACACACACACACACACATATAGTTATACAATCACATATCACAGATGTATTTGTATAATGGACACTTGTCAGAACACCTGGATTTCATTATTTTATTCCAAATTAATGGCGTGACTTTAGACAAAACATTTGATATTTGTAGTTTTCACTTGGTTTGTAAAATGAAATATTTTTAACTAGTAGATAGGGAACCCCCTTTAAGCTCTGGCCCACCTATGGACTTTATGCCATTAACAAGCATGCATTATAGATATATGTGTAGAAAGAGACACTTTTTGGATCTTGAGAAAAATTTGTTGGTCATAGAAATTGTTTCTCTCCATATTAGAAAAAAGAACTACTGTTGATAGCTTTCCATTATTACTGGCACATTCTCTTCCCTACAGCTATATTAAGTACATGATGATATTCGATTCATTCTTTTAGAAAATTGTGGATGTCTTACATATCAACAAATGGTTCTTTAATTATATTATTTTAAAAATATCAGCACAATATATATAAAAAAAGAGAACATAGATTCCTTCAGAGACATAATATTTCTATCATGTAAATCTATATAAAGACCATATATCTTCCCTTTTGTAAATCAAAACAAAAAGGGATGGTGTTGTTAAGTATCCCCCTAATATTTCTTTTCAAAAAACAATTTTTTCATTTCTTAGCTAAGTTTTCATGGTTAGTATTTTAAATCTACTTATAAGTCTAAGTATAGCTTCACTATACTTAAGTGGAAATGAAAGAGAAATAGTTTATTTGTTTTGGGTATGTTGGTTTGTTTTGAATAGTCTTTAAAAAGAATGTTTACAGAACCGTTCAAAGCATAAGCCCAGAATAAAAAGTTGATGTGGTTAAATGATATGCTTTCCAAAAAAGTATCTGTTACCATTTTCTTACTCTTATCCTGCTCACGGGTAATTCAGCTTTTAAAAGTATATTATTCAGCAGGTAGAAAAACTTATAAGAGGGGCACGTGCATGACTCAGTTGTTAAGCATCTGTCTTCGACTCAGGTCATGATCCCAAGGTCCGGGGATCAAGTCCCACATCGGACTCCCTGCTCAGAGGGAAACCTGCTTCTCCCTCTCCCACTACCCCTGCTTGTGCTCCCTCTCTAGCTGTATCTCTCTGTCAAATAAATATATAAAATCTTAAAAAAAAATTCTAAGACACGTTTCTGCTGGACATTCCATGCATTTTTTAAAGGCAAGTTTATACTTAATAGGGAAAGCAGAATTAACACACAAAGAAAATTTTAAAAATGAGAATCATCAAGAGAAGAATAAAGTAAGCATATATATGTATAAAATATGTGTAGAATTTCCAATTATATAAGTATCTATATATATATATACACACATGTGTTATGTACATGTATAAAAGAGTAGTAATTCACCATAAATAAATTGCCCAAGGTAGTTTTAAATGTTTCAGATGAACAACTGGGCTTGATTTGTGATATTCACAATTTACATTATCCTACCTTATTCTTTTTTCTTCAATCCTCCAACAGAACTTTTTTCAATATCGTATGATATACCAGATAGAATTCTAGGCTATAAGTTTAAAGAGGTGAAAAAAGTAGTCACTGCCTTCTGGAGATCACTATGTGGGGTCTGCGTCAATTAATAATTAATTACATCTAGTGTACTAAATTCTATGTTGGAAATAAACTTAGAGTGCTGCAGGTGTATGAGTAAGGCATATTCAGCCTATGGGGGTATTTGGGGAGATGGAGAGAAATAAAATAGGGCTTCGTCTTTGAGAAGCTACTTGAATTGAGGTTTGAGGAATTAATGAGAGCTAAACCCCCAGATGGCAGGACAGGTAAGAAAGAAGTGGGGAAATGGCATGAAGGTGAGAGAGGAAGTAACAGTCAGAGAAGCACAAATAGCTCAATATGAGTGACTGCATGGTAAGTGGTAGAGAATGATATTGAAAATATTGGTTAAAAGGAGATTGTTTTTGAAGGGTCTGAAGAGCAACTCGACTATTTAAGATGGGGAAGGATGTAACGGGACCATTGTGAAAACCACTGAGGCAGAAAGACCATTTAGCAAAGAAATAAGTAGAGCTTGATGGTGTGAAGGAACACATTTGAGAGATGTTTAGGGGATAAAATCAATGGGAATGTGTGAGCGGTTGAATATGAGAGTGAGAGAAAAACACGGGACAGTGCTTAGATTCTGGTTTGAGGGATGAAGATGATGACAAGACCGAGATTTCTGTCCACTGGGAAGCGTATTTGCCAAGGAGGCCTGAGAGGCATCTGTCCTTTAGATGGAGATGTAGGGTTGTGAGCATACAGGCATGTAATTGGTGACAGAGGGTATGATTATGCATTAAGGCTAAAAAAACAAAGGAGAAAATTAAAACTGAGATCTCTGTTAAATTTGGAGATTTCAGGGGCACCTGGGTGGCTCGGTTGGTTAAGCGACTGCCTGTGGCTCGGGTCATGATTGCGGAGACCCGGGTTCGAGTCCCACATTGGGCTCCCTGCTTGGCGGGAGGCCTGCTTCTCCCTCTCTCACTCCCCCTGCTTGCGTTCCCTCTCTAGCTGTGTTTCTCTCTGTCAAATAAATAAATAAAATCTTTGAAAAAAAAATTGGGGGATTTCAGGTCAATCAAGGAAAAGATAGGACTGCAAAAAGCAGTAACACAAACTTTTGGGGGGTGGTCTTGGACAGGGTTGCATGACAAGGGAGGGTTCCCCAGGCAAGAGATCTTCCAAAGACAACAGCATGGGGCTATCATCCAGAAGGGAGATAGGACAGAGGACTCTAGGTGAGAAGGGGAAAATAGAAAGTAGGTTCACTTGTCTAGGTGATACCACTCAGTAGCAAAGTGGGGATACTTTGTTCGGAGAGCTCCAAAACCCAGCAGTAGTTTGGTGTCTTTATAACAGCAGGATTTGTCTTACCTCTGGTGAACAGATGATAGCTGTGGTTTCTCAGCGTATGAAAAGTAGATGGGCTCTAAATGGTTAAGATATGTTTGTTTAGATTATATTTAAAGCAATTAGATGTGTGGGAATTTGAGTTTGGTGCTGTCTGGCTTGGGGCCACTGGTCCCAGCTTGCTGTGTGAAGAAGAAAACAATATAGGGGCCGATTTAGGCTAATATACAGGTGCTCTCATGGGCCCGTTTATATAGCAGGGTCCTAGGGAGGGAAACAAGTAAGAAGTAGAGGGAGACAGCAGATCCTGGGAAAGAAAACTGAGGAACACCCAGTAAGGAACGAGAAAATCCTGAAGTGTGGAGTGCATAAAGTCAAAGGCAAAGAAAACTCCAAGAGCAGAGGATGGTCAAGAGAGTCAAACACAACATAAAGAATAAATATAATAATGTCTGAATTGTTTTGCTGGCTTGATCACTGGTGTTATGGGCAGAGATGGTTTCAAGGGGACCATATTTGATGAACAAATAAGGGATAGTAAATTATTCGGTTTTGGAGAAGTTACCAGGAAAGAGAAGGCAGCTACAAAAGCTATAACATGGGTGGAGTTACAGTGCAAAAGAGAGCAATTTTATTTTTGTTTTCATTTTAGTGTTGCACCAAAAAAAAACTGAATTGTTGAGTAAACAGGTGTTATAGTTACATTATTGTGTAACAAACCTCCCAAATTTAGTAGAATAAAACAACAGCTCACTCAGGGATCTTATGCTTATGGATTGAGTGGGAGAATACAGTGGTGATAGCTTGTGTCTATCCCATGATGTTTGGGATATCAGCTGGGAAAATTCTGGGCTAGGACTCAAAGCCTTCGGGATGAAACAGCTGGGGCAGAGGAGTCACTGCTGAAATGACGGATGTAGAAGCGAGGGAGTAAATGCCCTGTGGTTTTTGCTTAATTTGGCAGAAAGGAGGAGTCTTTTGAAACTGAGGGTATGAAGTAGGGAACTGGGAAAAGGGGAACAATTTGAAGTACTTTCTAAAAGGAGAGAAATCTTAAGTCACTCAAGCCCAAGAATTTTGGGTAATATTTAAGGCTAACCTAAGGTTTTTTTGTTTTTTGTTTTTGTTTTTGTTTGTTTAAGATTCTGTTTTTTTATTTGTCAGACAGAGGGGAAGAGAGAGAGAGAGAGAGAGAGAGAGAGAGAGAACATAAGCAGGGGGAGTGGCAAAAGGAGAGGGGGGAAGCAGGCTCCCCACAAGCAGGGAGCTTGATGCAGAGCTCCATTCCAGGACCCTGGGATCATGACCTGAACTGAAGGCAGATGCTTAATGGATTGAACCACCCAGACGTCCCTCAGTTAAAGTTTTGAATGATCTGTGCTGTTCAGTTATTTTTATCTTTATGCTATACTAGTAGAGAGTGGTAGCCAAGCAATTTCCTGGGTGCAGAAGAGTCCAATTATACCCGAGGCCATCCTTGGATATTTATTCTCTTTCTAGATTTCTATATATCTGAAGAAAGAAAAGCAATAGCTAGACTTTAAACAAAGGAATGAAGAAAGGATACTTACCTAAGCAAAGTGACACCTAGAAACATTTCATACCATCTTTGTCCAGTTTGTGATGTTTAATATGGACATAGGAGTCTTTTTTTCCCCTTTGGGAAAAATGCCCTATCTCAGGAATGTGAAATAGATTTACATCACAGAGCCAAGTCTGATCTACTGATGCTGGCTGCCTCTAGTGTTGTGTTGTATTGTGAAAGGGTCTAAGATTAAGGCTGAGATTTAGGGATGGGGTGTGTGAGGTGAAAGTGGGGTCAGCTGAACTGTCAGAGGTATTGGCCATAGATGACGGCAGGTCTGGCGACGGTATTCACACTGGCCCTTCTCTCCTGCTATTCCTACTCCATACCTTTAAAGTATGGAGATATGAAGGGAATAGTAATACTTACCATCAAAAGTAATAATAGTAACAATGGCAAAGCTCTGTTTAGTATGCCATGTAATAAATACATAATGTGACCCTTTTGTAAAATAACATTACACTTTTGTTGAATGTCTAAAAGGTGTCAGACAAGGTGAGATCTGCAGGAGAATGTTTGGATGTTTATTAAATAATTTTAAGACCCTAGTCTTCCAGAATCTTATTCTGACAGTTTTGAAACAAATCCTCTGAATTTGTAGTCTATGTAATGAAATGAGAACTTTCTTGAAGTGCATTCCCATTTCAAATCAAGAACAAATCCATAAATATTACTTAGCTTCTCTACACAAAGAAGGTAATTGAATTGCTTGCCTACCTACTTGTATACTAACATTTTAACTAAATTGTTACTTCTTTCTGCGAGTTAATTCTCAAGGATACAATTGAATTAAGTGATTGTATTGACCATTTGATTGTACTAACCAATTTAGTCAAAACTCTTTACCTCCTACATTTCATTGGTTCTGAGATGAGGATTTTTAAAAATATGTTAGTACTCTACCTTTGAGATTCATTTACAATTGATTGTGTCATTGCTTTAGTGGAAGCATTTTCTTTCTTCCTCAGTGGTCCATAAATAATGTTGTAATCTATATTCTGTGACATCATCGATTCAAATAAATGCAATAGGTAAGTTACAGAAAGAAGGAAAAACTGGCACCTAATTAATGCATAGAATATGAACTGATTCACCAACGCGGTTCATATTAAGTTTTACCCTGATGGAATTTTCTCCCACAATGTCATCCACTTTCTGGTTTTCACATGTAGTGTCATTGTCTATCAAGATTTTTCTGAGTCATAATTTATGACACCTTTCCTGTATCAAGGCCTCATAGCATTTTAGAATCTTTAGCCCTTGCAACAAAAATTTATCAGGAGATCAAAAAATTAGTTACAATGGATAACTTCCATCAGCAAGTGTACTGATACACTTTTATCTATGCAGTCATTAATCATGAAGTTTAAAGGACCAGACCATGTTTTAGATGATAAAACTAAGGTCTACAGAGATTTAATGAGTAGAGCCTCATCTTCTGTTTAAATGACAGAACAAAAGAATTGCCCAAGAGAACATGAGAACAGATCATTAATTTAATTCTCCTACTCATGGTTTACAGGTCAGAGGGCAATGAAATTTCAGAAAGAAATACATGAAATGGAAAAAGTTCTCTCTCCCTAGTGAAGATGAAGTTTTATCTAGTTTGAATCCCCAAGAAGAAAGTTGCAACTGGTTATTCAATTAAGAGTAGAAAAAGAAGTCATCTTTATTTCACACATATAGTCTCTTTAATACATCTTTTGAGGAATTCCGATTAGTCTTTAACACATATCTTCTGAGGAACTCAGATTACTTCCATAAGATTATATTATAAGAGGATCTTATGTTGCATTTGGTTATTATACTGCTGAATTTTTTTATTTTATACTTTTAAAAATTTTATTTATATTTTACACTTTGGAAGAGTACTTCATAAATGATACTGCTTGAGAGTTATATGATTTGCGCTGTTGAGCATTTCAAAACTTCTTTCTGTGCCACAAAATTTGACATAGAAAAGTCTGAGAACAATGATCTTTCAAAGATTGGTATTTGATACTAAATTTCAAGGATGCAGCTTTATAAATTTGCCTTACAGGGGACATCTTATAACAATTCAGTTAATGAAATGATAAAAATACACAGTAGTTTAAGCATTATTATAGACATGCCTTTATTAGCATTCTTAGAAATACAGAAAAGTGTCTAACAAGTCCAGATTATAATTTCAATCCAAAATATTTGCTATCATAATAAAAATGCTTACATAAAAATGTATTCTTAAAAGAAAATTAGATGATTTAATTTATAATTCTTGCAGCAGACTGAAAATAGCCAATTTGATATCAGAACCTCGGGGCAAACTTTCTTCTCAGAATGTGACTTAAGGGAATGGAGTAGACAGAAGGCAACAAGAAATCTAAAGAGTTAGTGCTCTTTACAAAACTGAAATTCCTAAGTTAGGCTTTATATTTTCATCCTTGGTTAAAAAAAAAAAAGAAAAAAATATATGCCATTTTATTGTTTAACCTCTCATCTATTATTGTAGTTTATTACATGAGCACAAGAATGATCTTGATCACAATCCTTGTCAACTGTATAATAATATGTGTAATGACAAATAATTTAGAAAGATTTCCTGGGAAAAAAAAACAGAGATGTTTACATTCCCATATAAATAAACCAGCTATGACTTATACTGAACTTTAAATAGTGTTTATTTTGCCTAATAGCCAGAGAAAGAAAACATTTTTTAACAGTGTAAAGTTCAGGTCATTCCCTTTTTCTTGTGATTTTGTTTTTAGTTTGAAGACAGAATGCAATCATAGTTGTTATGTAATAAAACTTTTATGCATATCTTAGGCACTATCGCGTATCTTTATTAGGAACACTTTTTATTTTCTGGCAGCTTGATTTGGAAGAAGTTGTATTCATTCTAACCAGTAAAGAACTTTCGTGTGCATGTGTTTGTGAAATACACAACTTTGTTTTTTCAAAGTGGAGCACAACTACACAACTATATAAAATATCTAAGATCAGTGTATCAATAATTATGCAGAATCACTGGGCACCATGATGGGTTTGCCACCGAGGTGCTCTTCTGTACATTCGATTCTTTTCTTCGTAACGTTCAGTACAGCAGTAGACTGAGCTCTGAGGAAATGGCATTGACTCTTTTTGACCTTCGTGCTCTTCTAAAGAAAGCAGCTGGGCACTGGGAGCAAACCTGACTGCTTTTTCTCAGTGGAAAGAAATAAGTACTGCAGGGCCAGGCTATCTCATCCGAAATTTATCTTTTTTCTTTTCTTTCTTTCTTTTTTTTTTTTTTTAAGGTTTTGTCTTTGTTCACTTTTAAAATGGGGAAAAACCTTCTCGGCACTGGTGTGAGAAATATACAAACGTCACAAAAGAAAGCGAGAAACCTATTGGTGGCATCGTTGGGGGTGACTTTCACGTTTCCTTTTCCCCTAAGTAACAATCCCGAGTCCGCCGGACGCTCCGGCTTTTCAGCCGGTTATAACTTCGGCCACAAGATGGCACTGACCCGCAAACAAAGGAAACCCTGGCTCTGACTTTGGAATACCTTCGTAAAATTGTCTTGCCTTTCCGGGAGTCAAGGAGTGTGGGCATGAGTGCTTACTTTCCTCTGCACTGTGCGTATGCGTCTCACAATGTGTGGATATGTTTAATTGCTTTTCTTTCCAGAATTCCTAGGCAACGCACCCCCAAGCCGTATACCCGAGCTGAGGTGTCTGCGGGGGGAGCGTCAGGCGCTACTCGCGGGGCGCCGTCACGTGATCCGGGGATGAGGTGGAGTTCGGCTTTAAGGGGGCGTCTCTTCCTATCTTCATCAATCTTTAGGATCTGAGCCGGAGAAATACCATCGGATCTTCTCTCCCCTCTCAGCTCCCTTCCCTTACCATTCTTCCCGCTTTAATAAACGGGCGAAAAAGAGGACTCCAACCGAGGGTAAGTTCCAAGTTTACACCTTTTGAGGGACTTTTTGAAAAAGCTCTCATTGATGGCGCTAAGGATGAGAGAGGAAGAGAAAAACGTACGAGTGCCCAAAACGGAGCCTGGGGAGTGAGGTGGGGCACCGTGGGCCTTTCAGTTGGGCTCCCGGCGCTGGCAGGTCGCTGGCTGCAGCGGCTGATCGGACAACTCTGGCACTCCTGCCTGTGGGTGTGGGCCGACGACAGTGACCGGGAGTTGGCGGCGTCCGAGCACGCGGCCCCCCGAGGGTTCTGCACCCGCAGAGGAGTTCTCCCCTCGTCGGGTTCTCGTAAGACCGTCTTCCCCTGACCTCGCTGACCTTTTGCGTTTTTCTGAAGCTGGCTGCCGGGGCAGCGGCGCTGGAGTTGGCGCGGAGGAACTGCCCGCTGCGACGGTGTGGGGAATGGTGGGTCTGGGCGGCGGTCCGCTGTGGTCCTCCTCGAGCCGCACGTGGGGGGCCGGCGGAGCCGCGGGCTTGCCGGAGGGGGGGGGGGCTGCGGACCTCAACTCTCGCACGGTCCGGGACACTTGTGGGTTCCGCGCATCTGGCCGGGAATGGAGCCCCTCTCCCTCGGTGCTGACCCTTGCAGTCTGCGCGCCCTGGTAGACACCCTGAGCCCTGCCCTTTCAATCACGGAACTCTAGAGCTTCTTTTAGAGCAGCGATGATGGAACCTGGCAGGATTAGGAGACTGGGTGTGGACGGGAGGTACAGGTGGTTTAAGAGTGTTCCGTTGGTCTTCAGGTAGACTGGAGAGAGGCGAATGTTTTAAGAACTGATGTTAGTCCGCAGAGAACTGAGTTTGGGTTCTGCCTCCCCGCCCTTTTAAAAAATTTTGGTTGGTTTAAATGTTTTGTTTGCCAGTCTCATCAGCCCGGGTGGAGATGTTCCTTGATAGATGGGTGGCAAACGGGTGTTTGTGGGAGCGGGAAGGTTAAGGATGAGGAAAATTTGGGGCGATTCACCTAGTTACACAATATGAAAAAAAGTGGGCACGTAAGCATGCTAACAGGAATTTTGATTGAACGGTGCCATTTCATTCTCTGTCACCTGCGGGAGCATGCAAAAACCTAGGGGAAGGCAAAGAGGGACTGTGTTTTAACATTTTTCTTCCTTCCTTCCTTCCTCCTTCCCTCCCTCCCTCCCTCCCTCCCTTCCTTCCTTTCTCTCTCCTTTCTCCCTCCCTTCCTTCCTCCCTCCCTCCCTTCCTTTCTCCTTCCTTCCTTCCTTCCTTCCTTCCTTCCTTCCTTCCTTCCTTCCTTTCTCCCTCCCTCCCTCCCTCCCTTCCTTCCTTCTTTTCTCTCTCCTTCCTTCCTCCCTTCCCTCCTTCCTCTTTTCTCTCTCTCTCTCCCTCCCTCCTTCCCTCCATCCCTTCTTTCCTTCCTTCTTTCTTTCCTTCCTTCCTTCTCTTTCTCTCTATCTCTCTTTTTTTCCCCCTAGAGCGCTCAGATTTGTCATGCCTACCTGGATCCTGTGCAAAAACATAACTTGCTAGGTGGCACACGGACAGGGAGGGGGGCGTGCAGAGCCTGCCTCTCTCTACCTGCAGGTAAACCAAGAAGCAAGGCAGTCCCAAGACTCTAGATTGCTTTCCTGGTGAAGAGATCAGAAAGCTATCCAGCCCGGTTTCCCACCTGTGACTAAAGCATGAGTGCTTTTCTGTGGGTGACTACTGTATTGAGTCTTCCCTTATCGTTTTAAAGCAGCTGTCTGTTGAACCAGGGAAGGAAGGAACGAAGGATTATGTAACACACACAGATAAATTAGCAGTAACTTTGGGAGACTGTATATAACAAAGCTAGCATTTCTTTTCCAAAACAAGGAAGGTAAACGGCCAGTTCTGAGAATAAGAAAAAATGTATCTGCTGCAGGCTATCACCAGAAACTTGTATTTTCAAGTAGTAACAGCACTAAGAACAGCAAGCGTGAAAGGCCACCATTCTCCTTGGAAAAAGGAGAAGGAAATTTCCTTTGGAAGGGGGCTAAGGTTTCCAACTGATGATGTACGTAGCATCTTTATTTGTCTTTAATTGCTCATGATAGCTAAATTGAGATTTAACAACCTTTAATTTTTGCTATGTCTGTAGTTGCATATCTTATTTTAAATATTAGGATAGTAAATATCAGGTTATTTTCTTTTTATTTCTTTTTTTTTTTAAGATTTTATTTACTTATTTGACAGAGAGAAACACAGCTAGAGAGGGAACACAAGCAAGGGGAGTGAGAGAGGGAGAAGCAGGCTTCCCGCAGAGCAGGGAGCCCGATGTGGGGCTGATCTCGGGTCTCCAGGATCATGACCTGAGCCGAAGGCAGTCACCCAACCAACTGAGCCACCCAGGCACCCCCAGATTATTTTCTTTTGAAAAGATAATGTGTGTAAATTCTTAGTATTATTTTTCTGACAACCATTCTTTTTTGAAGTTATACTAAGGTAGGCTGAAAATATACATTTTATCCAATGAAGAGCTGTTTTACCAAACTAGAGTGACTGTTGTATGTAGACTTAGAAAAGGAGGTTTGCAAATACTTTAAAAAATAGTTTACATTTTCTGTATAGCTAACTTAACATCTACTTAGTAGGAAGACTACTGTTCCTTACCAGAGCATGTCCATCAAATATAAGTTCAAAGGTGAACTTCAGTATTCACATAAAATCTACAAGAAATTGCCTTTGTAGCCCACACACTGGATTATGTATTGAATTTTGTCAAAGTAAGTCAATGGATTTTAAATTTCTATTTTTCTTCCTTTCCACTATAAACATGTCAGTCTGTGCCTCCATTATCTATAATCTGGATTATTGTATTAGCCTCTTAATGAATCTTCCTACTTCTCTTTCCTATCTTAAGTCTGTTGAAAACAGAGGCTAGAGTAATAATTTTATTTTATACTTATTTATTTTTAAGGATTTATTTATTTATCTATTTGACACAGAGAAACACAGCTAGAGAGGGAAGACAAGCAGGGGGAGTGAGAGAGGGAGAAGCAGTCTCCCTGCAGAGCAGGGAGCCTGATGTGGGGCTCTGTCCTGGGACTCTGGGATCGTGACCTGAGCCGAAGGCAGATGCTTAACGACTGAGCCACCCAGGTGCCCCTAGAGTAATAATTTTAAACAAGCCATATAACTTCACGCCTTTACCAAATACTCTCTAGTGATTCCTCATCTTAGAGGACTGTCCTCATCTTAGAAACTGTCCCATGGAATAAGCCCTTATGTAATCTGTTCCTTTTCTGCTTATCCTTTCTAATTAATTTCCTGCTGGTCTGTCTCTTATTTCTTGCACTTCTCATTGCTGTGTAGTACGCCAGGGACATCCCCAGCCTTAAGGATGTCACGTCTGTTCTTCCACATGGGCTGCAGTCCCTGACATGTCCGCGTGGCTTTCCTCACTTACCACTTTCTAGTCTTCGTTCATCTGCCATCTTTTCAGTCAAGTAGAGGCCTTCCTTGTCACCTGGTAATGAAGTTCCCCTTCTTTGCTTTTTCTGTGTAATACTTGCTATCTGCCATACTATCCTTTTTACCAATTTGTTTTTTCTTGGCTTTCCTTGTCCATAAGACTAGAAACTCAATGAGCAGGTCACCATTGTCTCCACTGAAACCATGCCTGATACAAACTAAGTGTTCAATAAATATTTATTGGATGAATGAATTTTCTTTCGGGAACAATTCTTTTTTTCAACACAGAAATGCAACATTTCCCGCTGTATAACTGACCTAATAAAATGAGTGTTGTAATTAGCATCCATCTGTCATGTAAAAGGACTATAACAGAATTCAGTTATTGATGTTAGGTTTAATTCCCAGAAGAACATACTATTCCAACTGCGCGCCCTCTATGTCAGTCAACACATTTTTGTTCTAAATCTAGTATTTGCAAGGTGCTATGATGTATATATACCACCTACCTTAAAAGGATTATATTGTAATTGGGAGAAGCCAGTTAAGGATTCAGGGGCACTAAAATGGTGCTTTGAAAGATGGGTAGCGTTTGGACTGGTAATGAGACAGAGCACGCAGCAAGAGCAGTAGAGGAGACAGCGATGAATGCAGAAGCTGAAACAGGCTGGGGGGCAGTTACTGGGCTGTGAAGAGACTGTCCCACACCTAGAACAGAGCATTCACCGTGGGGCTGTTGGAGCAGGGAGTGAAAGGCACAGGGAAGGAAAATGGAGAGATATTCAAGCGTCAGGCTGAGGAATGTACTCATTGTGTTGTATTCCAGGACACTTCCTCCTCTGATGATGTGTAGTGACAGGGAGCCATGAGCAGTCCTAGGGTGAAGAGGATGCACTTTCCTACCCTGCTAGTTTTACTTTAATTAATGAAGAGAAACTCACAATTAACTAGTAAGTCATGTTGAATATCTTGACAGCAACGTGAATATGAAGTATGATGCAACATTTTTCTTGAATTCTTCAGTGAAGAATTTGCAAAGAATTACAAAATCCTTCAGTGAGGAATTCGCAAAGAAATGTTAGATCATTATTTACTTCTTCAAGGTTTTTTTTCAGAAACTGAGGCAAGAGGCAGATTATTTTCTCTGCCTTTGGCATTCTTTTTTTTTTAATATTTTATTTATTTATTTGACACAGAGGGATCACAAGCAGGGTGAGTGGCAGAGGGTGAGGGAGAAGCAGGATCTCTGCTGAGCAGGAAGCTTGAGGTCGGCTCCATCCCTGGACCCTGGGGTCATGACCTGGGCTGAAGGCAGATGCTTAAAGGACTGAGTCACCCAGGCACCCCATGCCTTTGGCATTCCTGAGAGATAAAAGGTTACAGCTGCAGGAGTTCAGGAGCCATTATTTATTGTTTGTTGCACAGAGGAAGGGAGAGACATACTTCTAAAAACGTTTATACTGTATGGTGACTGACATAACATAATTTAAAAAAAAAAGAAAACAAACAAACAAAAACATTTACCCTTGAAATCATTCCTAGTCTTAATTCTTCCATTCTCACTAAATGTTAAGAACCTTTATTTTTATTCTTCAGTTTTATAAAGTCAAGTTGTGGTTTTGTAATAAAAACCACCTCACATTCTAGAAAGCAAAAGCACTCAAGGAAAGTTTCATTAGAGGTGCCACTTAAAAGGCAAATGTTCATTAAATTTCTTATCTTTTTTGAAATGGAAGTAAATCTGCATGGTTTTCTTTATTCTCACATAAAAAAAGAAATAAATGCAATTCCCTTTCTTAACACAGGCACAATAGCCTGTTAATTAACATAAGAAACCCTGACTCTCATATATTTATTTAGCAATCTAGAGGAAATCAGATATTTTTAAAAGGAACTTTCATCTCTAAAAACCTGTCTGCAATTTCTCTTGTTGGTAAGAAGAGCGTCTTTGTATCACAAAATGCTGTGAAAGATCAAAATTACCACAAAAATGTTGGTCCCTGCCTTGTATCAGTACACAGTCTAGCTGGGAGGGAGGATATTTACATGTATGAAACCTTAGAAATCCTTTGAAAACTTCCAACGTATTAATAAAATCCTAAAACCTTAAAGTTAGAAAGAACTTCAGTTACTTAAATCTCCTACACAATGTAAGAGCTCTCCCAAATCTCTCATATCGTACCTGCAAACTGGTGTATGGAGTACCCCAGAGTTCTGCAGGCAGTTGACTTTATTTGATTACACTTTGTTCCTCATAATGATGTGAAATTTGTTTTGCCTTTTTTTTTTTTTAAGATTTTATTTATTTATTCGACAGAGGGAGAGATCACAAGTAGGCAGTGAGCGAGGAGGAAGCAGGCTCCCTGCTGAGCAGAGGGCCCCATGCGGACCTTGATCCCAGGACCCTGAGATCATGACCTGAGCCTAAGGCAGAGGCTTTAACCCACTGAGCCACCCAGGCACCCTTGCTTTGTTTTTAATATACACTGGATTATACTTCCCTCGGTCCTGATTCTAACTTGTATAGTTAGGCATACTATTTTAAGCCCAGTTCCCTGTAGCACATGCTACCCACTCAAATATGAGAAGATGGCTACACCATTCCTAGTCTTTTCTGGATTAAATGACTTCTGTCCCCTTCCACGGTTCTTCGGTCCTTCATATGACAAAGGTTTTTGACGTTTCACTGTATTGATCTTCCCCTTTTGCATATACTTGTGCTAAATAATGTCTGCCTTAAAGGCCAATTCAGTGTATGGTGGACCTATTAGTACAACTTAATGAATTAGTTCAATTCTATAGTAGAAGGAAGAATTAGGGAAATTTTTGTTGCTGTTTTTCTTTGTTTCACATCTTATGTGTTAATCTGTGCATTAGATTTTTTGTTACACACTCATTTTTACAATGTTTAGGAATCTGTTGACAGTGGTTTACATAAGACTTTGGGCATGAGATTTACACACACCTTACTAATTTACAGACTACTACATTTGCTGAATCAAAATGTAGTAATTTCAAGTCCAAGTAAAAATACTAGAAGCATTTTTTTTCAAAATGCGCTGTTTCTGCTATTTTAAAAAGATGTTTATTCAGATTACATTTGTTAATTCATTTTGACTGCCTTCAATAAAATTAGTAATGTCATTGGTCATTTTCTCTTTACAGATTGTTCAGTTCAAGGGAATGAAGAATTCAGAATAATTTTGATAAATGGATTGCAATATGGAGAATTAAGAATAAGCTGAACACTGGATCCTCTTTGAAGAAATAAATTTTCCATTTGTCTAGAGAACCTATAACAGCCAAATCAATTAAAATGAATTCAACGTTATTTTCCCAGGTTGAAAATCATTCAATCTTCTGTAATTTTTCAGAGAATTCCCAGTTTTTGGCTTTTGAAAGTGATGATTGTCATCTGCCCTTGGCCATGATATTTACATTAGCTCTTGCTTATGGAGCTGTAATAATTCTTGGGGTCTCTGGAAACCTGGCCTTGATTATAATCATCTTGAAACAAAAGGAGATGAGAAATGTTACCAATATCCTGATTGTGAACCTTTCCTTCTCAGACTTGCTTGTTGCCATCATGTGTCTCCCCTTCACATTTGTCTACACATTAATGGACCACTGGGTTTTTGGTGAGGCGATGTGCAAATTGAATCCTTTTGTGCAATGTGTCTCAATCACCGTGTCCATTTTCTCTCTGGTTCTCATTGCCGTGGAGCGCCATCAGCTGATAATCAATCCACGTGGCTGGAGACCAAACAACAGACACGCTTATGTAGGTATTGCTGTCATTTGGGTCCTTGCTGTGGTTTCTTCTCTACCTTTCCTCATCTATCAAGTACTGACCGATGAGCCGTTCCAGAACGTAACACTTGACGCATTCAAGGACAAATACGTGTGCTTTGATAAGTTTCCATCGGACTCCCACAGGTTGTCTTATACAACTCTCCTCTTGATGCTGCAGTATTTCGGCCCGCTCTGTTTTATATTTATTTGCTACTTCAAGGTAAGAAAATGTTTCCCCCTACCATTTCCATTTTAACCTTCTTCCCACAGAATTCCACATTAAATTAGTGGTTCTATTTGAACTTTTTGTTTTCTCTCTGTAGATATATATACGCTTAAAGAGGAGAAACAACATGATGGACAAGATGAGAGACAATAAGTACAGGTCCAGTGAAACCAAAAGAATCAACATCATGCTGTTGTCTATCGTGGTAGCGTTTGCGGTCTGCTGGCTGCCCCTTACCATCTTTAACACTGTGTTTGACTGGAATCATCAGATCATTGCTACATGCAACCACAATCTTTTATTCCTATTGTGCCACCTTACGGCAATGATATCCACTTGTGTCAACCCCATATTTTATGGATTTCTGAACAAAAATTTCCAGAGAGACTTGCACTTCTTCTTTAACTTTTGTGATTTCCGGTCTCGGGATGATGACTATGAGACAATAGCCATGTCTACCATGCACACAGATGTTTCTAAGACTTCTTTGAAACAAGCAAGCCCAGTCGCATTTAAGAAAATCATCAATGATGATAATGAAAAAATCTGAAACTCCTGTAGCATATAGTCCCAGATGACATCTGTCTAAAAAAAGCACAACCTGCAACATCCTTTCATTACCTGTTCCCCCAGGGAATGAGGTTCTAATCATTTAAGAAAGACCAAGATTTCCTTGTCTTGCTTCTTTTACTGCTTTTATTGTAGCTGTCATAATTACACTGGGACAAAATGTGTGGGCTTTGGAATATTCTGGCAATAGTTTTGACCAGACAGCCTTGAAGTGCTTTCTGTAAACTTCTGCATATAATACAAAGACTTCTATATTCAATTTGTTGGAATGAAGTTTCTTTAAAGTATTACTATTGACTGACTTTAGAAGCACTGCATCTGAAACTCATTAGGTCGGGCCATCCTGGGTTGATTAGATTAGACAGTCATGGGCTTGGGCATCCTGATGTAATGACGGACATGTTTCAGTCTGTTGCAGAGGTGACAGCACGCAAAAGCAACATTCAAGATGAGAAGCTAAGCCTATGTCTTGCAGACCTACAGTCTGAAGTCACTGAGAGTGGTTTGCATTTTTTTTTTTTTTAGTTTAAGACAGGATTTAATTTTCTCCTGATTATCACTTGAGATGAAAATGCATAAAAAAAATACTTCTCAACTGTGACTATCATGGGGAATTGGCCCTCCCACAAGAATTAAGTGGAAAAGCGGCTCTCTAACTTCAAAACTATTTTGGTACCTGACAACCAAAGGATTTCAGAGTAATTAATTTAACAAGCAAATTAGTATTGCAGCGAATAGTTGAATTATATTCATCAGAATTGTTGGTCATGAGGTTTTCCATTCTTCACAGGCTGATCAGTGTTTGTCGAGCATAAATCTATATGTGACTCAAAAGGCATTTCCAGCTTACAATATATAAAAACACGAAGTGTATTTTCCATACATCAGTGCCTGCATAGTAACTCATTTTTTAACTGTTTCAATGTCCATTCTTCAAAGAAGGACACCAAAGTATGCTGTTAAAAGAATGTTCACTCTGGTTAGCAGGGCTAAATACCTGAAAACTGAGAACACTTCATATAACCCATATTAACTTGTATAAACTGTGTGCCTTGTGAAGTCTTATAAATAATGTACTTTATACACTACTAATTAGCTGTGTCATATTAATATACTTAATTTTATGTAGTCTGTAATCGTGATTGAGCCTCAGAATCATTTGGAGCAAAGATATTTTAAAGAACAAGATACAACTTTGGTGTATTATAAAAGTATTAAATGTGTTTGATTTTAGAAGGACAGACATTTCTTTATTAAAGCTGTTTTTGCTTTTTCTGAGTAGTCTCTTTTATGTCTCTCTTCGGTTTGTTTTTTTTGGGGGGGCTCATGATTTCCCTCCCATGATGTTCCCACAACATCCCATTTCTGCTTATTAATGAAACACGTTCTACCCTGTGTTCTTCCTCCTCTGCTTCCTGAAGCATCTTGGAGGCAGGGGCTATTTTATACAACCCGTCCCCAGTGCATTTACCACAGTACCAGCTAAACTAATGAATAAGCAATAATTAAATCTCCTCCTTTCTCATTTATGATCATAAAGACTTTACATCTTGAAATTTTCGGAGGCTTCCCCTCCTAAGTTCATATTTACCAAGGAGACGTTTGCCTTTTTCATTATGTTATTTTCCCTTCTAAACTAAGCAAATATGACA
Organism: Spilogale gracilis; assembly: GCA_004023965.1. NCBI lineage: Eukaryota > Metazoa > Chordata > Mammalia > Carnivora > Mephitidae > Spilogale > Spilogale gracilis. The sequence goes on from PITA01001287.1 coordinate 200,625, forward strand.
TTTTCGATTTTAGAAACTTGCATGTTTAGTCCTGTAATTCAAACATATCAAACTTTTTATAGGGTGAATGTGCATGTGGATTCAAATTCTACCCCATAATGACTTCGTTAACAAGGAAAAAAAATCTAAAACCAACTTGGAATGTACACAGAAAGTATCATCACTTTTCCTTACCCAAACCTGGAGTTGTAAAAGTTTTTCTGCATCGGGGGACTAATGGGAAATTTTGTCTTTCTCCACTTAGGTGCTATGGAAACAAATTGCTACTTGAGAACAGCCTTAGTACCTAGGGGTTTCTTTGTCAGCACATTTGGTGAAATGGCCATTTTTAAGATCCTCATGCAGCTATGTAGGCCGCTGATTCCTTGCCTTAACATTACCAAGTAATGAACCAAATATAAAATTCTTTTTTATCCATACATGTTGATGAACTAATACTAAAGCCTAGAGTCAACAGATCTAGAGTGCCTCAAGAAGAAAGAAATGTGCACACTAAATACCGATGATGGAACCACTGTGTTTTCTGAAATCCAAGAGCAAAGATCAATCAACTGTTTTAGTACCAGAGCATAAGGAAAATGTAGTTTCTATAAATACAGAGTAAAATGATAACAGCTAGAAGTTTTAAACACTTAGCATGTGCCAATTACTATGTCAAATATTTAAGTACCCGTGAGGGTGTGCGGCTAATGTGACCATTTCACATAAGAGGAAACAAGCTCAAGTTATAAAATTTGAGTCCCACACTGAGTAATAGTTGTGGAGGAAGAATCAAGCCAAAGTCTGTCCACTAAACTAAACTAAGCAATGAGCTAAACCTATGACAGAGTTTTAGAAATACTTTTTTAATCTCTTTCCAAGTTAAATTATTAAGGCATGATATTACCATTCACGTTTCTGATTTGAGCTGTAGAAAGGAATGAAATAAAGATAAGTTGAGAGGAAATGACCATTAGGATTCTATGTATCACTGATTCCCTTCTGAATTACAGAACTCTACTTGAAAATGGACTCTGATTATTCATATTAGTTTTATTTCTTTACTGTTAGCTGGAAATGCTCACCTCCTTTCTATTCCACAAAATTTTGCCTTTTCCAGAATGTTACAAAGAAGCATACCTTGTTTTATTGCATTTTACTCTATTGTGCTTCATAGACACAGTGGTCTTTTATAAATCAAAGTTTTGTGGCAACCTTGCGTTGAGCAAATCTGTTGGTCCCATTTTTCCAACAGCATTTGCTCACTTCATGTGACTGCTGCATTTTGGTAATTCTTACAATATTTCAAACGGTGTCATTCTTATTGTATCCGTGCAGTGCTCCAGTTTCTTCCAAGGAAAGCTGCTGTATTAATGCTCATATGGATTTCACTGGATATGCACAAAATATCCCCCAGAGACAAAGTCACTGAACTACAGACCCGTATTGATGTCAGGCTTTGCATTTATGTCTTACACTCCTAAGGGAGATAGAAGAGAAAAATTGGCTGATTAAATTGCCTCTTGGGAATGTTGCATTAAAATGTGTGTCTGATTCAAGGTCTTCTACCAGATGCTTTTATTTCTACATTAACTCAAGGTATTACAAATGAGTAAACTGATGCCCACTGGAATCGAAACCTCGATGTGATGGCAACATCCATGGATTGTTCTTTTATACTTCTACACCAGCAAGCATTGGAATGAAACTGTAAGTTTAATCATTTTGTTTCTTTTCATGCCATTTATATTACTGGTTGAAAGTGAGGAAAAGTAATAAGGAAAAATATTGTGATTTTCCCAAATGTCAAAAAAAGTGACTTTTTAAAAATTAAATATTGCTATTAATTTTGGCCCCTAATTTTTAATTTTCTTTTTTATCTTGAGCCCTAGTATTTTATGGCTTTTAAAAAAAATTAGTGAAATGAGCAAGCACCCATATCAAGCATTTTCTCTCATTCCATTTGTTTTGTTTTATTGCTTATTTCCCTTTTGTGTTCATTCACTCCTTCTAGGTAATCTTAATAAATGCAATGCTTGTAATGATCTCCCTGGGCTTCAGCACGCTTATCTGCAAGGTGAGGAAATTAGACTAAATATCTGTATCCTACCTAGGTATATCTACATCTTATATATGACATATCTATATCTAGAGTAAACAGTTTCTATCTTATATCTAAGATACATAAGAGCTAAAAAATTGTGATTCCATTTAAGTAAATCTAAGAATGAGTTAATAGAAAGGAGATACCTGGTTAGGGACTGTTCGCAGGTAAAATGTTCTACCTGTAATAAATCTCAGAGGAGGTACCCTGAAAAATCAGGAGAGACATGGTATAGGAAATTAAGAGAGAAGCCTGTGCCATACACAAGGATAGACTGGGGAAAGATGCAGCTGCTAAAACAAGTGAGCAAAGGGGAAAAAGTTGGGCTAGATCAGATGGTAAGACTGAGGGAGATTGGGAGAGTCCGAGGAGCCAATGAAAGGAGTGACCTGAGTTTCCAAAAGGACGCTATTTTTAAAAGTCATATAAAAGACATTTTGAAACTGGGGACAAAACAAGATACATAGAAATATATTTGGGTATGAATGAAGTGGGGGAGAGGAAAGCAAGCTGCCCTCAACTAATACACTGTATGCAAAGTGAAATTCAGGTGCAACATGACCTATACTGAGCATAGGATCACAGCGGTCAGAGGACTCTGCTGAGCTTTAAGGAAAAGGTGAAAATCAGTAGTTAGTAAGTATTAAAAGGAAAACAGGGATCTGTTTTTCCAATAAAAGGTTTGAAATTGAAAAACATCCTATTAGAAAGTCCCAATACAAAATGACAAACAATAATAATAAAAGCAATAAAACAACCTCATTCTGAATGAAGGAAAGAGGCCCTGAGGAAAGAAATCCTTTGTCATCAATGTCTAGCAGTACAAATCATTTCATAGAGGCTAATAGTTACCAAGTGACCACTTAGAACCCTAAAACAAATCATAAGTTAGACAGTGCTCTTCTTTTAAATAAGGAAACTGAAGCTCACGAAGATTACATAGCATCCCCCCCAAATCACAGTTAGTCATTTACAAAAGCTGAATTTAATTCCACATCTGGGTAACTCCAAAAAGTTTCTGATTAAAAACTGGATTATTATACTTCTCACAGCAGGCAAGTGGAAGTTTTAAAAATTGTATACATGGCTTTCAGCATGGGCACATCCATACAACCAGCCTTTTTTTTTTTTTAATCAAGGACATATTATTTTCCTACTTACGCACTAAAATAAGAATTTAAAGTATTAAAGTTCTTTTTTATTTTTGAGAGAGAGAGAACACAAGAGTGAGAGCTTTCAGAGGAGTAGAGGGAGAGGAACAAGCGGACTCCACTCTAAGTGCAGAGCCCAACGCAGGGCTCCATCCCTCATCCATCGAAATCATGATACCCAAACTCAAACAAAAAGTCAGGCACTTGACACACTGAGCCACCCAGGCACCCCTTAAGTACTGTTTTTTTTGTTTTGTTTTTATTTTTATTTTTATTTTTATTTTTATTTTTATTTTTTTTATTGTTACTAAAATTTTTTTCCCAGTGTTTCAAGATTCATTCCCCATTCCCCACACCCAGTGCTCCACGCTTTAGGTGTCCCCAGTACCCACCACCAGGCTCTCCCATCCCTCCACCCCCCTCCCTCCAAGTCCCTCAGTTTGTTTCTGTGTTCAAAGTCTCTGTTGTTTCGTTTCCCTCCCTAGATTACC
>PITA01001288.1:0-132093 GCA_004023965.1 Spilogale gracilis
ATTTCTGGGTTCTCTATTCTGTTCCACTGATTTATGTGTCCATTTTGATGCCGGCACCACACTGTCTTGATGACAACAGCTTTGTAATAGAGCTTGCAATCTGGAATTCTGATGCCTCCAGTTTTGTTTGCCTTCTTCAAAACTGCTTTGGCTATTTGGGGTCTTTTGAGGTTCCATACGGATTTCAGGATTGTTTTTTTTAGCTCTGTGAAAAAACGCTGATGGTATTTTGATAGGGGTCGCATTAAATACATGCATTGCTTTGGGTAGTACAGACATTGTAACAGTGTTTGACCTTCCAATCCATGAGCATGGAATGTATTCACATTTCTTTGTGTCCTTGCCTATATCTTTCATAAATGTTCTATGGCTTTCAGAGTATGTATCTTTCACTTCTTTAGTTAGACTTTTTCCCATGTACCTTATGCTTTTTGGTGCAATTGCAAATAGGATCAATTCCTTGATTGTTTTTCTGCTGCTTCATTATTGGTGTATAGAAATGGAACAGATATAAGTATGTGATTTTATATCCTGTGACTTTGCTGAATTCATGTATGAGGTTCTAGCAATTTTTTGGTGGAGTTTTTTGGGTTTTCTACATACAGTATCATGTCTTCTGCAAATAGTGGAAGTTAGACTTCTTCCTTACTGATTTGGATGCCTTTTATTTCTTTTTGTTATATGACTGCTGAAGCTAAGACTTCTTGTACTATGTTAAATAGTAATGTTGAGAGTGGACATCCCTATCTTGTTCCTGACCATTGTATAAAAGCTCTGTTTTTCCCCACTGAGGATGATATTAGCTGTGGGTCTTTCATAGATGGCCTTTATGATGTTGAAATATGTTCCATCTATTCCTATTTTGTAGAGGGGTTTTGTCAGGAAAGAATGCTGTATTTTGTCAAATGCTTTTTGTGCCATCTATTGAGAGGTTCATATGGTTCTTAATCTTTCTTTTGTCAACATGGTTTTATCATGTTGACTTATTTATGAACATTGAACCACCCTCGAAGCCAGGAATAAGTCCCACTTGATAGTAGTGAACAATTCTTTTAATATGCTGTTGAATTCGATTTGCTAGTATTCTATTAAGAATTTTTTACATCCATGTTCATCAGGGATATTGGTCTGTAAATCTCCCTTTTAGTGGGGTCTTTGTCTGGCTTTGGACTCATCAAGGTAATGCTGGCTTCACAGAATGAGTTTGGAAGTTCTCCTCCCATTTCTGTTTCTTTGGAACAGTTTGAGAAGAGTAGTTATTAACTCTTCTTTAAATGTCTGGTAGAATTACACTGGGAAGCCATCTGGCCCAGGACTTTTGTTTTTTGGAAGATTTTTGAACACTGACCAATACTTCGCTGCTTATGGGTCTATTCAAGTTTTCTATTTCTTCCTATTTCAGTTTTGGGAGTTTGTAAGTTCCTAAGAATTTGTCCCTTTCTTCCAGATTGCCCAGTTTGTTGGCATATAATTTTTCATAATATTCTAATTGTTTGTATTTCTGTGGTGTTGATTGTGAACTCTCCTCTATCATTTGTGATTTTTTAATTTGGGTCCTTTCTCTTTTATTTTTGATAATCCTTGATAGGGGTTTATCAATTTTATTAATTCTATCAAAGAACCAGTTCTTAGTTTCATTGCTCTGTTCTACTGGGTTTTTTGTTTATTTGTATCTATATCATTTATTTCTGCTCCAATCTTTATTATTTCCCATCTGTTGGCTTTAGGCCTTATTTGCTATTCCTTTTCTAAATCTTTTAGGTGTAAGTTTAAGTTGTGTCTTTGAAACTTTTCTTGCTTCTTGAAGTAGGCCTGCAATATATTTCCCTTTTAGATCTGCTTTTGCTGCATCCCAAAAGTTTTGGGCTGTCTGGCTTTCGTTATCGTTTGTTTTCCATGTATTTTTAAAATTCTTCTTCAAATTCCTGGTTAACTGATTTATTCTTTAGTAGGATGTTCTTTAACCTCTATGTATTTAATGTCTTTTCAAATTTTGTCTTGTGATTGACTTCCAGTTACACAGTGTTGTGATCTGAAAATATGCATGGTGTCATCTTCATTTTTACCCTTGTTAAAGACTGATTTGTGACCCATTGTGTGATCTTTTCTGGAGAATGTCCCACGTGCACTTGAAAAGAATGTGTATTCCTTAATTATGATATAACACCCTTCTTCATCTCTTGTTAGAGTCCTATTTTAAAATCTAGTTTGTCTAAATATGGCTACTCTGGCTTTCTCTTGATGCCCATTAACATAATAGATAGTTCTTCATCCCCTCACCTTCAATCTGCAGGTGTCTTTGGGTCTAAAATGAGCCTCTTGTAGGCAGCATATACACAGATCCTGTGTTTTTATCCATTTGATACTCTACTTCTTTTGATTCGTGCATTTAGTCCATTTACATCCAGTGCAATTATTGAGGGATATGAATTTAGCACCATTGTGTTACCTGTAGATTTGGTGTTTCTGGTGACATTCTCTGGTCCTTTCTAGTCTTGCCTGCTTTTGGTATTATTTCCCCCACTCAAAAAATCTCCCTTTTAATTTCTTTCAGGGCTACTGTAGTGGTCATGTACTCCTTTAGTTTTTCTTTGTCTGGAAAACTCTTCATATCTCCTATTTTGAATGACATCCTTGCTGGATAGAGAATTCCTGGATGCATATTCTTCCCATTTCAGCACATTGAATATTTCCTTCCACTCCTTTCTGGCCTACCATGTCTCTGTGGACAGGCTCACTGCAAATCTGATCTGTCTTTTCTTATAGGATAAGGATTTTTTTCCCCTTGCTGCTTTTAGGATTATTTCCTTGTCTGTGTATTTTGTGAATTTGACTATCATGTGCTTTGGCAATGGCCAGCTCTTTTGAATTTAATTGAAGTTCTCTGTGTTTCTTGGATTTTGATGTCTGTGTCCTGCCCCAGATTTGGGATGTTTTCAGCTGTAATCTGTTCAAATGAAACTTCTGCCCCTTTCTCTCTCTCTTCATCTTCCAGGACACCTCTGATACGATTGGTATCACTTTTTACTAAGTTGCTGAGTCTAATTCTACCTTCATGGTCCATTACCTTTCTTTTCCTCTTCTTTTCAGCTTCATTGTTTTCCATAATTTTATCTTCTGTATCACTGATTTGCTCCTATGCATCGTCTGTTCTCATTTTTATGGCCTCCATTTATGTTTGCATCTTGGTTGTAGCATTTTTAATTTCAGCCTGACTAGATTTTAGTTTTTATCTCTGTAGTAAGGGATTCTCTAGTGTCTTCTATGCCTTTTTCAAGCCCAACCAGTATCCTTATAATCATTGTTTTAAATTCTAGTTCAGACATATTATTTATGTCTGTATTGATTAAATCTCTGGCCATGAGTTCTACCTCTTGTTCTTTCTTTTCAGAAAGATTCTGAAAATTCCAGCATTTTATCATTTTGTCCAGAAAATAAAAGAAGTGAAAGAACAACAAAAACAAACCAACAAACAAAAAATGTAAAAAACAAAAAAGAAAGCAAAGGAAAAAACAAAAACACAAAACGATAAAAACAAAAACAAAACAGAACAAAATAAAAATAGATCCTGAATATGTTTTGGTCTATTTGTTAAAAGACTCTAGATCCCAAAATTTAAAAATAAAATAAATAAAATAAAATTAGCTACAAATAAAAACTACACATGATAAATATATACATAAATTTAAAAATAATCAAAAATTAACAAAAGGAATTGGAGAAAATGGGAAGATAAATGAAAAATAATAAAAATTAAGATTAAAAAGGTAAGAATAAGTCAAAAGGAAGCATGACCCTATTTCCCTTGTTACTTGTCCTGGTCTTATTGAGGAGGTGCCTGCTGGGCTGATCCTCAGGCTGATTGTTTCTCTGGAAATGGTTTTCCAGGGTGCAGTAGGGCAGGGCTTGGTGTATACGACTCTGGCTCCCCTAGGTGGCGCTGTTTTGTTCCTTGAAGCTCTTAGTACAGATGGGTGGTATAATGACTGGGCCCTGCTCTCTATCTTGGGATCTGAAAGTTTGCTCCCCCTACTCTTCAATGAGGCCTCACAGAAAAGCAATCAATTACCCGGTTTGTTTCCCTGGTTTCCATCAAACCCCACGTTTACCCTGCCCGTGTCCAAGCTTTTTGATCTTAGGTGTGGGACCAAATTTCAAAACTCCAAATTTCAGGGACTCCTGTAGCACAGACGCACACTGTTCCTCCAGGGGAGGGTCAAGGCACACTTGCCACCAGATCCCAGGGAAGTGGTTCCATGACACATGCAGTCTGCAGTTAATAGCAGAAAGCACCAAGACCTGCTGCTCTCTGCCAGCTTCCCAGGCCCCATCCCTGGGAACCTCATAGCACTGTGGTGCCGCCATTCTTCCTGCAACCCAGGGGCTCCTCAGACCATCCTGTTACTCCTGGGATTTTGCTCTCTTTGCCACCTGAGCACGTTTAATCCAGGCACTTCCCCAATGGTAGTGAACTTAAAAGTTCAAATTTTGTGATCTATCACTTCTAATACTTTGTGGTAGCCTCCATGAACAATCTTCCTCCCCACTACAGCATGCATAGGTGTCTCCCCAAGGTGAACTTCCGCACCTCCGACCTTGCAAAAAAGTTGTCACTTTTCTACTTGAAGACTCGCAGATTTTGTTCTCTCAGACATGTGATTGACTTCTTGGGCATTCTGAATAATTTGATAACTATCTAGCTGTGCTCCAGGGACAAGACAAGCTCCTACTCCCCTACTCCTCTGCCATCTTAATCCATTGAAAAATTATCCCATATAATTACTAAATGCTTTTCTGAGTCAAATTTCCAACTCAAAGTATAAATTAGCAAAGAGTCTTAACAAAATGAACTGATCAATATCCCCATGGCGTTAAGTCCTCAGGTAGAGATTTGGGGACGTAGTGTAAGAGGAAGGTTAAAGAATATAGCCAGCCAGCTTGTCTTATTAACTTTATTTCCCTTCCTATCAGGGACAGGTAATCTTGTTCAGCTGCCCATTTAGTCTTAATAAGCCAACATGAAAGCCCTAATGGGAATGCTAAAAAATCTCATTTCTGAGAGTCAGATGATTTCTGGTTACCAGAGGCACCATTTTCTACCTCCAATTGTTCAGGTATTTGACATCTACTGGGGTGAGAAAAATGACTTTATAATGGGAAAATGAACAAATGTTTGGAGTTTGTTTTATTTACCTTGAGAGTAATTGTTACTAGAATTTGCTTGCTCCATTATTGCCTGCCACACTGACAGATTTATTTGAAAGTATTAAAAAAATATTACATGGAGTAAGGCATGTGGTTCTGCAAAGAAAATTACAGGCTTTTGAAATAATCTTTCTTGGCATCCCTGTATATTCCAATTCTAAAATACTTTTAGAATTAATTGAAACACTCTGAATATTTATTAACTATTTAAGAAATCCAATATATCTAGTTCTTCAGAAAACCTATGTCCGTGATCCTTAGGGATTCTTTATTTTCATTCTTGCCCCACAATACAGCAGTGACTAGGATGCTACATGATGATTCTAAGCTTATAACATGTCACTATCCGACTAACAAAGAACACAGAAAAGAACGTGGTAATAGTTTTTCCTAATGTAGCCTCATCAGTAGAAATCAGACTCTGGTCCCTATCCTCTGTTTTGGTCACATCCTACCCCTGTCTTTGCCTTGAGCAGAGCTGAAATGACAGCAAATTTCATCTCTGCACCCTGTTCAAGGAAGAACCAGAGAGAGTCACTATTATTAGAGCATGTGCTGTGCATATATCTGCCTAAATCCATCTGCAGTGGTTGCAAGGGAAAACACTGGGCTCTTTTCCTGGCCAAGTAGATAAAGAAGCCCACCTTGCCTCACAACAGAGCTACACACAGAGCAAGGCAAGGCAGTCACTGTCACAAATTAGGGAAAGATCCTCATCTATATCAAATATTGAACAAGTTGCCCAAGAAAATAAGTTCTTGGCACCCATCATGCATTCCTACTCATTTTTTTAAGGCATTTTGAAGAGTATGGGTTAAAAAATTGTATGGTTCACCCAATCCCATCTCTACCTGCTCTCCAGATAAGATGAGTAAGTCTCAGAGCAGTGAAAGAGTCATCTATTTAAGAAGACTCTTCTCCCAAACAAATACATTTTTAAAACAAGCATGTTTAAAAAATAATTTAAAAAATAAAATAAGAATATTAACATAATGAATGCTGTCCATATTAATTTGGTTATCACTTCACATGCAAAGGAAATTCAAAATATTTTAACCGAATCCATGACACTACCAAATACATAAAAATAAATGTACTAATTTTAAGATAGAGTTGCCTTAAAAATTGTAGTGCAGATAACTCTTGACACCTACTTGAGTATGCATTTGGTTAGTACCAGGTGCGGGTGGGATCATAAGAAATTCCAGGTTTTCCTGCCATATGTATATCATAAAGTCTTGTAAATCCTTACTCTTAACTTTTTAAAATAGTCTAAAAAATAAAATTCAAAGTTCTCTTAGCATAGAATCACCCAATCTAGCATGTATTTATAATTTTTAAATGGAAATATAGAAGTAAAATGATATAGCCAATCTAAATTAAAGAAGTATCACTTCTGATGTGTGTTCCTGAAAATAATTGCACTTACTGACAGGTGTTATTTATTTATGTTTGAAATCTCTTTGCACATTTTTTTTAACTTTTCAAGTGATATATTGGAGAAATAAAACAAAGAGGCTGGGAGGATGGGAACCAAATTTAATACCAATCTAAAATGCACATGTAAAACAAGAGCAAAAATGTTCCTTATTCCATAGTTGAGTCCAGAAAGAAGAAAGGGTGAGATGTAGAATACCAAAAATACATCTCAAAGTAGAAAGTATTAAATATTAATGTGTTTGATTTATGAAAATGAAAATCTACATTTGATAGTAAAGCCAGTCATGTTTAAGTCTAGTACACACCCCTAAGATGCCAAAATTAACTTTCTGATAACTTTCCTTTCTTTTCTGGAGGCTACCCATGTTTTTATCCAGTTCTCCTGCCCTAAACTATGTGTAAAAATGATCAAAACAGAGACTTGAAAAGCAAAAATACATAAATAAATACTTACTAGAACTACTATTCTCAAGTGATGTCAAACAACTGAGTAATTCTTATAATAAAATTACTAGATAAATAAATAAAAATAAAATTGCCAGATCTAGCCATGGTTTTTGTGTAAGAATAAAACAGTCTTAGAACATTTTCTAAGTATAGAGTCAGTTTTCAACTGAAATAGAAAAAAAAATAAAACAGTTACTAAGCTTTGTTGAAGATACCAGAGTTTTTCTGTTCTTCGAGTTTTGGATTTTAATGCCAATAAATCATTCATATAATCAACTGCATTCTGTTTCTATGGCTTTCAGGATCTCTAAAATATCATTTTAAAGGTTAGCAGAATGAGGCACAAATTTTGGAAAATGTGGAATGTGAGAAAGCGCTTGGGCCCTGAAAGCTTAAGTAAGAAGCAATATTTTAGGAATATTAACTATTTTATATTTAAGAGTGATATTGCTAATAAATAAACTACTAAAGATTGTTGCAAAATGTACAAGAGGGAAAGATTATTAAACCATATTTTATTTTATTTTTACCTTTCTCTTGGTGTCTCAGACTACAATGCTTAATGTAAGGCATTAAAATGTTATGGTTAGTTCAGAATCATATTGACATTTAAATACCATATATTTTGGGGCTCCTGGGTGGCTCAGTTGGTTAAGCAACTGCCTTCAGCTCAGGTCATGATCCCAGAGACCTGGGATCGAGTCCCACATGAGGCTCCCTGCTCGGCAGGAAGCCTGCTTCTCCCTCTCTCACTCCCCTTGCTTGTGTTCCCTCTCTGGCTGTGTTTCTCTCTGTCAAATAAATAAAATCTTAAAAAAAAATAAATAAATACCATATATGTAGTCTAAAATGTATTCTTTGATGTGTTATTAAGAACATTTTATATATTCAAACTGATATTTAATTCAATAAAAATGGATAGCACTCACTTATAAATCTTTTTTATTTACATCATTTACCATTTTGAAAGAGATCTTTTTGCAATATCTTTATATTGTGCACTTGTGTTCTGTTTTAATTTCCTATTTACAGTGATTCTAAAATATATCCATTTAACTGTTAGCTAAAGTGCACAAATTAACTGTTAGCTAAAGCGCACAAAATTCCAGGCTTTCCTGCCATGTATATCACAAAGTCTTGTAAATAGTCAAAATTAAACCTTACTACAGTTTTCTGAGTGCAGTAAAAATAGCAAATCTCACTTTGCTGCAGATTCTCGGTTCCATTCAAAAGATTAAAGAAAAAACTAATAATCAAAAAATTTCAGGATTGATACTATTAAAATGTATTTTCAGGCTTTAGATGAGCTTTTGTCATTATATTATTTCTTAACAGAATCTTATAGTGAAGTTGAATTAAAATAGACATGATCAACAGATTTGGTTAACTCTCAAGATAAATCACAGCCTAACACGATTATGTATCTGGAAGTAATTACATAATCCAAATTTTTGCTATTACATGACAAATTCAGAAAATGCAAACCTAAATCTAAATAGAAATACAGAATGATAAAATGTAATGGAATAAGAGAAATGGAAGAGAGTTAAAAGATATCTGTCATTTTCTATCAAAATCCCAGAGGAGAACATAGGCAGTAACCTCTTTGACATCAGCCACAGCAACTTCTTTCAAGACACGTCTCCAAAGGCAAAGGAGACAAAAGTGAAAATGAACTTTTGGGACTTCATCAAAATAAAAAGCTTCTGCACAGCAAAGGAAAGAGTCAACAAAACAAAGAGGCAACCCCCAGAATGGGAGGAGATAATTGCAAATGACACTACAGACAAGGGGCAGATATTCAAGATCTATAAAGAACTCCTCAAACTCAAAACAAAAAAAAAAAGATAAGATGATCACATCAAAAAAATGGACACAAGACATGAAGAGGCACTTCTCCATAGAAGACATACAAATGGCTAACAGACACATGAAAAAATGTTCATCATCATTAGCTATCAGGGAAATTCAAATCAAAACCACATTGAGATACCACCTTACACCAGTCAGAATGGCTAAAATTAACAGGACAGGACACAAGTGTTGGAGAGGCTTTGGAGAAAGGGGAACCCTCTTACACTGTTGGTGGGGGTGCAAGCTGGTGTAGCTGCTTTGGAAAATAGTGTGGAGATTCCTTAAAAAAATTAAAAATAGGGCACTTGGGTGGCTCAGTTGGTTAAGCGACTGCTTTTGGCTCAGGTCATGATCCTAGAGACCCAGGATAGAGCCCCATATCAGGCTTTCTGCTCGGCGGGAAACCTGCTTCTCCCTCTCTCAGTCCCTCTGCTTGTGTTCCCCCTCTATCTGTGTTTCTCTCTGTCAAATAAATAAATAAAATCTTTTAAAAAATTAAAAATAGAGCTTCCCTATGACCCTGCAATTGCACTACTGGATATTTACCTTAAAGATACAGATATAGTAAAATGAAGGGCCATATGGACCCCGATGTTCATTGCAGCCATGGCCACAATAGCCAAACTGTGGTAAGAGCCAAGATGCCCTTCAACAGACAAATGGATAAAGAAGATATGGTCCATATATACAATGGAATATTACACCTCCATCAGAAAGGATGAATACCCAACTTTTGTGGTAACATGGACCAGATTGGAGGAGATTACGCTGAGTGAAATAAACCAAGCAGGGAAAGTCAAGTATTATCTGGTTTCACTTACTTTTGGAGCATAAGGAGTAACATGGAGGACAGTGGGAGAAGGAAAGGAAATGTGAACTGGGATAAAACTGGGAAGGGGATGAAACATCAGAGACTTTTGACTCAGAAACAATCTGAGCGTCTTGGAAGGGAGGGGGGATAGGTGGGTATTGAGGGCACAAATTGCATGGAGCACTGGGTGTGGTGCATAAACAATGAATGTTGGAACACTGAAAAAATAAAATAATGTAATTTTAAAAAGATATCTGCCATTTATATTATAAAGTTACAGAGTCACAGACTCATAGCCTCTACTTTCAGATTTTCATTGGCTTTTATAACAAACAGTTTCTTAGAGCATTAGCCAGTGTTCCCATAATGGTGAAGTGAATAACTGTTGATATTTCTATTGACATTTTTCAAAAATTGCATTGTTTGTACACAAAGGATTTAAAAGCCTTGAGCCTTGACTCTTTTAACTTTTTTCTTTTCTCTTTTCCCTTTTCCCCTTTCTTTGCCACTTCCTCCTCTTCTAAATTTTGACAAACTGCAACACTTGCAAAAACAGCTATGGAAAGACCTGTTCTGACAATTGCAAGAAGAGGATTTCACCAGTGTTCCTAAGCAAGAGGCACAGAAAACCATTCCTGCTTTGAGTTCTGCAGTAAAGGCCTGCATTCTGTCATAAAACCTTTCTCTTCCCCCCAATCCCTATAAAAACAATTCTGTTTCCACTTTAGCAGTTACTTGGTCTTCAAGTGCTCCTTAATACACATCAGTTAAATAAAGCCTTAAACCTCTACTTGAGTTACTTAAACTATTTTTGGCTAATATTTTTCAATTGAGCTTTTGTAATAGGACTCACTTTTCTGAGAACATAAATATTTGAAATATTAAACAGTAATAAAATTATTATCCCAGTTCCATAATTCAGCACTACTGGATGAGGGAGCATTAACTGAAGAGGAAACATCACATCACTCTCAAGAAAATGATCTACTTGTCGTGCGTAAGGGGTAATATAGAAGACAGTAGGAGAAGGAAAGTAAATGGGAAGTCGGGTAATTCAGGGAGACAAATGAAACATGAGAGACTTTGGACACAGAAACAAACTGAGTGACTTGCAGGGAGGGGGTGGGGGGATGGGAGAGCCTGGTGGTGGGTACTGAGGGCACCTATTGCATGGAGCACTGGGTGTGGGGAATGGGGAATGAATCTTGGAACACTGAAAAAATAAAATAAATTTAAAGTCAAAAAAATAATAAAATAAAAATAAATTAAAAAAAGAAAGTGATCTAATGTGTGCTCTTCAACCTGGTTATCATTTTACTGTCAACACCTTGGTTTCATTTACATCAACAAAATAGAGTAAAACTATCTTAATAAAAAATCCTTCTAAAAGATCATGATAAATAATAGATGTACAATAAAGACTTATTGCATAGATGAACAATATGTTTCTTACACTTTACCTTTATTCCCAGAATAATCCTAAGGGAAGGAATGCTGATACCTTTAGTGGGAAACTTGATAAAGGGCAGTAGCTAGTAGCCAAAAGTTTCCTTTTCTACTCTTTTTTTTTGGAAGATTTTATTTATTTTTTTGACAGAGAGAGAGATCACAAGTAGGCAGAGAGGCAGGCAGAGAGAGAGGAGGAAGCCGGTTCCCCGCTGGGCAGAGAGCCCGAAGTGGGCCTTGATCCCAAGACCCTGAGATCTGAGCCAAAGGCAGAGGTTTAACCCACTGAGCCCCCCAGGCGCCCCCTTTTCTACTCTTTGAAGTAAATACTTGGAATTATCTCTGAAATACCAACAAACAAATCACTATTAATATATTCATTTCTTATTTTATTATTCTGCTAATATTTAAAGATTTACTATATACTGAAGATTCTATTGGAAACTCTGAGAAATAAAAGGATGAATAAGATATAGCTTTTCACATCAGGACCTGCCTTAGGTACAGTTGTCCAGAAAGAGACCTTGAGATAGGGATTGCTGTATAGGTGATTTATTAAGCATGTGCTCACAAAGGAACCTGTAAAGGAAGTGGGGGGAACAGAATGGGGAACTGGAAGAAGCCCATAAAGGATACAATCTCAAATCCCAGTAGAGAGTAGACAGAGCCTGATATTACAAGGTAGCTCTGGAGTATAAGTTTACCTCAGAGTTGTCATCCACAACCTCCTCACAGGAAAGGGAGCTGGGATTCCATATCCCAAAATCCATAAGGGCGCTGACCAAGGGCTTCCCCAAGGTTGGGCTGGAGGGCAGTGATTTCCCAGGCACTTCCTTTTCACTGAAAAAAAAAAAAAAAACACTTGAGCAGCATTTTTAGTAAAGAAAGCTGTAGGCACGGCATAGTAGAAGGGGCTTGTCCCCTCACCTTGAACATAAATATATCTGCAAAGATCATCAAAAAAATCCCTTTTATGCATATATAGCCAAGTAGCTATAAGGAAAATGTAGAAGTATGTCCCCCCAAAAGAGTGATATACAAACCATAAGAGAGTTACAGAAAACAGACTGCAGAACTTTAGCCTTCAGTGGAGGGAAAGATCAATTGCAAGGGGATTTCTGGAAAGACATCATGGACAAGATATTTGAAGTAGACTTTGAATACTGGGTACATTTTTATATGGATGGGAAGAATTTTATACACTGAGAACAGTGTTAGTAGTCACACAGAAGAGGAATATTAGAGCCTGTTTGGGTAAAATTAGATTTGGCCAATTTTATTAGAGCACAAAGAATGTGTGGTGGATAAATAGGAGGGTAGGCTATAACAATATTGTGGGGGACAACCAAGCAGACCTTGAAATCTAGGATCAAAAATGCACAGAACAGGGGCGCCTGGGTGGCTCAGTTGGTTAAGCGACTGCCTTCAGCTCAGGTCATGATCCCGGAGACCCAGGATCGAGTCCCACATCGGGCTCCCTGCTCAGCAGGAAGCCTGCTTCTCCCTCTCTCACTCCCCCTGCTTGTGTTCCCTCCCTGGTTGTGTTTCTCTCTGTCAAATAAATAACATCTTTAAAAAAAAATGCACAGGACAAATGGCAGGCATCAGGAGGAAGTCATTGAAGGATTGATTATAAAAGTGACATGATAATTTCTAGATCTAACTTTGCAATCTCAGACTATGTCTTTTTTAGAAAACATTTGAGAAGAAGACTTCAATCTTCTTAGAGAACATGTGAATAATCCTGAACAGAATGTTCATAGAAATATGGATGATAAAGGTCATTCTGATGAGGTTTCAGACAGAAACGAGGAACATGTCATTGAAATTGAATAAAAGACCATCCATCATAAAGTGGCAAAGAACTTGTCTGGATTATGCTCATGTTCTAGTGTTTTGTGGAAAGCAGAACTTGGGAACAATGAAATTAGATATTTAGCCGAAGCTTTTTCTAAACAAGCTGCAGCTTGGCTCTTCCTGACTGCTCAGAGTAAAATGTGAGAAGTGAGAAATGACTTAAAGATGGAATTGTTAAATGAAAAGGAAACAGAACTCAAATATTTGGAAAATCCTCACACTATCTATATTGTAAAAAAAAATGAGAAAGCATGGTCAGAAAAGAACAGTAAGGGCGTGGCTAAGCAAAAGAAGATGAGAGTGCATCAGTCATCTCAACAGAAGCTGGCAGCTATTCTCCCAAATAATGGAAAAATAACTGAATACAATACAGGGTCGATCAGAGCTGCCAATCCTACTACAGGTGCAGAGTGGAAAGGTCAAAGGCCAGAGTGGTTTCAAAGGACGATTCACCAGTGTGTGTGGGACCATAGTCATGCTGCCTGGCACTGCCTCACATCCCAGGCCCTGCTCCACATACTCTAGCTCCACGGTCTTCTGTCTGCTCATGTATGATTCCGGCAGGCCTGGGTACAGTACAGACCTCCATAGCCACCCCTCCAGAGAGCACAGGTAGCAAATTTTGGTGGTGTTCACATGGTGCCATCTCTATTGGCACACAGATTATATGAGCTATGCAGTCGTGGCTGCCTCTACTTAGGTTTCAAAGGATGGAGCCACACAGAGCCATAGACTTGAGACTCCAGCCCAAAAAGGCCACAGGATACATGCTGAGAGCCACTCCTGGGAAGTGGAAGTAGAAGAACATATCTTATTTGGTTTCATAAATTTATAGCTAGAGAGAAATTTGTCCCAGGATAAATCATATCTTGAGTCTCACCCATATCTGATGTAGATGAGGCTTTAAATTTTAGACTATAGAGTTAATGCTGGAATGAGTTAAAAATTTTAGGGTTGTTGGAATGCAATGATTTTATTTTGAATGTGAGAAGGACCTGAATTTTGAAGGGAGTAAGGACCAGGGCAGAATATATGGACTGAATGTTTGTGTCCCTCCAAAATTCATATACTAAAACCCTAAATCCCAAAGTGATGGTATTAGGAGGTGAAGTCTTGGGTAGGTGATTAGGTCACAAGGGTGGAGTCTTCATGAATGGGATTAGTGTCCTTATATTAGAACCTCCCTTGCCCCTGTCCCATATGAGGGCACAGCAAAAATATGGCCATCTATGAACCAGGAAGCATGGTTTCACCAGATGCTAAATCTCTTGGTGCTTTGGACTTCCCAGCCTCTAGAACTATGAAAAGTAAAATTTTAACTGTTTATAAGCCACCCTATCTAGGATATTTTTGTTACAGCAGCCCAAACAGACTAGCAGATGTATTAATCAAGGTTATCTTCTGAGAATACTTGAGAGGGATTTCTGTTTTTATTTGAAGCTGTATGCTTCTGGTATGGCAATAAGAACACTCTCTGCACACATTAATTAGTGTGTCTTGCTTCATAAAAGTAACATTGCCATATTGAGCAAAATTTTTTTTATTCTGAACACTATTGGTATACATTACATCGTGCCACACACTAATGAAAGGAATTGTGGAATCCTTGCAATGTCATAGCTTCTCTACATCTCTTAGGCATCTTTCAGTGATGTGGACTGTTTCCTAGTAGAGAAAACATAGGAAAACTACATGGAAAATACCAAAGTGCCCTCTGGTTTTTTCAAGCAAAACTGATTTTGAAGGGCAGCATTACTGAGTCAGAGGCTTTGGAAAGTGTGAGGGACAGTAAGTGCAAATGATTTGGCATGTCATAACAAGAGGAGAGACGGGTACCAGTGGTTAAGTAATGGAGTGAGGTCAGCGGAGTCCTGTCAAGGCAGAAATGTTTCTGCACTCCGCCAGACAGGGATCCTGAACAAACCTGGAAACTCTGAGTTGATGATGGAATATGAGTGGGTTTGCCAGAGAGAGCAGGGAAAAGAAAAGAAGAAAATACTTTCATAATAGGAGTAGTGAAGACCTGATAGATGAGAATGAGGCCCAGTCTGCAAGAAAGTCAAAATCTCACAATGACTCTCCATTTCACTTGAAGTAAAGGCCAGGGTCCTTATTATGATCTAAAGTCCCTAAATATTACTGTTGATTTTTTTCTCTCTGCTTTGACCTCCTACTGTCCTCCATCTTGCTCACTCTACTTCAGCCACTTGGATTTGTTGTTTCTTACGTAGTCTGAGCATGCTTTTGTCTGATGATTTTACACTGGCTGCTTCCTAAATCTGGAAAATTATGTTTTTTGAAAAAAAAAGCTAGGGTTTACAAAACACCCAGTTATAGCCATGGCTAACACTCTTGTCTCCCCTGTCTTGGATCAAATCATATTTTCTCCATGAAACCCATCTTCAAAAACTTATTTACAAATGCAACCTGTCCTCATCATATGCCCCAGTTCTTTACACAAAAAGTCATTAGAACAATTTGGAGAGATTCTATTTTTCTATTTTCCTCTATTCAGGAACATAAAAAAACTATACTTCACACTTAAAGTTCAACTTGCCCATCTGATTTACTTTGGCTAATGAAATGAGTATAAATGACATGTATCAGTTCTGATTGGAAGCCTTTAGGAGCCACACTTAATTTGCCACTTTCCCTCCCCAATGCCACAGGAACTAGCCACACTCCAGATAGTGCAGTAATATAATGTGTTGCTAAAGACATTAATATTTGGAGGTAGTTATATCAGCAAAACCTATCCTCTCCTGACACATATATTCAAACATTCTTTTTACCATAGAACTTAATACTTTCTACCAAACATAAAAAATGTACTGTATTGGTAAGTAAAGTAGCAAATAAGTAAATACATAGATAGAACATCATAAGTTTAACCATCTGCCAGAACCTAAATTCCAGGATAAAAAGGGAACTCTATGTTTTGTTTCACATGGTGCTTCAAACACTTCGTACAGTATGTGCCTGGCATATAGTAGGGACTCAGTAAGTGTTTAAGGAATTGGCTCTATTAATCAATAGTGTGCTTTTCAAAGATCATTAGGATACATACGGAATAAAATCACTAGAAATAATGAGGATAAATTAAAGCTGTTTTAAAGAGATGACAGCTCTGGAATTCACTAAAGAAATAATTTATTTCAATTGAGACTAGCTGGCTTTTATACTTTAAGCAACAAGGTTATGGTAGCTATCTATAATGGGTGATCCAGAAATGTGGAAGATAGAGCTTTAGGCTAGGATTATGTAGACATGTAAAAGACCCCTTAAACCAAATGTTTATATTTATACTCAAGTAGAGGAAGTAGAATTCATTTACTGGACTATTCTTAAAATAAGAAAAAGATGGCTTTTATACTGATAGATTGTGACATATACTCAGAGTATGATATACCTTACATGAACACATAGAAGCTCAAGGTCAGGTGTCAATAAAATAACAAAAATTGTAAGCCCTTCCCCATTCATTTAAGTTTATCTCAGTAGAAAGGAAAACAGTATAGAGGTTCCTCAAAAAATTAAAAGTAGAACTACCCTATGATTTAGCAATGGCACTGCTAGGTATTTATCCAAAGGAAACAAAAATACTGATTCAAAGGGATACATGCATCCTGATATTTATAGCAGCATTATCAACAATAATTGAATTATGGAAACAGCCCAAGTGTCCATCAACAGATGAATGGATGAAGAAGATGTGGTATATATATAATGGAATATTACTCAGCCATAAAAAGGAATGAAATCTTGCCAATTGCAATTACATGCATGGAGCTATAGAGTATTATGCAAAGCAAAGTAAGTCAGAGAAAGACAAATACTTTATGATTTCACTGATATGTAGAATTTAAAAAACAAAGCAAATGAGCAAAGGGGAAAAAAAAGAGAGAGAGGCAAACCAAGAAACACTCTTAACTATAAAGAACAAATGGTTACCAGAGGGGAGGTGGGGGGGATGGGTTACATAGGTAAAGGGGATTAAGGAGTGGATCAGGGATGCGCACCAGGTGATGTATGGAAATTCTGAATCACTATATCATACACCTAAAATTAATATTACACTGTATGTTAACTAACTAGAAATTATATAAAAACTTAAAAAAATAAATTTACCCAGCAGAAATGCACATTATTAATAAATTATGAGTGTTACAGATTGGGTTCTCTGAGAAGCAGATCCTGAAACAGATACTATTGTGTAAGAGGTTTATTAGGAAGCACTCCCATGACCAACATCTGTAAAAAGGAATGAAAAATGCAGGAAGAGTCAGAGGGGGAAGCTGGGCTACAATAAAGTCTCAATCAAGGGGCAGCTAAACTCATGGAGAAATCTTGGATGAACCTTCAGGCATGTCCTGAATTGTAATAAGAAACCTGGGCATTTGTACCCTGGCAATAACTAGTCACTGCATGCAGGCCTTGTGATCTTGAGTGAAGCAGGACTCTCAACAAGAGCATGTTCCAAACACAAAGATAAACTCAAAATGGGCGAAAGACCTCAACATGAGGCAGGAATCTATCAAAATCCTAGAGGAGATCACAGCCAACTTCTTTCAAAACACATCTCCAAAGGAAAAGGAAACAAAAGTGAAAACAAACTTTTGGGACTTCATCAAAATAAAAAGCTTCTGCATAGCAAAGGAAACAATCAACAAAACAAAAAGGCAATCCCCGGAATGGGAGAAGATAATCGCAAATGACACTACAGACAAAGGGCTGATATTCAAGATCTATAAAGAACTCCTCAAACTCAACAACCAAAAAAAAAAAAAAAAAAAAAAAGATCACATCAAAAAATGGGCAGAAGACATGAACAGAAACGTCTCCATAGAAGACATACAAATGGCTAACAGACACATGAAAAAATGTTCATCATCATTAGCTATCAGGGAAATTCAAATCAAAACCACATTGAGATACCACCTTACACCAGTCAGAATGGCTAAAATTAACAGGACAGGACACAACAAGTGTTGCAGAGGCTTGGGAGAAAGGGGAACCCTCTTACAGTGTTGGTGGGAATGCAAGTTGGTGCAGCTGCTTTGGAAAACAGTGTGGAGATTCCTTTAAAAATTAAAAATAGAGCTTCCCTATGACCCTGCAATTGCACTACTGGGTATTTACCCTAAAGATACAGATGTAGTGAAAAGAAGGGCCGTATGGACCCCGATGTTCATAGCAGCAATGGCCACAATCGCCAAACTTTTGAAAGAGCCAAGATGCCCTTCAGCAGACGAATGGATAAAGAAGA
This sequence comes from Spilogale gracilis, assembly GCA_004023965.1. Lineage (NCBI taxonomy): Eukaryota > Metazoa > Chordata > Mammalia > Carnivora > Mephitidae > Spilogale > Spilogale gracilis. The sequence continues at coordinate 18,327 of PITA01001288.1, forward strand.
TATGGTCCATATGTATAATGGAATATTACGCTTCCATCAGAAAGGATGAATACCCAACTTTTTCTATCAACATGGACGGGACTGGAGGAGATTATTGGTGAGTGAAATAAGCCAAGAAGAGAAAGTCAAGTATCATCGGGTTTCATTTACTTGTGGAGCATAAGGAGTAACACGGAAGACAGTAAGAGAAGGAAAGAAAATGTGAACTGGGGTAAATCAGAGAGGGAGATGAAGCATGAGAGACTTTGGACTCAGAAATAAACTGAGGGTCTTGGAAGGGAGGGGGTGAGGGGATGGGTGAGCCTGGTGCTGGGAATTGAGGGTACGAATTGCATGGAGCACTGGGTGTGGTGCATAAACAATGAATCCTGGAACACTGGAAAAATAAAATAAATTTTAAAAAATTAATGCAAATTACAGCAATAAATAAATAAATAAAGGAAAATTACAGCAAAAGTAAAAAAGAGCAAGTTCCAGAAAAGACTGAGAGGCTATAGCTGTTAGCAGACAGCCCGCCCACTGAGAAGCTGAGAAGTGGAGGAAAGTTCATCCATTTTAAGCAGAATTCAAGGCAATGTGTAACAGTATTCATTACAGTGCCATCCTAAACATCCTACCTATACATTTTCAATATACAATATTGTGCATTATACAATATATTAGCAAAACATAAATTGGCAAAATCATAAATAGACCCATAGTGCTTATTATTGTTTTACCAGCTTTTTATAAAATAAGTCTTGGGGCTCTCTATTTTAGTACATAAAACTCTTTTAAACAATTGCTTAGTATTCCATAGTACCAATATACCATAAATTTAACTCTAACTATTTAGGTTTGTACAAATGCAAGTGTTTTTAAGCATGTATCCCCAGACATGGCATTTCTGTATCAAAGATGCTGACATTTTAAATTGTCGTACATAATTTTAACCCCATTAAAAGATGATAGGCCAACCCATATGCTCTCAAAAAGTATGTGAGAATGCATATTTTTCCACAGCTTTGCCAAGACTGAATGTGACATTCTTTTTCATTTTTGTCAGTGTAATGAAAAATAAAAAACAGTGTATCATTGATGTTTTAACGTGAAATACCCCAATTCACTATTTTTGTCTCTTAATATGCAGGCTTTATTTAAAGCTATTAACTAAATCCTGGGGTATCTTCTAGTCAATAGTTTATATTTTAATTTTTGTTTATAGTATTGTAGTCCATGAGAAATTTTTTAAAACAACAATAAGCTAAATAATCCAATACAAAAATATAAATGAATCAAACAGGAGCAATAATAAATAATAACCAAATTTTTTCTTCTCTTTACCAAAGTTTGGACTGTATCCCTGAATAGAGTTATTATAGCAATATAGGTTCCAAGCAAGCAAGAATGAAATCATGTTAGGTATTTCAAATGGAAGGGATTTAATATATGGAGTTGTTTATAAATATGTTGACTTAAGTTAACTTCTCATTTGATGGTGAAAAGGGTGGAAAATAATTAATGGTAGGCCTGTCTCATCGACTCCTTAATATTGTTTTGTGAGTCACATTCTGAGCCAATCCTCAGAAATATTGTTCAATAAACAGTTTATCTTTAGCTGCCTTTTAATCCCCCTTTTTGTGGTATCAATATATTTTCCCCCTCAAATAAAAGGTCTCGAGCAGTTTTTTTCTGCCCTGAAGCCTTCTAATCACAGAAGGAAACAATCAAAAACCTATTTGTTTTATGAAGGTATTGGTAAGATAATGAATTAGCTCTCTCTAACACAGCAATCTTTTAAAGAACCACAGTAAAAAGAAATTACTTAACCCCCAAATTAATTTATTTTGGAGGAAGTAGAAAAACTGTGTTCATGGGGTTGGGTGGGAACACAGGGCAGACAGCAAGTACATATGTTTCAAAGAGTAGTACTTCAAACCTTTTCACATACATGTGTAATTTGCCCCTTCCACAAATGTATATAATTCAGGTAATCAACAAACAAACTATAGGTAGCTTTCCTTTTTCCTTGGAAATTAAAACACTTAGAAAAAAAAGCAGAGTGTCTGGAAATACAAGAAATAACATTTTCCAGGAAGATCGTAGAATAATTTCTGTAAACAATATTTATATGAGTATATTTAATGTTAAACACAGGAGATGAAGTCAAAATCTTACATTGTTAGCCCTGTGTCCCACTTCGTGACCATAACAAGGATTCGTATACCTTTTAAGCCAGTCTCCACAATGATAAAATGGGAAGATTTGAGAAGGCAAACATGAAGCTCCCTCTCAGGTTTTAACATCCTGTGGTCTATCATCTTTTTGTTCCTTAAGTAGTACAGGACCTCTACTCAGAACCAGACAATACTTGGACAAAAAGCTTGGACCTCTCCCTTCAATATTCTGACAGAGGAAATTTCAGCATGGTCCCCAATACCTGCAATTTTAACAAGCTTACTGGGTGATCCTGATACCCACCAAAATTTGAGAACCCCTGGTTTAGACCTTGGAATTTATATGTAATTTCTGAGCTACAAACTGGTCTAATTTCCACATCAAGATATTATATAGACTTAAGTGATTTTTCCCTCTATGATTTTGCTCCCACATATTCTTCCTCTCACAATAGAAATCTGTTTATTAGGTAAACTTTCTAATGGCAAATTATTCTTTTCAAGGTGATAGACCCTTTGCAAATTGTTAGCTGCTCTAGGTATAATTTCATGGTTTTTAAAACTCAAGAGTATGAAGTACACATGGCAAATGTCTATGAGAAAGGTTGCTTCAAAAGTTGAGAAGTGGTGCATGGGAGGCTCCGGAAACGGTGAACACAGAAGGGGTGCTGTCCACAGTATGCATTATGCCAGAATAATGATAGTGATTAACATTTATATCATGGGATTTAAAAGAGTAAAATTTAAGATCTGCCACCCTGCCCTGATAAAATGTAAGATGCAGTTTAGATGTTAATACTGAACACATTCCTGCTTCTCTCTTACTTTCCTTCTACTTACAAAGAAAGGGGCATCCCTTCTCCTGAATAAAGCTAAGTAACCCATATCTGAATTCAATCCCATCCCATACAACCCTGAACCTTAGAACCTTACCCCACTCACTCATCTGAGGTATTCTAGTACCATCCACCCACCCACCCCCATATCTCTCCCTCATTCGTGATCCACATTTACTCATCCTCTCATTCTTCAGAAGAAATAAAAGAAAGTCTTACCCCCTTCTGATGCTTCCTCTAATGTTATTTTTCTCCTTTCATCGCCAAACATTTCAAATGAAAGTCTCAGAATCTCTTCACTTACCTCCTCCATAACATGCTTCTTATTTATGCTTTCCTCACAATACAAAAAATGCACAAAATGTTCCCCTCTTCTTCCCTCACTTTCTCTCTGTATATATAGAGTTACATATAAGACTTTTATAATAGTTTATGTATTATAGTTTTATACATGTCTATATATATATTTATGTCTCTTTACACAAAGTTATATATAATATATATGCATATATATACATACACACATATAAGTGTATATGTATAGGTAAGCAGATAGATATTAATTTAGCTAATGACCTAAATTCAATGTCCTTGCCTCCTTTTTCACATATCTTTCATTCTTGCTAAATGAGCCATTTTCCACCATCAACTGTGATCAGAATAATAAGCAAGATGTGTGCACTTGGAACTAATTTAAAATCTCTAATTACTTAAAAAAAATTTCTTTCTCATGAAATAAGACCATCAGGGGTTAGTTAGGGAATGAGAGAGAGAAGTTCTCTCATCTCACTCAGGGACTCAAAATGGAAGAACAGCCACCATCATGAACATTGTCATTTGCTAAACTACATGGAAAGCAGAACTCTGTAATGTCTCACAGTGGTTAATTGTTCCACCTTACAAGTTACATATGTTAAGGTCACTCATATATCACTGGCCAAAATTATATGTCCCATCAATCCATAGATAATTCAAGTAATGAAATCTCTCATGTACTGGAAAAATGAACAAAATTAGCTAGCTGATAAATAGTATAATTAATCCTTTATCTTTTTTCCCCAGTGTTCCAAGATTCATTGTTTATGTCCCACACCCAGTGTTCCATGCAATATGTGCCCTCAATACCCACCACCAGGTTTATCCATCCCCCACGCCCTCTCCTCCAAGACCCTGTTTGTTTCTGAGTCCAAAGTCTCTCATGTTTCATCTCCCTCTCCAATTTACTCCACTTCCCATATCTTTTTTTAAAAAAATACTTGCTCCCTTTGACTTCTTTAGTACTTAATTCTCATGATATTCCATTTTCTGTTTATTTCACTCTTCTTCCTATTCAAATGGCCCCCAAATACTGTAATAACCCTATGTTCGACTCTCTGTACTACCACTCCTATGGACCTCGCCAATTTTCATGTATTTAATTACCTCTTCTATGTTGATGAGTCCTTATTCTATATTTTCAGATCTTCCTTCCACTACTTCTGCAGTTCAATAGCCAGTAGGGACATAGAAAGTAGGTGCTGGAAAATTACTTCACTTTACAATGGAGTCACATTATAAAAAGCTGCTCTATGGAGGGTTGTAAGATCAATACACAAAGGCTTGAGAATGAAGGCCCTTCCATGGGAAAAGAATTGTAATCAGTTTGGAATACAGGGAAATGGATGGTCACATTTTTGCCTTCAAATTTTTGAATAACAGATTATGTCATGTCTGATCAAGGAAAATTTTTATTCAAATCCAGCAATATATTTTAGTATATATTGTGTCAGACCTTATGTTCGGAGTATCCACATTTAATGTTTAATCCTCATAGCAATAAAAACTTCTAATGCTTTATGTTAAGAATATAGAGGTGTGGTAAATAAAAGAATGTAAGATAAATCTTAGAAAAAAGCAGAAACACTTTAGAATTATTCACCATAGCTAAATGTTTAATAATTATTATAAAGACAGAATTGCTTGAAAATCAAGATCTCTAGTTGTACATATTCCTGTGGCTGGCTGCTTTCTTTGGTCTAATTCAATGCTTCTCATAGTCTTGCATTAAAACTTCCCTTCAGGACTATAAACACAAACCTACAAATACTTTACTTTACGGATTATTCAAGGAATTTCCAAACTTAGCTTTTATTTCATATTTTTTCATCCCCATCTCTACAAGTTAACATGCAAATCCATCATATGCATATGTTATCTTTCCTATAATTAGGACAACTAGGATACCCACTTGAATACAGTGACATTGATTCATAAACTTTTTCCATGCTTCCAAAGTAACACCATTTGATATCAGTTGCAATATAATTCAAAAATTCTATTGCCTCCTGAAATATTTTTCTACTCCCACCAGCAGCCTCAAATAAGAATGCTATGAAACACAGAACTATTTAAAAAGAGACAATGCGACATCTAATATACCATAAACGAGGGAAGTCTATCTGTATCAAGAACCAAAGGTAACTTTCTGTCTGACATAGTTTCACTACTCAGCCCTTCTGACACAGGTTACTGGTTTCAACCTGAGAAATTAGTGTCATGAACCCAGAGGATTTGCCCTCTTCTTGTGCCTCCAATCTATTATACCACCATTTGCACAGCTAGTCCCCCTGAGTACTATTTTGCTCTCTGTACTTTTAAACCTATTGTAACTGTACCAACAGGAGAATTAAAGGTGGCTCAAGGAGTTATGGAATCTAATACTCTAAAGAAAGAATAGTCCTGGCTCATAATTGATCATTGTGGCAGCTATAGATGAGGAGACTGAACCCAAACGTGTATTCACATTGCAAACTGGCCTTGTTTGGCAATATAACCAGATTTGAGCAGGAAAACTTAGCAAAATTTTAGCCTTTCTATTTTCAGTTGTGAATGGATACAATTTTCAGTGCAATATTTACATGAATAAAAATGTAATCCCTAAAGAATGTGTTCTTTACCTGTTCAAGTCCACACAAATGGCTGCCTTAAGAACATGGAAAATTTTGCAGCCTGAATCATGAATCATCTTGCTTCCTGCTTTCTTCTCATGCTCAACTATGCTTACCTTATCTTCACTGATCCTATTTTATTTCTATTAACTTCTATGGTTTTCTTTGATACCTCCTAGTTCCCAGTTTTGGGCTAATTTTCCTAACTTATGTTTTTACCTTTCTTCTTCAGTGTAACACTTCCATGGTTGAATCCACCAGTAATGACAACCCTATTTAAAAATTCTGAGACATAATGTCTAACAGCTTGCATTGTGTCCTTAAAGGTGCCAGCATAATTCAGAACTTCAGAACTAGCACAGTTTAGCCATGTGGGTGAAGAGTAAGCGTAGCTATAGTCTTCATTAATCTTCCTTCCAACTACATTACATCACAGTTACATTGTGCCATTAAATGCAGTTTTCTGGCATTTTGTACTGTTGAAGCTTGTGTTTTGGTACTATGACATTAAAAAGAATAAGTAAGTAATATTTCGCCAGATTTAATATTGTACTGAAAATTGTTTCCATACTTTATAAAGGGTATGTTTAAAAAGTGTAAGATCCAGGGCGCGTGGGTGGCTCAGAGGGTTAAAGCCTCTGCCTTCAACTCAGAGTCCTGGGAGGCCTGCATCGGGTTCTCTGCTCAGCAGGGAGCCTGCTTCCCCCTCTCTCTCTGCCTACTTGTGATTCCTCTCTGTAAAATAAATAAATAAAATATTTTTTAAAAAGTGTAAGAACCAAACAAAGTTAAATTAATTTGGATGGGTTTAAATTTCAGCTCCACCAATTTCCAAGTCTGGGCTTTACTTTTCTTATCTGCAAAAAGAAAATATTAAAACATATTTCACATGATTATTATAAAAAGCCATTAAAATATTTGGAAAGCACTGAGTGCAGTGTCTGGCATAGTGTTCACAAAACTGGAGTAGAGGAAACTTTAGTGAAGTATAAAAATCAGTGAAAGACAAAAAAAAGAACAGAAAAAAACAGTTAAAGAATTTTTTTCAGGGTGCCTGGGTGCCTTAGAGAGTTAAGCATATGACTTCAGCTCAGGTCATGATCTCAGAGTCCTGGGATCGAGCCCCACATGAGGGTCCCCACTCTGCAGGGAGTCTGCTTCTCCCTCTCCCTTTGCCCCCTCCCTGCTCATATTCACGTGCTTGCTCTCTTGCTCTCTCTCAAAAAAATAAATAAAATCTTTTTTAAAGGGGGAGGGCCCTTGGGTGGCACAGTTGGCTAAAACATCTGACTCTTGGTTTCAGCTCAGCTCTTGATCTCGGAGTCATGGGATAAAGCCCCATATCAGGCTCCGCAGTCAGCATGGAGTCTGCTTATCCTTCTCTCCTTTTCCCTCTGTCCCTCCCCACCATGCTCCCTACCTCTAAAATAAATAAATAAATCTTTAAAAAAAACTGTTTCACTGTCCATGGAGAGGCAACTTCCTCTGCCACCTAAACCTATAAATCACTTATTATTATAATATGGTTGAAGATTAGTTCCTTTAAAATGGATGAAGCAGGGAGAATTAGAGGAAGAGGGAGTTAGTAAACTTGTTTCTTACTATTTGTTCAAATTTACAGTAGTAGAGTGACTATTTGTAAGAGAAGAATATTTTTTTTAGTAGTCTCCACATCCAGAGTGGAGTCCAATGTGGGGCTTGAACTCACAACCTGATCAAGACCTGAGCTGAGACCAAGAGTAATACACTTAACCAACTGTGCTTCCCAGATGACCCAAGAGAAGCGACTTTTAATCTTCTCTATGTGGCCTTGGCAAAAGTAGTTTATTATTGTTTGAGGTTTATACTATGGACTCAAGATATGAATAGTGGGAAAGACTATTCTAGCTTTGTTCCAGTGTATTCTTAAAAAGGTACCTAGAATATTGAGTCCATTTTGGACCAACTCACTGCCCAAAAAGCTTTATACAAGTATAATTTTTTAAAAATATATAGCAATATACATAAAATTTTATATGTTGTCCATAATAAATGTATTTTATAAAATAAATTAAATTTAGATTTTTAAAAATTTACCTAGAGAAATGAAGAGCAGTATTTGTGAGGGTAAAGAAGAATCAGGGGGCTGGCTAAAATAAGAATTAGAGAACTGGATTCCAAAGCCAGAAATGAAAGTTTAGTTTAGATTCATTTTACATTTATTTTCAAAATCTAGTAAAAGAGAAGGGCAGTAAAACACATTTCCAGAAATTAAGTGAGACAAAATTTAAAAGTGTAGACTGAGCATATGCTATTAAATTACCTGCTGGGATCCATTATGCACCTGTAGTTCCCAAGTTTTTTAAAGATTTATCTATTTATTTATTTGACAGAGAGAGAGATAACAAGTAGGCAGAGAGGTAGGCACAGAGAGAGGAGGAAACAGGCTCCCTGCTGAGCAGAGAGCCAGATGCGGGGGCCTTAATCCCAGGACCCTGAGATCATGACCTGAGCTGAAGGCAGAGGCTTTAACCCACTGAGCCACCCAGGCGCCCTGTAGTTTCCAATTCTTAATGTGTCTTCTGTGGCATCATGAGAAAGTCTAGAAGATTAATAAAGGCATCAAGAAAGTAAGCAAAGCAATCCTTAACTTAGTCTCCTTACACACACACACACACACACACACACACACACACACAGTGTTTTCATTTTGTGTTTATTTTGCATTGTTTTGTTTTGTTGTAATGTGAATGACCTCCCAGTGTGGAGCAGCCACAGGTGCTCACCTTTTCTTCTCACTCTAGAATCTGCTTACGCTGCCTTCATCCTCCTCCCACTAGGATCCTATTCCCTCAGTACTCAGCAGCAGTCCTCTGCCTGTTCTACCACTCTCAATCTTATTTCAGATTTTGTGACTAATGGGTTAAGGTGCAGAGAAGGCAAGAGTGCTATAAACTCAGTACAGAAGTGAATGGAAGTACAACTGTGCTGCCTCTGGAGATACCCTTCTTATCCACCATTAGTAATGTGCAGTTAAAAAAAAGTTGGGAGGAAGAGTCAAAGAAAGAGGAAAACAGATGTAAGGAGGAAAAGAAAAGTTGTTTCTACAGTACTCTCTTTCCTATACTGTGATTTCTCTTCCTTATCCTGGCTTTTCCTCCTCAGACAACCCTATTCTAGATTCCTTTCTCCTCACTTATGAAACTTACCTTTATCTCTCCCAATCCTTGTCCCTGTCTTGCTAGAAGCCAAACTCAGGACCATCCCCTCAAACAAGTTTTTACTAATAATTCATGAATAATAAGTTGGTAAAATTCAGAGTGATAAAAAATACCCTTGGGGACTGAATATATAATATGAATTTCCTTGCTGTGTTATATGACTACATGAAGACAATTGAGCACTCTGAAATAATGATAGGGCACTATAAAAATGCAAAGCATTATTATTATTATAATCATCTTTTTGTTTTCAACTATAAGTAGGACTCATAAATAACATGTATCCACATTCAGCTAAACAGCTTCCTGTAGCTACACATGCCAGGATACTAAAAGTTCCAGAGGCAATTCTGAATATGCAGAAACTGTGATAAATAGAAAAAACACTTATTAATGTCTTTAAGCTAAAAAATTGTCCAAGTTATTTTTATAGTATCTTTTTAACCAAAAGCCAGTACAAAAATTCATAAATACTGAACAGTATAAAACCTAGAATTTCACAGCATGTCCAAACATAGTTATGAGCTTTGTCCATTTGTCAGCAAAGCTACAGCAGAGTTAATGATTAATTCAGTCTTTTAATCATTCAACACATTTTCATGAAATGGTTTTTCTGGATAGCACACTATACTAATTCTCATGAGAGGTATACAAATATATAAACAACAGTCCTTATATAAGTTTACAGCCTAGTTAGAGAGATAACATATAGCCAAATAAACTGAAAATTAATGTCAAATAAATAAATCAGATAATGTATATTATAAGAATTTAGAGTAGGAACAAATAACCACTTTTAGAGGAAATGATCAGAGGAGTTTATATGCAACTGATAACATTTGAGCTGGACATTGGGAGAAGATTCTACTTGTCAGAAAATTGGAAGGCAATGATAATAATAATAACAGCTATTAAATAATAATAAAAATCATGATGATGGTTTTCATGTTTGGAGTGCACTCTATATATCAAGTATTATTTGAACCATTGATCTGTGTTATTTCATTGAATCTCCAAAACAACCCAATGAGATAGGCACTATCTACATTTATTTGAGAGATGAAGAAATTAGGGCTTAGGGAAATAAAGCAATTGGTAGAGACTATGGAGAAAATAAATGGGAAGGCTGTAGTTTGAATACAGGCTGTTGTCACCCAGCTTCCCCATTTTTCAGAATGTTGCCAAAGAAGACCATCTCTCTTACCACATCCAGAGTACTGAATCATGAGCTGTATGACTAGGGGATGAGGAGAGACTGTAAGGATGGCATATAGGACTCTCAGCAGGCATTAAAGGAAAGCAAATCCTACCAGATGCATTTTAGACTCTATTAGGAAGCCTACCCAAGAGCTTTTGTGGGTGCCTTGCCCACATATTCCCCATAACTGGTCTATGGGCACCCCCATATTCCATGTGTTTCACCCCTCAACACACACACCCACTCTGGCTCTCTATGTGTACTCCCAATGGTAGTGGTGAGAGAGAGCCTTGGTAGATGGCTAACAAGAACACATAGAAAGCTAGTCAGAAGCTATGTGCAAGGAAGGGACCATAAATTTGAGCATTAGGTCCACAGTTGGGAAAACAAAAAGGAGGCTATCAGTACTTGAGCTGGTACCTTGCAGGATCCAGAAAAGGCACAGAAGCTTAAGAATTCTGCCACAAGAGGGAGCAATAAGCATGGAGCCCGTGTACCCATAGGAAGTTTGAGATAGCCTCAGAATCCCTAACAGGGCTGATGGAAGGTATTTCTCTCCCTAGGCAGTTGGTAAAGACTAGAAAAGGTAGCTGCTATTTCAATTGCAAAGGCAACAACGCAAGTAACAGAAAAAGTTCAAAGAACTTGAAAAATCAAGGTAACATGACATCACCAAAGGATTTCAAAAATCTTCCAGTACCTGATCTCAAACACACGGAGATTTGTGATTTACCTAATAAAGAATTCAAAATAGCTATTTTAAAGAAACCCAATGAGCTACAAGAAAACCCAGAAAGACAGTCTTTTTTTTAAAAATAATTCCAGAAAGTCAACCTAACAAAATCAGTAAAACAATACATGAACAAAAAGAGAAGTTTAACAGAAATGTTAAAAAAAAAAAAAAAAAAAAGAACAACCAAACAGAAATTCTGGAAATGATGAATACAATGAATGAAATTAAAAATGCAAGAACATCAATAGGTGAATGGATAAAGCAGAAGAAATAATCTGTATTAGAAGAAAAGAGCTTTAGGGGTGCCTGGGTGGCTCAGTCAGTTAAGCACTTGCCTTCAGCTCAGGTCATGATCTCACAGTCCTGGGATCAAGTCCCATGTCAGGTTCCCTGCCCAGGGGACAGCCAGCTTCTCCCTCTCCCTTGGCCACTCCCCCTGTTTGTGCTCTCTCCCTCTCTCAAATAAATAAATAAAATTTAAAAGAAAGAAGAAGAAGAAGAAGAAGAAGAAGAAGAAGAAGAAGAAGAAGAAGAAGAAGAGGAGGAGGAGGAGGAGGAGGAGGAGGAGGAGGAGGAAGAGGAAGAAGAAGGCAGGAGATTTAAAATTACCCAGTCAGGGAAGATCAGTAACAACAACAAAAGAATGAATAAGAGGAAAGAAAGTCTATGTGAGCCATGAGATATCATCAAAAGAAAATATTCTCAAGTTACTGGATTTCTAGAAGGAAAAGAGAGGGAGATGGGAACAGAAAGCTTATTTAACAAAAATTATGTCTGAAAACTTAAATATGGAAAGATATACAGATATCCAAGTTCATAGAGCTCATGGGTTAGCAAACAAAATCAATTTAAAGAGTTTCTCTGCAGGGGGCGCCTGGGTGGCTCAGTTGGTTAAGCAACTACCTTCGGCTCAGGTCATGATCCCCGAGTCCCGAGATCAAGCCCCACATCGGGCTCCCCGTTTTGCAGGAAGCCTGCTTCTCCCTTTCTCACTCCCCCTGCTTGTGTTCCCTCTCTAGCTGTGTTTCTCTCTGTCAAATAAATAAATAAATAAATAAATAATCTTTAAAAAAAAAAAGAGTTTCTCTGCAGGACACTTTATAATAAAAAAGACACTTTATAATAAAACTGTCAAAAAATCAAAGAAAAAGAAAAATTCATAAAAGCAGCAAGAGAAAAAAGGTTTGTAACTTACAAGAGAACTCTCATAAGGCCATCAGAGGATTTTTCAGACAAAACTTTAGAGGCCAGGAAAAATGGAATGATATATTCAAAGTGCTGGGTGAAAGAAAAAAAAAAAAAAACCTCGGGCACCTGGGTGGCTCAGTGGGTTAGAACCTCTGCCTTCGGCTCAGGTCATGATCTCAGGGTCCTGGGATCGAGGCCCATGTCAGGCTCTCTGCTTAGTGGGGAGCCTGCTTCCTCCTCTCTCTCTGCCTGCCTCTCTGCCTACTTGTGATCTCTCTCTCTGTCAAATAAATAAATAAAATCCTTTAAAGGAAAAACCTCCCAGTTAAGACTACTCTATCCAGAAAAGCTATCTTCCAGAAATAAAAGAGAAATAAAAATTTTCCCAAATAAAAGCTAAGAGCGTTCATTACCACTAGATTTGTCTTGTAAGAAATGCTGAAAGGAGTTCTTTAAGATGAAATCAAAGGACATTAATTAGTAATATGAAAACATTTGAATATATACAACACACTGGTAAAGGTAAGTATATAGACAATTCAGAATACTAACATTGTGATATGGTGTTGTGTTAACCAATTAAATCTGGTATAAAGGTAAAGGACAAGATTATTAAAATAACTATAGCTACAATAACTTGTCAAGGAATAGACAATACAAAAAGAGGGAACAGTGGCATCAAAAATATAAGAGGGGAATAAAGGGTAGAATTTTTATATATGATCAAAGTTATCACCATAAAACAGACTGTTGTATCTATAAGATATTTTATGTAAGCTTTGTGGTAACCACAAAGCAATAACCTGTAATAGTAGTTTCATGAAAGAAAAAGAGAAGGGAAGCAAACCATTCTACTTACAGAAAATAATTCACAGAGAAAGAGAGCAAGAGAAGGAAACAGAAACAGGGGAACTACAAAATAGTCAGAAACCAATGAAATGGCCTTAGAAGTCCTTACCTGGGAATAACTCGTCTACATGTAAATGAACTAAATTCTACAATCAAAAGGCCTAGAGTGGCTGGGAAGATTAAATACACACACACACACACACACACACACACACACACACACGACCACCTAACTCTATATTGCCTAGAGGAGACACTTTAAGGAAACATATAAACATATAAAGAGATTGAAAAAGATATCTCTTGAAGTGGCAACCAAAAGAGAGCAGAGGTACGTATACTTACATAAGACAAATTAGACCTTAAGCAAAAACAGTAACAAGTGATGAAGGTCATTATATAATAATAAATGAATCAATTCATCAACAGGATATAGCAATCATAAATATATATATAAACCCAACATCACCACATCTAAATATATTAAGCAAATACTAACAGATCAGAAGGAGGAAACAGACAACAACACAGTAATAGCAGGGAAATTCAAGACCCTACGTTCAGAAATAGATAAATCATCCAGATGGAAAATCAGTAAGAAAATATTAGACTTCAACTGCAGACCAAAAGGATCTAAGAGACATATACACAACATTCCACCCAAGATAAGGAAGATATACTTTCTTCTCAAGCACACGCAGAACATTCTCCAGGATAGAACATATGACAGGTCACAAAAAAGTCTTCAAATTTAAGAAAACTGAAATCAGACCAAGTATCTTTTCCAAACATAATAGTATAGAACTAAAAATCAATACCAGGAGGAAAACTAGAAAATACAAATATGTGGGAATTAAACAACACACTCCTGAACAATGTGTTGAAAAATAAAATCAAAAAATATATTGAATAAATGACAATAAAAATAAAACACACCAAAACTTCTGGGATGCACCTAAAACAATTCTAAGAGGGAAGTTTATACTGATAAACACCTTCAATAAGAAAAAAAGAAAGATCTCAAATAAGCATTCAGTCATTCAACCTGCTCCTTGATTTTGCCTTTCCAGTAGAAGTAGGTTCCTGTTCCTTCTAATCACCTCATTATCTCGCTGGTCCTTCTTTACTTCATCACTGGTGTTATTAATTCCCTATGTTAAATTTATTTGCAAACAGTTGAGGTGACTTTTTAAATTTGTTATATATGGGCAGATGCTATAAAATAAAATTTTCAAATATTAAAAAAGTTAGAAAAGACATAATAAAAATCTCATATTGGGGAAATATTAGCCACATTTGGAAAGGTAATATACTAATTTTATTAAAGGAGGAAAGTCAGGAATTAGAAGATAAGCCTTATGAGTTTAGAAGTTACAAGACTATGGGGGAGTTTCAATGGTATGCTTTATGCCATAAGAAATATTGACTGATTTAAAATGTCATAGTCAGAATGGCTAAAATAAAAAGCACAAGAAACAAGTGTTGGTGAGGATGAGGAGAAAAAGGAACACCAGTGCACTGTTGGTGGGAATGCAAACTAGTACAGCCAATTTGGAAAACAGTATGGAAGTTCCTCAAAAAATTAAAAATAGAACTAACCTAAGATCCAGTAATCACACTACTGGGTATTTACATAAAAATTACAAAAACATGAATTCAAAGGGATACATGCACCCTGATGTTTAGCACAGCATTATTTACAATAGTTAAGCTATGAAAGCAGCCCAAGAGTCCATTGATTAATGAATAGATAAAGAAGATATGGAATATTATCCAGCCATAAAAAGAATGAAATCCTGCCATTTGCAACAGTATGAACAGAGCTAGAGAGTATAATATTAAGCAAAAGAAGTCAGAGAAAGACAAATACCATATGACCTCACTCATATGTAGAATTTAAGAAACAAAACAAATGACTAAAGAAAAAAGAGAGATGCAAACCAAGAAGCAGACTCTTACCTATACAGAACAAACATGGTTGCTAGAGGAGAAAGGGTGGGGGGATGGATGAAATAGGTGACAGAGATTAAAGAATATACTTATCACGATGAAAAAATAACAAATAAAAAGATTAATCTAAAATTGTTAGGCAGTTTAGAGTTGGTGATGGAGTAATTTCAAAGAAAAATTGTACCAGATGGCTGAACAGGCAAAAAGACTGTATTCAGGACTATTGCAATAGGGATCAAGACTACTGCAATAAGGGAGAGAGACTGAGCTCAACTCTGCTGAAACAAAAAATAGGAAAGATTTTAAGTGCCAGGGAAAGCTATAGGGAAAATACTAGACAATGTTAGGGGAGGGGAGGATGGTCAATGCGATAAGACTACCCGTGTTTGCTCATTGGCACCTTACCAAAGTTAGTCTCCCATACTCCTTGCAGAGACCAACCAGGAAGCAGGTGACCTACCTTTCTCAAAGATTATGTTTCAAAGAGATGGCTCCCAGGTCCTTAAAAAAGATATTCCTGGATTGTACAAGTATCAGATTACTGGGAGAAAATGTGCATCCCAAAGGGGCAGAGAAAGAATTTATAATTCCAAATTTTTTAAAGTAAATGTCTTCAGAAAAGGGAAGTCAGGGCCCTACACTCAAGAGGAAAATTGTCTAAAGTTCAGTCAAACTGAGGCAAACATTAAGGCCATCTTGGTTCTTGGTTCGTCACTAAAATTAGGGATACCCACAGGAAGGTTATTTTATAAAAACGTAATTATGAGGGTAGATTATGTAGTTTCTTTTGAGAAACTTCATAAGAAAACTTAAAAGTAGGGCACCTGGGTGGCTCAGTGGATTAAAGCCTATGCCTTTGGCTCAGGTCATGATCTCAGGGTCCTGGGATCGAGGCCCGCATCGGACTCTCTGCTCAGCATGGAGCCTGCTTCCTCTCTCTCTCTCTGCCTGCTTCTCTGCCTACTTGTGATCTCTCTCTCTGTCAAATAATAAATAAAATCTTTAAAAAAAAGAAAAAGAAAACTCAAAAGTAATTATTTGCTGGTTAGATATAGGTCGGGAATAAAAAGAAAAGGGCTGTTACAATGTAAATTCAACTAATGTTCTCAGGGATGTTGCTTTAAATAAGGATGAAATAAGTAGAAATAATAATCCATTGGTACAAGGTAAGAGCCAACTGGATGGATTCCCCAACTAGAAATAGTTCTTTATTGATTGCAGTCATTACCCTGTTAGGGAATAACAGACCTACAAAATCTGTTAGATATATTTCTGTCTGGGGATTGAGAAATAGCAATTACTTCAACTTAATCATTATTTTATTTCTATGAGATTTTTAGAAACATACTTTTGGGACAAGTAATGGAAGACGTATGTCACTAAAACATTGAAGTGAATGACCTGACTAGATCCTATTTTTCTGTTTCTCAATGTGAAGGAGGGAGAAAAAAAAATAAAGACAAAAGAAATGGGCAAAAGGTAACATTTACCCACAAGTCACTGTGGTAAGTGTTTTCCACTTTTATCTCATTTAATTCTCACAAAACCATGACACATGAGGAAGACGTTATTTATCTCATTCTTCAGATGAAATTCTGTTTACAAGGTAATATATCAACCAATTGCAGAGCTGAACTTTGAATATAAGTCTATTGAAATGGAAAAGCCAAACTCTGCTAATATGAAATGCTTGGAATAGGTAGACTACAGTAAAAAGGAAAATTGAACAATGAACTAATGACAAGTTTTGCTGATCTAGTAGTAAATTTGTGAGGTGGGTCTAGATTCAAAGGTCCTTGATCTCCTAAAGATCAAATTACAGGTAGTCCCTCTTAAACATCCAATATTTGCAGAGCTATTCAGACTTCAGCTGATGGTATTTTTTTCAAGGATTATCTGTTATTACTGTTCTTTCAAACTAACTTTAGAAAGTCCATGCTTTTGTTGGAAGCAAAGTTAAATTTTGATGCAGTTTTTTGCAGCAATGCAACTTGGTCGCCCTCTGGAGGTAATTCTTAGGTCTGACTGGTATATCATAATTTTAAGAGAAGTCTTAACAATTCAACAGCTCATTTTAAACCTGTAAAAATTATGTATATATGCTATACTTTTAAAATGTTTCAAAATATTGAGTACAAAATGCTCAAAATATATTAAATTGTTGTTAAATTTAACATTTTATGGCATAGCATTTTTGAATTCCCTCTATTCCTTTGGGAATAGAAATGGTCATCATTCCCCTTTTGTCATGTAGTATCTACTGGGACAAAAACTATTACTTTTCCTTCCTCATTAGGAACACATGAACAATGACTCCTATATATTGAATAATAAAGCATATGATATAATACTATACATTCGGTACTAATATCTTTAGTTTTAGGTAAAGAAACCAATTTCCAAATTTTCAGACTGTTTTTATATATTTCCCTTTTCCCAGAAATAAAATGTCAACCTTACAAGAATCCTTATAAAGATAATGTCTGAAGGGATAAAAATGTTTTATTCCTTAGTTCATTCTTTTTTTTTAGTTTTCTTGTGGAAGGTGAATTATTCCAGGTACTTAAAATTATACAAGCAAAGGGTTTGCCATATATTGGTGACACGTGTCATGATTTAGTTCTAAATCTTCTACACAAAGTAAGCAGCTGTGAGTTGCTGATGTAAAACCAGTAGTTCTTTGATTTAAATGAATTTAAATCTTTAACTGAACAGGTAGAGAATTTAGACTTAGCCATTACTTGAAGTACATTACACAATCAGAGCTTTATAAAAATCCTAAAATACGAAGGTGTTATGGAGGTCCCTCTCGTCTTCCAAGGATCACCGGTACCTTCCCGTCCCATTGATAAATGTTTCTGTGCAATGTCCTGTGCAACATTGAAATAGTGAGATAGATATATCATGCTTATCACCTGACTTCCTATATCTCCCTCCAGTTATGTCTTTCTAATGACTTGGTGCAGCTCCAGAGCTCTATCCAGTGACAAGTTTAGTGTCAGGCACTGCTTGTTTGTTTGTTTGTTTTAAGAGTCTATCCTTTTTTTAAAGATTTTATTTATTTATTTGACAGAGAGATCATAAGTAAGCAGAGAGAGAAGGAAGCAGGCTCCCTGCTGAGAAGAGAGGCAGCTGTGGGACTCAATCCCAGGACCCTGAGATCATGACCTGAGCTGAAGGCAGAGGCTTTAACCCACTGAGCCACCCAGGCACCCAGGCACTGCTTGTTTTATTCACTGGCCTTTAATCCTCCAGTTGCCTTGTAATCTCCTCCTTCACACCTTGATGCTTACAAATGGCACATTTCCTGGGGGAAAGATTTTTCGGGAGTCCCGGATACTTGCTTGAAATGGGAAGGGGAGGATGAAGTTTCAGAAGGAAATATACAGGGAAGACTAACAGAAAAAAATTTAATAAATTCTTCTGCCACAAAAACGATCGTACAAAGTAAGCAGGGAAATTTAGATTCATGAATTAGTTTACCACTTACATTGTTAAATGGATGGCGTACTGCAATAAGATTAAGGAAGCATCTAGGAGATAAAAGGGATAAAATTGGTGATGGACATGAAAGGGTGGATGATGACAGAGTAAAGTCAAGGATTATTAGTGGTAACTGGCTTATTAAATGGGATGAATGGTGCCACAAACGCTAAGCAAACAGAAATGAAGGAGGACAGATTTGGGGTTTTAGGGAGACCATGAGAATTTTGAGTCTTATCTATATTTTAAATGAACAGGTCTAGACATTAAATAGGCAACTGAATTTCCAGAATCAGATTAGAGGTGTCAAATACATGTTTCCAAACTTCAAAAGAGTTAGTAATTGTGTTTCTATGAAGTCATATTCTGAGTTCTGGACTGAGAGAACATATGGCCTAGAACTGAATTTTAAAGAATTTCAACAATTAATAAATGAGAAGATGTACATGCAAAGAAGACAGGCAATGAGTTGCTACAGAGATTAGAAGAAAACAAAGTCTTGGGTCAAAGGAAATCAAGTTTCAAAGATGGAAACAAATCCTGCTTATGGATCAAAGTAATTAAAAGAAAGTCTTTCCATGCCATGCCTTGGTGGCTCAGTCGTTAAACGTCTGCCTTCAGTTCAGGTCATGAGCCCAGAGTCCTGGGATGGAGCCCCCTTCGGGCTCCCTGTTCACTGGGAAGCCTTCTTCTCCCTCTCTCACAGGGATCCCCTTGCTTGTATTCCCTCTCTAGCTGTGTTTCTCTCTGTCTAATAAATAAATAAATAAAATCTAAAAAAAAAGTCTTTCCATTGCATCTATAAATTTGGAAATGGCATAAAATAATTTTTATTGGAGTCAAAAATGATGGATTCTATTTAAACAGCTTTATTGAGGTACAACGGATATAGAGGACAGTACATAGTGAATGTATACAATTTGGTGAATTTGGACATATGTATACACCCACAAAACCATCAAAACAATCAAAGAATCAAAGTAATAGCTGTGTCCACCACTTAGAAGAACTTTCTTGTGTTCCTTTGCTTGTATATATTGTAAGAACACTTAATGTGAAATCTATCCTCTTAACTAATTTCTAACTGCACAATACAATATTAACTATAGCACTCTGTTGTACAGCAGATCTCTAGAACTTCTTCATCTTGCATAACTAAAAATGTATACCTGATGAAAAACAGCTCCCTATTTCTTCATTCCCCTAGTCCCTGGCAACCATCATTCTATTTTCTGCTTCTATGAGTCTGATTATTTTAGGAACGTCATATAAGTGGTATTATATAGTATTCGTCCTTCTGTGACTGACTTATTTCAATTAACATATTTGTCTTCCAGGCTCATCCATGCTGCTACAAATAGCAGAATTTCCTTTTTTTCAAGGATGATTAATATTTCTGTAAATATATACATTTTTTAATTCATTCATGTGTCAATGGAAATTTGGGGAAAAGCTTCTTGACACTGATCTTGGCAATAAGGTCTTACTATGACGCCAAAAGCACAAGCCATGAAATCAAAAATAAACAAATAGAACATCAAACTAAAAAGTTTATACACAAGGGAAATAACCACAGAATGGAAAGTCAACCACTAGAATGGTAAAAAATATTTGCAGATCATGCATCTGATGAGATTAATATTCAGAAAGAAACTCATGCAACTTGATAGCAAAAAAAAAATAAGTAACTCAATCAAAAAATGGGCAAAGGACTTGAATAGACATTTTTCCAAAGATGTATAAATGGACAAAAGGTATATAAAATGGTGCTCAAAATCACTAATCACCAGGGAAATGGAAACCATAATCACAACGAGGTATGACCTCACACCTCTTAAAATGGCTATCACCAAAAAAATAAAAGTAACCAATGTTGGTGAGAATATGGAGAAATGGGAACTCCTGTATACTACTGGAGGGAATAGTACAAAATGGTATAATCAGTACAGGAAACAGTATGGAAGTCCCTCAAAACATTAAAAATAGATTACAAAATGATCCAGCCATCCTACTTCTGGGTATATATATCCAAAATAAATTGAAATCAGAAAGTCAAAGAAAAAGTATTCCCATGTTCACTGAAGCATTATTCACAACTGCCAAGAGACAGGAAAAAAAGTTTTTAAGAATTATTTTAAAAAGAGTGGCTTTGAAGAAAAAAATGGATAGTGTGGTAATTAGTGAAAAAGGCTGAGGAATGGGTAGAGAAATGTTGAGGGTTTCTTTGCCTTTTTCTAAATTTTACTCATCTTCATTATTTTTTTCCCAGTGTGGCAGATGCTAGAATGTTTAAAAGCTAGTGTAAAAGACCCAGATAAGAGAAGATATTGATCAATATAAGAATACTAAGAGGTTTGAAAGCAATGCAATCCAAATCAGGAGTAAGAAAATTGTCCTTAGTAGGAATAAATAGGAATAGAGCTTCTGTTTTGTTAAATTACCAAAGGAGATAAAGATGGAGCAGATATAGTAATTCTATTATGTTCATTAACAGGAAAGTTCCCCTCTAATGTCTTTCATTTTCTTTACGCTGAATTAGAAGAGATTATCTCCTGATATTATAGCACACAGTAGGAACATGACCATTTAAGGATAGTACAGAACACTGTAGAGAGTGGGAGAATGATTGGTCCAGATTAATGTAACAGAATTAAAGGACAATATTTAAAGAACTTTTAGGTTAGTAATCATGAATGCATAGAGGAAACAGTCTGAACTATTATGTATCTTTCTTGGGGAGACTTTGAAAGTTGTAGATCAACTAGAATTTAAATAAAAGCTTGAAACAACAACAAAAAAAGAAAGAGATCAAGAAAAGAGAAAGCAGTCATCCAGTACCAGGTATAATTAAAAGACATTGAGCTGGGGGTGCCTCGGAGGCACAGTCAGTTGAGTTGAGCATCCAACTCTTGGTTTTGGCTCAGGTCATGACCTTAGGATCCTGAGATCAAACCCCATGTCGGGCTCTGCACTCAGCGTGGAGTCCACTTAGGACTCATTCTCTCTTTCTCCCTCTGCCTTTCCCCAGCATGTTCTCTCTCTTCTCTCTCTCTCTCTTTCTTAAATAAATAAATCCTTTTAAAAGAAGACGATGGAGCAAAGGAATCTGGGGTATGGACAAGTATACTATTAGATACTGGACACTGGAATCTAAGAGAATAAGGAGGGATGCAAATGTAAAATTAGGAAAAAGCGAAGGAGGAAATAGATCCATTTCAAAGTAAAATCATGGTGAGGGAGTATTTGAACAATTTCATTAAAATGTAAGAAGTTATTTTAGACAGACAGCATCCTTTTTAATAATTTTAGAAGTTGAATAGTATGCTGCCAGGGGTTTTTTTGTTTTTTTTTTTTTTGACGTTTATAAATGTCTGAGTTTGTTTTTTTATTTAAACTCAATTAGCCAACATATAGTACATCATTAGTTTTTGATATAGTGTTCAATTACTCATTAGTTGCATTAATATCCAGTCAGTGCTCATCATATCATGCACCCTCCCTAATGCCCATCATGCAGTTACCCCCACACACACCTTCTCCCTATCCATAACCCTCAGCTCGTTTCCTGGAGTCCAGAGTCTCTCATGCTTTGTCTCCCTCTCCAATTTCTTCCCCCTCAGTTTTCTCTCCCTTCCCCTATGATCCTCTGTGCTATTTTTAATATTTGACATATGAGTGAAATCGTATGATAATTGTCTTTCTCTGACTGACTTACTTCACTTAGCATAATCCCCTCCACTTCCATCCATGTCAATGCAAATGGTAGGTATTCTTTTCTTTCTTTCTTTCTTTCTTTCTTTCTTTCTTTCTTTCTTTCTTTCTTTCTTTCTTCTTCTTTTGGTTTAAGATTTTGTTTATCTATTTGTCAGAGAGAGAGAGAAGGCACAAAAAGACAGAGTGGCAGGCAGTGGCAGAGGGAGAAGAAGCAAGCTCCCCACTGAGCAAGGAGCTCAAAGCAGGACTCAATCCCAGGACCCCAGGATCATGACCTGAGCTGAAGGCAGCCACTTAACGAACTGAGCCACCCAGGCATCCCATATTCATCATTTCTGATGACTAAGTAATATTCCATTGCATATATGAACCACATTTTTATCCATTCATTTGCCGAATAAAATCTTGGCTCCTTCCACAGTTTATTTATTGTGGACATTGCTGCTATGAACATTGGGGTGCAGGTGCCTCTCCTTTTCACTACATCTGTATCTTTGTGTCAAACACACAGTACTGCAATTGCTGGGTCATAGGGTAGCTCTATTTTTAACATCCTGAGGAACCTCCATACTGTTTTCCACAGTGGCTGCACCAGCTTGCATTCCCACCAAGAGTGTAAGAGAGTTCCCCTTTCTCCGCATCATTGCTAACATTTGTTGTTCCTTGTCTTGTTAATTTTAGCCATTCTAACTGGTTAACGGAGTTATCTCATTGTGGTTTTGATTTGTATTTCCCTGATGGCAAGAGATGTGGAACATTTTTTCATGTGTCTGTTAGCCATTTCTATATCTTCTTTGGAGAAAGTCTGTTCGTGGCTTCTGCACATTTCTTGAGTGGATTGTTTGTTTTGGGGGGTGTTGAGTCTGATAAGTTCTTTATAGATCTTGGATAAAAACTCTTTTTTAATTTGTTTTTTATTATTATGTTCAATTAGCCAACACATAGTACATCATCGGTTTTTGATGTAGTGTTCAACGATTCATTAGTTGCATATAACACCCAGTGCTCCATGCAATACGTGCCTTCCGTAATATCCATCACCCAAATACACCATCCACCCACACCCCTCCCTTCTGTAACCCTCAGTTTGTTTCCCAGAGTCCAGAGTTTCCCATGCTTTGTCTCCCTCTCTGATTTCTTACCATTCAGTTTTCACTCCCTTCCCCTGTCATCCTGTACACTATTCCTTATGTTCCATATATGAGTGAAACCATATGATAATTGTCTTTCTCTGCTTGACTTATTTCACTTAGCATAATCCCCTCCAGTTCCATTCATGTTGATGCAAATGCTGGGTATTCACCCTTTCTGATGGCTGAGTTTGGAGGTTTCTCAAAATATTAGAGCTACCCTATGGCCCAGCAATTGCACTACTGGGTATTTCACCCAAAGATACAGATGTAGTGAGAAAAGGGGCACCTGCACCCCAACATTCATAGCAGCAATATCCACAATGGCCAAACTGTGAAAGGAGCCAAGATGTCCTTCAACAGATGAATGGACAAAGAAGATATGGTTCATATATAGTATGCTGTCAGTTTTTAAAGACCATATTTATATCTTTTTCCTGCTCTGATTTTTACTTTAGAGGACTGACTCCTAAAAGCTCTGCTTCCCAGTATCTACTGATAACTAGCTTCCCATTAATTTTCAGCAAATTAAGGACTGGTGAGATATTGGAAGAAGGGAACATGGGAGAATCCAGAAACCACCTCTTTGAGTGGTATATATAACTGAGGCTTTGTCTCCTTCATGGGTCCAATTCCTGCTCAAGATCTTCTCCTTCCATGTTCCTAGCATCCACCAGGGATTCAACATTCATTCCGGTTCTGCTTAGGAGATTTTCTTGTGCCAAACTAGATTGCCTTCCTATCCTGCTGCACTCTAGCTTTTCTAACTTTTGAAACACGATCCTTACATTAAATCCATTTTATAAACTTCCTGAAGCAGATTTTCTGTTCTGTCTGAACGCTGAGTGAATAGTCCCAGGAAGGAGAGCTTCAAGATGGAACTCTGGATATAGGTTGTTCATCTGTTTGAGCTTGAATGTAGTACTGACTTCATTGCCAATGTAAAAAAAAAGAGAAGTGCTTCTTCCAAGCAGTGGCAATATAATTATTTAAATTACCACCAGGGTTTGCCTAGGATAAATTGCTAATTGAAGATAATACTTTAGAAGTCAAGTGGCTGCTGCTTTTATCTATTATGGTAGTAATAACTACTTAGCACTATGGGGACCATTAGCTGCTTCTGATAGCACCAGAGAACTTACAAAATGAAAATGATATCAGGTGTTTAAATTCTCAGATGAAGGCATGAGAAGGGCCTTAAAAGTTTCTTATGTCATATAGTCACAAAGCAGACATGGCTAAGGATCAGCTTCAAATCTAAAGAGGTGGGTTGCAGAATTAAAATTCAAGTTCAGTGCACATCTGTGCTGAGTCTTACAGATTAATATCAGGGCACTGATGAGGAAGAATTTGATATTGAAGATTAGAATAAACTGCGTTTTTAGGATAAATACAGGTAGGCAGACTCAAATTAATATAAAAATTTTGTTTTAAGTTTTTATTTAAATTCCGGTTAGTTAACATATAGCGTAATAATAATTTCAGATATATAATATAGTGATTAAACACTTCCATACGTCACCCAGAACTCAACACAAGTGCCCTCATTAATCCCCATCACCTATTTCACCCATCCCCCCACCTACCTCCCCTCTAGTAACCATAACCTTTTTCTCTATAATTTAGAGTCTGTTTCCTAGTTTGCCTCTCTCTCTCTCTTCTCTTTAGTCATTTGTTCTATTTCTTAATTCCACATATGAGTGAAATCATATGGTATTTGTCTTTCTCTGACTTATTTCTCTTAGTATTATACTCTCATTCCATCCATGTCATTGTAAATGGCAGGGTTTCATTCTTTTTTATGCCTGGATAATATTCCACATCTTCTTTACCTATTCATCAATCAATGGATACCTGTCCTGCTTTCATAGTTTGACTATTGTAAATAATGCTCTACTAAACAACGGGGTGCATGTATCCCTTTGAATTGGTATTTTTGTATTTTTTGGTAAATATCTAGTAGTGTGATTGCTAGTTGGACGGTAGTTTTATTTTTAACTTTTTGAAGAACCTCCTCATTGTTTTCCTCAGTGGCTGCATTCCTACCAACATGGCAGGAGTGCTCTCCTTTCTCCACATCCCTGCCAACACCTACTGTTTCTTGTGTTGTTGATTTTAGGGATTCTGACAGGTGTAAGGTGATATCTCATTTTAGTTTTGACTTGCATTTTTCTAATGGTCAAAAATGATGAGCATCTTTCCATGTGTTTGTTGGCCATCTGTATAACTTATTTCAAAAAAATGTCTATTCATGTCTTTTGCCCATTTTTAATTGGATTATTTATTTTGGGGGGTATTGATTTTGATAAGTTCTATACAGGTTTGGATACTAACCCTTTGTCACATATGTCATTTGCAAATATCTCCTATTCCATAGGTTGCCCCTTTGTTTTGTTGTTTTTTTCCTTTGCTGTGCAGAACCTTTTTATTTTGATGTGGTCTCCATAGTTTATTTTGGCTTCTGTTTCCATTGTCTCAGAAGACATAACTAGAAAGAAGTTCCTAGGGCCTACTTCAAGGAAGTTACTGCCTGTGTTCTCTTCCACGATTTTTATGGTTTCAGATCTCACATTTAGGTCTTTAATGTATTTTGAGTTTGCTTTAAAAGTGGTCCAGTTTCATTCTTTTGCATGTTACTGTCTACTGTTC
Organism: Spilogale gracilis; assembly: GCA_004023965.1. Lineage (NCBI taxonomy): Eukaryota > Metazoa > Chordata > Mammalia > Carnivora > Mephitidae > Spilogale > Spilogale gracilis. The sequence continues at coordinate 44,340 of PITA01001288.1, forward strand.
CCAACACCATTTGTTGAAGAGACTGTCTTTTTCCCATTGAATATTCGAATTAATATAAAAACTTTTAACCCAAATCTTCCTGTGGTTTCCTTGCCAGTGGAAGCTACCTTTCTTCCTCCACATTTGAGGATACTAACTTCCCCTGATTAACATCTCTCTAAAGACTTCATCACGTGTGGTTAATTTTCCAGAAAATTTCTACTTTTCTCATGACCCCACCCACATCAGTATTATTACATCCCAAGCCATAACTAAATATTTTCAGGTTGTAGTAGGTCTCAGGAGAAAAATACAAGATGCATCTATTAAAAGTTTGCATATACACCAAAAAAAGCAATATCTTGCTAATCTGTATCAGCAGAACCCTGTAGAATGCATGTGTGGCATATATTTTATGACTGTTAGACCTACAAAGATGAAATATAAAGTTGGAAGGGGGTGCATTTATTAGGGAGAAGTCACCTGAGATTTCAGATTTACAATATTAGCTCTAGCTGATGAAATTGGCTCTAATCATTGGCTTGTTTCACTGACTAAAGTATGGGTTCAATAATCATCAACATTCAATGAAAGCAAGATGCCATAATTTATTTGACAGAATGAGGAGGAAGGAATCCATGCACTCAAGAATGCGAGAGTGGATTAATTATGTACAACTCCCTCAAATATTTCATAGTTATACCTCTGTAGAGGTCCCAGATGACATTATTCAAGACATTTTTTGATGGAAGGATTACAAGCATTCTTAAAAAATACTCTGTGCCATCTGTCTTCAGTGGGCTAAAGATAACAATGGAGGATATCCCCACTGAAATGGTCCCCCCACTTTTAATAGGAATGATAGGATTACAGAGTAGCAGAGTTAGGTGACAGCATTTAACACAAAAAATAAGGTAAGAAGAATTACCATAAAAGTCAGCAGGGGAGAGTGGCAGAGTGTTTTTAACCCAAAGTAATTTCTAGCAGTAACTGATCAATCAGATTTGCACTGGGAATTAAATTGATGAGCAGTCTTGAACTACATAAATGAAAATAAAATTTAAGCACAATGAGTAGAAACCTGCATCAGTTTGGAGGGGAGAAAATTATGGTCTCACCCAGACATAAACCAGAGGTCAGGTGGCTACAACACCTTCAGAAAGATTCTTACAACATTCAAAAGTACATAGTCTAAGTTTTCTCCAGGTCTACCTCAAAGGGGCTTATAATTTTCCAGGGAAAATGTTTAGAAATAAAAGGAAAAAACTCAGAATTTTTCAGAGATTATTAAGCTAAATTTGTACACCTGAGGATCCAATTGGTCTTCAGGTTATAATACTGCCTGTGTAGGTTATCTGGTAGTCTTAGCACAAGTTCACCTCACTAGGACCTCTATGGGATCAGTAACCTACGCTATATTTATTTCCCTATATCTTAATCCATATTTGGAGTAGACATACTTGCAAAAATACAGAATTCTCAACCAAGGTAAAAGCTATTATGTAAGATAAGAAGGGCCACCACTTCATACCCATTAGGATGGCTATTATTAAAAATAATAATAAATAACAAGTTTTGGCATGGATACATAGAAATTTAAATCCTTATGCATAGCTGGTAGGAATGTAAAATGATATAGCCACTGTGGAAAAATATGACAGTTCTTCTAAAAAAGTTAAACATACATTACCATATGACTCAGTTATCTCACTTGAAGGTACAGATCTGAAAGAATTGGACACAGGGACTCAAACAGATGTTTGTATATTGATGTTCTTGGCATCATTATTCACAAGAGCTAAAAGTTGGAAACAACACAACTGTCCATCAAAAGAGGAAGAGATAAACAAAGTGTAGCCTACACATGCAATAGAATATGATCACCCTTAAAAAGGTAAGAAATTCTAGCACATGTTCTGATATGGATGAATCTTGACAACACTATAGTAAGCAAAAAAACCAGAACCAAAGGACAAATATTTTTAACTCCACTTACATGAGCTACCTAAAGAAATCAAATTTACAGAGACAGAGAATAGAATGATAGTTGCTGGGAGGAGTGATGAATGGAAAGTTGTTTTAATGAGAAGAATTTTAGTTTGGGAAGATGAAAAAGTTCTGGAAATGAGTGATGCTAATGGTTGCACAACAACGTGAATATATTTAATGACAATAAGTGGTACATCTAAAGACGGTTAAAATGGTAAATTTTATATCATGTTTATTTACCACAATTGAAAAAATATATAAGAAAGTCCAAGTGGAAGCTGCCAGAATTGGCCCTCTAATTGAAAATACAAAAATATTGCAATAATGCATATCTGAGGAATTTGCAGAGACTGAGATAACCATGCAGATGGTAATCCTGTTACCTGCCCCACTTTAGTAATCTGTTTGGCTTGTGAAAGAGGCAATTGGATCATGAACAATGACCACTGAATATCATAAAATAATGAGGTGATTACTCTAATCAAAGCTGCTGGGTTTAAATGTTTTTGATTTTTTTCTGGTGCAAACCAAAACATCTCTAACTCCTGACAGACAGCTATTAATCTAGAAAAAAAATTTTTTTGACTCCACATTAAATAGCAAGGATGATGAGGCAGTTCACTTTTACCCAAAAGAGATAGCAGTACACTTAAACTTTGTCTCACTGAAGTGCTATGCCAAATTTCCTGATGTTTATAACATTATATTCCATAGTCTAGATATAACAAAAATATGATAATCCATTATATAGATGAGATTATAGTGTCTGGATGTGGTGAGAAAAAGGCAGGAAATGCTCGAGTTATGTCAATAAGATACACAAGTCAGAGTAGGAAATAAATTCCATAAAAATTTAGAGTGTCAAACATAACACAGCCTCTATATAATAACACAAACAAACCAAAGCCAATCTTCAAAAAGCACTAAAGATCATGTTGAGTTGCCTTAAAGGTAGAGGCATCACACAGCACACAGCTAGCCTTCCAAAAGATTTTTTATACATTCCCTTTCCCAAGTCCCATTCCTGATAGTTACTGTTCTTTCCTTTGAACTCTTCTCTCATGTCCTCACTCTTTCTTTGTGGTTCCCCATCCTTCTTACTCATCTGTCCTCCCTCATCCTTTATCAGGCTCTCTCTACCTAACCCACCCTCCAACAAAGGCTTTATCCTAGTTAAGCAAGCAAATATCTCTACTTCTCAATATACTGAAAGGGGAAATGTTGTAAGTAAATAGAAATTTCTGACAATTTAAATATTAGAGAATATATGTATCACCTATCGAATACTAGAGAATATATGTATCATATAAGTATATATTATAATAAATTCATACATGCCATAATAGTACAAACTGAAAATATTCACAAGCTACCAGAGTACCAAATTCAACATAACATGCCAAATCACATACCTATACTATCTCGCTTTTCAATTTATAATTAAAACCATGTCTTACCACAGGGTTTTAAAATAGCATTTTGGTAACTATTAAACAATGGTAAACTGTATCAAAATTTAAAACGTTTGTGCTTTTAAAGGCACAATTAAAAAAATGAAAAGGCAAGTCATAGACTGAAGAAAATATTCACGAAACATATATCTGAAAACACTGGTATCCAGAATATATAAGATACTCTTAGAACTTAATAATTAAATGGCATTGGGAGAAAGTATATTGATATCAGTAGTTGACTTTGAAATATATGAAAAACATAAGAGGGACTGATGGAAAGGGAGAGAGATGTGTAGAAGAGTAAATATGTGATAAAGATAGAAAAAATGCTAATTGCAGTATATACATAACGGATATATAAGTGTTCAGTACAAAATTATTTCAGCAATTATGTTTTAAATTTCTCATAAGAAAGTATTGGGAAAATAGCTTTTCATCAAATGCACATAATTAGTTTGCAGGCTGTACTCCTATGAAGAGAATGAAGAGAATACTGTCATTGTATCCTTTTTTAAAAAATGTTGTGTAGGGGTACCTGGGTGGCTCAGTCGCTTAAGTGTCTGCCTTCAGCTCAGGTCATGATCCCAGGGTCCTGGATGGAGCTCTACCTCAGACCTCCTATTTCTCCCTCTCTCTCTGCCCCTTTCCCCTACTCGGGTTCTCTCTCACTCGCTCTGCTCATGCTCTCGCTCTCTCTCAAATAAATAATCCTTTTAAAAAATGGGTAAATGGCTTGTAGAATTTCCAAAATATATAATAAGCACTCTTTGCAGTATCTGCAGATACAGCAGATGCTAACCTGACCTCTACTTGGTATAATCTATGTGACAGTTTGTTATACCTTTTCTCATCCTTGAAATAACTCTGGAAGAGATTTTGACCAATGGTTCATCTTTAAATCAATCATATTAAAACATATTAAAAGGGAATCATCTACCTGCTCTCCTTAGGAAGAGTTCCAAGGCAAGTGTCAGGCATGGAAATGATATTCCCACAAAGTCTGTATCTTCTTCCCTGTAGGGCTCGATAAGATAAAATTTTAAAAGAGAGAAATATATGAATGCATCCTTGTTTCCAAAGAAATTAACATTTTCTTCCTACATTTTACAACCCAGATCTACAAGAGTGGGGCTTTAAAAGGACAATTTTTTTTTTTATCAAACTTCCCCTCTTCAGAAATGAAAAAAAAAAAAAAGTCAGCAAGATTGGATCTGTGAGTAATATGTTTTTATGTTTGTGTTGAAACTCAGTATTTTCAAAATTTACTGAATGGTGTAATTCAACCGAATTCTCATGAAAGGAAATAAGATAGAGAAAGAACCAAACAGTGTAAACTAGAACAAGGGAAAAATATAAATAGCAGAGATGAATTAAATGAACCAGAGGGAGAAAGAATAGATTTCTAGAATGAGACTGTATATGGCCAGAGTCAGATCAGTGGCCCCTATAAGAGAATAAAAGACAGTTGTTTTGATTTTTCCATCCATAGTTGAGGCTGTTTGAAAGAAAAGTAATCTACCATGACCTTTAAAATCTTTCTATTATATGCTAGTGATGCTGTTGCTAACCCATTGCAAGAAGAGTGATATTTCCAGCAGAGCTGCAAATCAGTAGTTTAGAGAGCACCATGGGAAAAGAAATATATTTCCTGATGTGAGATCACTGTGGTTATGTATAGTTCCAGTGCCTGGTGCTTGTACATAGCTATTTGATGCTGATGATACTGACCTTCCTGGCTTTTGAGTCCATATTAATATGGGTGAAAGTTGGTTAAAATAAACCTCAAGGGAAGACTTGCTGGGAAAAAAGGAATTCATAAAGAGGCAGTATGTGGTCTGAGATCTATGAATTCAACTGGAAAAAAATAAATGCTGCCAGTTTTTCTTCAGTGTTAGGGGTAGAGCTCATCACACCAATACAGTTCTGAGAATCTTTATTTTGATCAAAAATTCCTGCTATGTCATCTTTATAAAAAGTACCTATACTGTAGAATAGGATAAAAAAGAACTGGCAGAAGCAATCTTTATTACCTCAAATCTGTATTATTGCTCTAAGTACAGACGTTAGAATGAATTAAAGCATTCAGAAGTGTTTTCTAGTTAGTGACTATATGTCAAGCATTGTTTTAAGCACTCAAGAAATAAGTGAGCACTTGTTTGAGTCATTGCCAAGTTCATTTGTCATTCTTAATTTCATCATCAATGTCATTGGTGACCTTTGAGTTGTACAGTACACAAATATACAGCCATGTATGGTGGCCTTGCTGAGTAGTAAGTAAGTAACAATACAGAAAAGATCCCTGTTCTCATGAAATTTATTGTACATTGTCTAGTTTGGATAAAGGGAGAATGAGTAAATTAGATGAAAGCTAGATAATGATGAGTCATAAATCTAAGAGAATGTACATGATAGAGTTGCATAGATCAGGGGAAAGGGATAGTTACACTATAGATAATATGATTGGGAAACATCTCTCCAAGGAATACATCTTTGAACTAAAACTGAATAAGTAGGATCCAGCCATGTAGAGATGAAGAACGATCCAGGCAGGGGAAACAACAGCAAATGTCCTGAGGTAAGAATAAGGTTGGGATATTTATGTTCTAAGAACTGACAGAAAATCCAAGAAGCTAGAGGAGAGTAAATGGGAGGAAAGTTGCACAAACTGAGAAGAAAATTGTTATGGAATGAGTGAATGCCCCCCCCCCCCAAATTTGTATGTTGATATCCTAACTTTCAGTGTGATTATATTAGGAGATGGGGCCTTAGAGGTCTTTTGTAACTGACTTTGATTCAGCATAATGCTTTGGGTTTTTGTTGTTGTTGTTGTGTTTTCATGAAATCATTCAGTTTAGTGTAGATAATTATTACTCTGGTCTATCTTGGGTTTGTATTTTCTTAAATCCACCTGCTTCTCTGCCAGAGTCTTAGAAATCCACTGCTGGAGTCTCAAAGTTAAGTATGTGATATCATCAGAACCCTACACCCAAAAGTACCTGGTATAGTCCCTCTAATGGGGTACCGAGACAGTTCTTTGTTAAAGAGGAAGCTCTCAGATCAGTTGCTATGGCATCAGAATAGAACATAAAGCTATCTATAGAAGATTTAAAGTGGCTATGGTTAAATTATTACTAATAATTTTAAAAGAGAAAGACCTGATGAGAATTCATAACAAGAATAGTGTAACAGACAAGGAATTTTGGATGTTTCTGCTACATAGCCTAATGCTTGGAAGGTACATCTATGTGGTAGGATGTATCAGTACTTGATGCCATTTTATGATCAAGTAGTACTTCACTCTATGGACATACCACATTTGTTTATCCACTCATCAGGTGATGGACATTTGGGTTGTTTTCACCTGCTGACTATTATTAAAAAATGTTGCTATTAGCATTTTTTAAAGATTTTATTTATTTTTAATTTATTTATTTAGAGAGAGAGTGGGGGAGGGGCAGAGAGGGAGGGAGAGAGAATCTCAAGTAGACTCCCTGCTTAGCATGGAGCCTGATGTGGGGCTCAACCTCACAAACCTGAAATAATGACTTGAGATGAAATCAAGAGGCAGACACTCAACTAACTGAGCCACCAGGTGCCCTGCTATTAGCATTCTTGTGCAAGTTGTTGTATATATATATATGTTTTCATTTCTCTATAAGTGCAATTTCTAGGTCAATTTTAATTATTGAAAAAAAAACCCACTCAATGGTTTTCAAAGCAGCTAGCTATAATATTCTACATTCCCATAAGCACTATGAGACTTCTAATTCCTCCTCATCCTCACCAACACTTTTTGTTATCTGACTTTTTGATTCTATCCATCTTAGAACATGTAAAATGATATTTCACTGTGATTTTGATATGCATTTCCCTGATGACAAATGATACAGAGCATCTTTTCATGTGCTTATTTTCCATTTCTATATCTTCCTTGGAGAATCATCTATTCATATCCTTTGGCCATTTTTAATGGGTTGTCTTTTTATTATTGAGTTATAAGAGATCTTTATAAATTTGGATATGTCTCATCAAATATATGATTTGTAAATATTTTCTCTCTTCTGTGGGTTGTCCTTTCATGGTGTCCTTCAAGACAAAAACACTTGTAATGTTGATGAAGTCCATATTATTTTTATTTTGTTGCTCATACTTTCTCTATCATATTTAAGAATCCTTTCCCAAATCTAAAGTCATGAAGATTTACTCCTATGTTTTATTCTAAGAATTGTATATGTTAGCTCTAACGTTTAGGTATGTAATCCAATTTGAGTTCTTTTTTGGTTTTGGTGTAAAATAAGGGTACAATTTTACTATCTCCCCTGTGGTTATCCAGTTATCCCAGCACCATTTGCTGATAAGAGTTTTCTTTACATCACTGACTGGCATTGGCACACTTAAGAGAAATCAGTTGACCACAGACATATGGTTTTATTTCTGGACTTTAAATTCTGTTTTATTGATCTCTAAGGCTATTTTCTGTCAGTAGCATATTGCCTCGATCATTCTCCTGTACTAAGTTTTTAAATAAGTAAGTTTAAGGCATCTTGTAAGTTGGAGATTGTTAATACTCCCTATTGTTTATTTCCTGTTTTATCAATTTGTTTTATTAATTATTCCTTCTTCCATGGCCCAATTTATTTAAGTCTTGTGTTAAAAACTTAGTTCACTAATTTTTAATGTTTCCTTTTAAGTACAGATAGATAGATGATAGATAGATAGATAGATAGATAGATGATAGATAGATTAGATGATAGATGATGATAGATAGATATAGATGATAGATAGATAGATAGATAGATAAATAGATAGATAGATTGATTGTCGGGGACGGTGCATGATCCGCCCTTCCCTCCATGCCCAAGCCACCAGAAATTCTGGTGGAAGTACCTGTGAATGTGAATGAAAGCCCAGAGAGGCTTTCCCCACCTAGAATCCAAAAAGCCACTTACCCTATGAGTCAGGGCAATATGTCCTTGGTGTGCTTAATTCAAGACATAGTTCCATTTAATCCTCCTCCCGGTAATCATATCTCTGTATCTCTTATCTGTATTTCTTGATCCCTCTGCCTCAATGGTCTCTACTTCTGTGAGTTTAAGCAATCACTCTGTACCTTGCAGTAACAATACTAATCCTGTCTCTAGGGTGGGTGCAAAAGCAGTTAAAGATTTAACTGTACCACCCAACTTCTTCACGTGGGAATAATAAAAGACTGGGACCCTTGACAGTCAAGAGAAGGACGGAGAGAAACTGAGAGACTGAGAGAAAAAGCCATGAAACTGAGAATCTGAGAGACGGAGATAGAGAGACAGAAACAGACACAGAGAGAAAGACAGAGAGCCTGCGCAAAGAGGAAAAGGCAGAGAGAGCGAAGGAAGAGAGAGCGAAACAAGAGACAGACAAAAAGAGAGACTGAGGCAAAGGCTGAGAGCCTGCAAAGCAAGAGACTGAGACAGAGAGAGACAAAGCAAGAGAGAAACAGGCAGAGAGAGAGAGGGAGATAGCAACAGAGAAACAGAAACAGAGAAACACAGAGCAAGAGAGACAGAACCAACTGTTTGCCTAAAGCTAGACTGATGTAACTAAAAGGCTTTAAATGAAGAACCCTAAAGACACAGTTTTCAGGAGAGGAGATCCCCACACCACTCTTCGAGTCCGGTCTCCTCATTTTATCGCCAACTCCATCACCACCTTCGGGGAACCCCGACCGTTACCGTTGCCGGGGCGGCTCCCGGCGATAGATAGATAGATAGGTAGATAGATAGATGATAGATAGACATAGATATGGACTGCAGGTATTGATTTACAGGTTTCCAGCAAGGTGGGTTTTTCTTTTCAGTTCCAAATATTTAGTAAATTCTGAATTTCTCATTAAATAATGAAAATAGAGTTTACAGCTTCAGAATCCATGGAGTAAAAATGAGGGTACCTGGGTGGCTCAGTAGGTTAAGTGTCCAACTCTTGATTTCGGCTCAGGTCATGATCTCAGGACTGCGAGTTAGAGCCGCACATGGAGCCCTGCATCAGGCTCAATGCTGGGTGGAGCCTGCTTAAGATTCTTTCCATCCCTCTCCTCTTCCTCTCTCCTCTTAAAAAGAAATAGAGTAAAAATGGGCAACTATAAATATTTCATGAATCTAAAGGAAAGAAAAGAAAAATATGAACGAAGATAGGCAAGACAAATATAAAGGAAAAAAGGAGGAGATTTAAAAATCAGTAAGATTTAAGAAATCAGTAACTAAATTAAATGTACATGGATTAGCTGCTCCAAATAAAGGAAGTGTCAGACTGTAAAATTACATCTAACTATGCACTACCTTCAAAAGACATACCCAAAGAAAGCAGAAGTAAATAATAAATACAAGAGCTGAAATTAATAATATAGAAAATAAACCACACAGGAAAAAAAGAACCAACATTTGGTTCTTTTAAAAGATTAGTGAAAATGGCAATTCTACTTGAGAGTCTTCTCAAGACAAAGCAAGAATGTACAAAGAACAAATAGAAGGAATGTAAATAGGTCATATATTACATATACATTACAGATTTTATAAAGGAAAAAATACAGAAAAAATTTTATTTATTTGAGAGAGAGAGAGAGCATGAGCAGGGGGAGGGACACAGGAAGAAGTAGACTGCCACTTGAGTAGAGAGCCCGACACAGCACTCAATCCCAGGACCCTGAGATCATGACCAGAGCCAAAGGCAGACACTCAAACAACTGAGCAACTCAGTCACACCCAGAAAAATTTTTGAATAAATTTTAAATTTTAGAAAAATCACAATCCTCTAGAAAAATATATTGGCAAAACAGATACAAAGAAAAAAACAGATATGTATAGATACACATATACATTATAGAAATTAAATCAATATTCACTTCTCTTACCATGAAGAGAGTTGAAATCCAAAAGAATTTCACTAGGTGTTCTTGTAAACATTCTAGAAAGAAATAATTTCAAACCTACCTAAACTCTTCTGAGACTATAAAAAGAGGGAACACTATTCAGTTAATTTTTTTAAAATTTTCATCATTTCAAGACAGAAAAGAAGAGTATAAGAAAACATAATTAGAAGCACTCTTAGGGGCGCCTGGGTGGCTCAGTTGGTTGAGCGACTGCCTTTGGCTCAGGTCATGATCCTGGAGACCCGGGATCAAGTCCGGCATCCAGCTCCCTACTCAGCGGGAAGCCTGCTTCTCCCTCTCTCACTCCCCCTGCTTGTGTTCCCTCTCTGGCTGTGTTTCTCTCTGTCAAATAAATAGAATCTTTAAAAAAAAAAAAGAAGCACTCTTAACCTGGAAAATAGATGATAAATATAATATAACCAAATTGAACCCAGTATGGAAAACTAAATTTATGTCACATAAGCAAAGTTATTTTGTACAACAAAGTTAAAAAAAATTAACCTCACAAAAATTAAATAAAAAGTCTCATAATTTCAACAGTTATTCATGATTTTAAAAAACCTTCAGTAAGTTGGCTTTTAGTTATGTTGATTCTTTCCTTTGCTGTGCAGAAGCTTTTTATTTTGATGTAGTCCCAATAGTTCATTTTTTACTTTGCTTCCCTTGCCTCAGGAGACCTATCTAGAAAGAAATTGTTACAGCCCATGTCAAAGAAGTTACTGCCTGTGCTCTCTTCTAGGATATTTATGGTTTCAGGTCTCACATATAGATCTTTAAGTCATTTTGAATTTATTTTTTTAAAATTTTTATTTATTTATTTGACAGAGAGAGAGGTCACAAGCAGGCAGAGAGGCAGGCAGAGAGAGAGGAGGAAGTAGGCTCCCTGCTGAGCAGAGAGCCCAATGTGGACCTAGATCCCAGGACCCTGATACCATAACCTAAGCCGAAAGCAGAGACTTTAACCCACTGAGCCATCCAGGCGCCCTTGAATTTATTTTTAATGCATGGTGTAAAAAAGTGGTCCAGTTTCATTCTTTTGCATATTGCTGTCCACTCATATATGGAATTTAAGAAACAAAAGAAGCAAAGGGAAAAAAATAAGAGACAAATCCAGAAACAGACTCTTAACTCCAGAGAATAAACTGATGGTTACCAGAAGAGAGGTGGGTGTGGGAATAAATGAAGTAGGTAATGGGAATTAAGGAGTACACTTGTGAAAAGCACTGGGTGATATATGGAAGTGTTAAATCACTATGGTACACCTGAAACTAATATTACACTGTATGTTAACTAGCTGGGATTAAAATACTTAAAAATTTCTTTAAAAATTATCAAATCTTATCAAAGTAGAAGTAGAAATTATTAATTCAAAAGTAGTTATCATATAGTAATGTCATAGATAATATTGAGATAATTAAATATTTAATTTTAAGATCAGGTACAAGACCAGGATACCTTTTGTGACCACTTCTATTTATTATTGCACTGGAGATCTTAGCCAGGGCAGAAATCATGAAATAGAATTATCAAAATGCCTATGGATCAGAAAGGAAAAAACACAGCTTCTGCTATTCATATACAATATTGTGTAAAAAAAATACAAATAATGTATAGGAATTGCTAGAATTTGTAAGAGAATTTAATAGTATTTCTAGATAAAAATCAATAAAAAGAAATTGTATTTTTACATAATAGCATCAAACAGAAAATGATATTAAAAAGAGATAAATCTTTTCAGATAGCACAAAAAGCTGTAGTAATAAATTTAACAAGATGTGCAGTCTCTACAGACAATATTATAATACTTTCTCAAAGACCTTGAAGAAACAAAAAATGAATAAAGATATATTCTATGTTTATAGATTGGATGCCTTAATACAGAAAGATGTTAATTGTCTAAGATTTAATTTGTAGAGTAAGTGAAATCCAAATAAAAACACCAAATATTTTGTTGTGGACCTGAAGAACATCTTCAAAAATTTATGCAGAATTACAAAAGCCCAAGAATAACCACCACACACTTGAAGAATAAGATAAAGATAGGAGGACTCATTCTACTGAATATTTAGATTTCTTACAAAGCTTATAAAGCTAGAGTAAATAAGATGATGCAGTACTAATATAGAGACCAACGAGTGGACTGAAAGTATAGAGACCCAAAAACCAGACCAAAACAGAGAGTAAAATAAAATCACATAATATATAGATACACACACACACACACACACACACACACACACACACACACACACATGCTTGCCACACTCTGTATGGCAGAGGTATCACAGCAGATTGACAAGGAAGTAACGAACTTTTCAATTAAAAAATGCTGGGCAATAGGGTATCCGTATGGAAAATAATTAAAATTGGATCATACCATAAACAAAATTATTTCCAAATGGATTAATGACTTAATATGGAATGCTCAAATATATTTTAAAAGACAATATAAGTGGGTATCTTTTTGCCACAAAGTAGAAAAGTATTTTTAGGATAGAAAGTATAAGCTTTAATGGAAAAAGTTGATGTTTTTACCCATATTAAATTAAGGAGGGGTGCCTGGGTGGCTCAGTTGGTTAGGCGACTGCCTTCGGCTCAGGTCATGATCCCGGAGACCCAGGATCGAGCCCCACATCGGGCCCCCTGCTCAGCGGGAAGCCTGCTTCTCCCTCTCTCACTCCCCCTGCTTGTGTTCCCTCTCTAGCTGTGTTTCTCGCTGTCAAATAAATAAAAATAAATAAAATAAAATAATAAATAAATTAAGGAATGTTTTCCACCCAAAGAAAACATAATTAAAAGACAAGCCATACTACAGAGTTTGAAAATATTGTTGCAACATATAAAACTAATAAAGGACTACCATCCAAAAAATGAAAAGAACTCTTATAAAACAAAAAGAGGAAAACAGATAACCTAATAGAAAAATGGAAAAAAATTTCAACATACTCTCTGAAAAACAGCAAATCCCAAAAGTTAATAACTTAAGCTGTAATCTCACCAATAATCATGAAAACTAAAATTCACACCATAATGAGGTACCACTATGCACCTTTTAGATAAATATTTAAATAAGTGATAATAATTAATGTCAAAGAATTTATACATGAGATATTCACCATTATTATTGGAAGTATAAACTAATTTGACCACTTCTATTATCTTGTGGTTTAAAGATTTTTTTTTCCATATGACCCAGCATTTCATATCTGAAACTTTCCTATAAACCAGCATTCTACTCCCTGGAGAAATGTGTTCTCTGTACTGTACCAAGAGACAGATAGAAAGATAGATGATAGATGATAGATAGATAGATAGATAGATAGATAGATAGATAGATAGATAGATAGATGATAGATAGATAGATAGACAGACACATACATAGCAGCACTGTTCATGACAGCCATAACTTGAAAATAACAAATATTGAAAATAACACATTCTGCACAGCAAGGAAACAATCAACAAAACCAAAAGGCAACCTATGGGATGGCAGAAGGTATTTGCAAATGACACATCTGATAAAGTTGGTATCCAAAATATATAAACTTATACAACTCAAAACCTCCAAAAAGGATTACTCCTGTTTAAAAATGGGCAGAAGGGGGCGCCTGGGTGACTCAGTCCGTTAAGCATCTGCCTTCAACTCAGGTCATGATCCCAGGATCCTGGAATCAAACCTGGCATTGGGCTGCCTGCTCGGCGGGAGGCCTGCTTCTCCCTCTATCACTCCTCCTGCTTGTGTTCCCTCTCTAGCTATGTTTCTCTCTGTCAAATAAATAAAATCTTTTAAAAAAATAAAATAAATAAAAATGGGCAGAAGACATAAATAGACATTTTTCAAAGGAAGACACAGATGGCTAACGGTGGGGGGGAGATGTTAGCCATCACTCATCATCAGGGAAATACAGATCAAAATTACAATGAGCTATCACCTCACACCTGTCAGAATGGCTAAAATTAATAATACAGGAAACAAAAGGTGTTCATGAGATTGTAGAATGGGGACCCCTTTCTACACTGTTGATGGGAATGCAAACTGAAGCTGCCACTCTAGAAAACAGTATGGAAGTTCCTCCAAAAGTTAAAAATAGAACTACCCCATGATCAAGCAATTGTACTACAAGGTATTTACACAAAGAATAAAAAAAATGCTTATTTGAAGGGATACATGCACCTTTATAGCAGCATTATCAACAATAGCCGAATTATGGAAAGAGCTGATGACTAGAGAAAGAAGTGGGGTGTGTGTGTGTGTGTGATGTGGAATATTACTCAACCATAAAAAAGAACAAAATCTTGACATTTGCAAGGACAAGGATGGAGCTAGAGAGTATAATGCTACAGTAAAAAAAAAGTCAATCAGAGAAAGACAAATATCATATGATTCCTCACATATGTGGAATTTAAGAAACAAAACAAATGAATAAAAGGAAAAGAAAGAGAAAGAGGAAAACCAAGAAACAAACTCTTAACTATAGAGAAGAAACTGAGGGCTACTGGAGGGGAGATGGTTGGGGTGATGAGTTAAATAGGTGATGGGGATTAAGGAGCACACTTGTGATGAGCACTGGGTATTGTATGTAAGTGATGAATCATTAGATTCTATACCTGAAACTAATATTACACTATATGTTAACTAACTGGAATTTAAATTAAAACTTGAAAAAAAAAGAGAAAATAACAGAACTATTCATCAACAGCATTTAGAAATTAACACATAAGTAGTAAATCTAAAAAGAAAACAACTAATGGATTAACATAAAAATTTTAGGGCGCCTGGGTGGCTCAGTTGGTTAAGTGACTGCCTTCGGCTCAGGTCATGATCCCAGAGACCCGGGATGGAGTCCCACGTCGGGCTCTCTGCTCGGCGGGAAGCCTGCTTCTCCCTCTCTCACTCCCCCTGCTTATGTTCCCTCTCTGGCTGTGTTTCTCTCTGTCAAATAAATAAAATCTTTAAAACAAAAAAATTATGAGAGGTTATTGCTTGGGCTAAGAGAGAATTCTGTGATGATGCAAGGCATAGACGGAATTCTTGGGTGTTGGTAATATTCTATTTCTTGACCTTTGTGATTGTAACATTCACTTTTGCTTCATAATTATTCATTAAATGTATATATATATTGTATTCATCTTTTATGTAAACTCACCAAATAGAATAACTATTAAACCTACTGCCTAGAGATCTAAAGCACACAGGAATTCTGCTACAGAAGAATTCTTATATGTCTACAGTGATATTTATTAGCTGCAACAGCTAAATTACTAGGATGATTGCCTTTCCAAATTTTCAACTTCCAAATCTCACATGATACATTGACTTTGTGGAACTTCCTTCATATCAAGATCCCAAGTCGAAAGGGCTGAGATTGTTTTTAAACTTTCTAGCCTCTGCAGTTTAAGAAAACACACTAGAAAATAGACCAAATAGATGGTGAAGACCAACCCACTTATTCTACTCTAGGAGTGATCTTGGACAAAACAATTATAATACCACCTGACCTCTCCAAATATCTTTAGTTCTTTAAGACTGGTAAGAAATGTTGTTTTTTTTTATAATGTGATAACTAATCATTTCCCCCTTTGTCAATAAAAAATATGATGTACATTTTCACTGAAATGTGTCAAAACTCCCACCTGTTAAATGTTATTTTCAAATTTACTTCATTAAGGTGATCTTGACCTTAGAACAGTGATTCTTCTTGCTTTTTCAGAGCCCTTAAGTCCCAAACCCAATTTTATTATTTACATACACCTTTACTTCCAAATACTGCTATCAATATCCACTCTCTCCATTAATCACTGATGAGAGTTTTCACTTACGTGTCATTTTTCTGAGGCATATTCGCAAAGGAAAATAAGAAAAAATAATCTCACTGGAAAAAAAAAGAATTTGTATTCTTAGGTTTAGTCTTCCTATGGGTATGAAATGGTATTTACTCCTTCTTTAAATCCAACACACACACACACACACACACACACAAAATCCCTAACTCTATGCCATGCCAGTTTCTGAATCTTGCATTTGGGGCATGGTGAATTAATGAATAATAATTTCTTCTTCAATGTCCTATAACACACACACACATACACAAGTTAATTTTCTCAGGGTTTCATTCATTTTTCTAAAGAGTTTACTAATTTATTTATTTGAGAGAAAGAGAGTATAAGCAGGGGGAGTGGCAGGCAGAGGGAGAAGCAGACTCCGCATTGAGCACGGAGCCCTGGGATCATGACCTGAGCCAAGGGCAGATGCTTAACCGACTGAGCCACCCAATTGTTCCTTCTCAGTGCTTTAAAACATCATCTAGGGGTTCCTGGCTGACTCAGTCAGTATAGCATGTGACCCTTTACCTTAGAGTTGTAAGTCTGAGTTCCACATTGGGTGTAGAAATTAATTTAAAATAAATCTTTAAAAAATAAAACATCATCTCAATTGAATAAGCCTATTAACTTTTATATTATGATATGATGATATCAGATTTCCTAGTATGGCACCATAAACCATTGTCCTTTGCTGCTTCAATCATACTGAAAAACTCCACAAACTCTAGGGTTCTATAATTATAGTTCTCCTTTTACACAGCTCCCACCCCTGATTGTGAAAAAATATTTTTGTTATAATGTATAACTTCTCTTTAAACTTCCCTACCCCTTCTTAGATTACTTGAGATTTTATAAATTCAAATCTGCCCATAAATAACAGTCAAATCTTACCAATATGTGATTATGTGCTAAAATCAGTAGAAAATATTTTTAAGTGAGTAAAGTCAAAATTACCCTTGAAAACCTCTTAAATCAATCATAATATATAGTGCCCACTATAAGGACCCATTTAGATGACCAAGATGCCTTCTTGTTTACTCAGAAAAACAGCTCCAGGTGTTATGGACCAATGGCCCCTGAAAACAAAGGTAAGCCAGGTTGGGGGAGACACTCAATCAGTTAACCCCCTTAACCTCCCATTCCAGGAGCATCCCAGGAAGTATGGAGATGCAAACTAAGAATGGGTGGCCCATTACCACTATTTGGGCTCAGAAGGGAATGCCTAGGTGCCCTCAGCCTTCGGGTTCTAGGACCATGGAAGTGCAAATTAACTCAGGCAAGCCAGGTTAGTTGGGTCAGCTCAGGGTGCAGTTTTCCCCTATACAATGGAAATGTAAATTAACTCTGGGTAGTTAGGCGACCCTAGTTAGATTGTGACTTGGGAGGGAGGCGCCCTATGAAAGCTCGCCTGAGAAATTAGACATGGTCCTTCTCCCCTGGGAAGCGACCCGGCTGGCCAGTAAAATTCTGATACTTGGCATGAAATAAAGCTTTGCTTGACCTTCGCTTTTGTATCAGCCTCATTCCTTTGACCATGGACCCTATTACCCACTAATTTTTATCAGTTTCTATTAATGCTTCTTTATTCAATTTATTTTGCCCATCTTATTAATTATTCAATGAGATACTTGAAAATGGCAGAGAATCATGAATTCCTGAACAATGCATTCTCCTTCTCAGATACTTTCTTTTCACTAGTATTGAGACAGATTTCCAAGGTACCTGGAAGCAAGTACTGTATCAACTGCATAGCCCCTACCAATTTTGCCATATCTCTCCAGGACCTTTCCTCCTTCTTTGTAAACAATCTAATTTCCGTTTTGCCATGATTTTAGATAATGCAGATAATGCAAACCATCTTCTCTAAACTTCTTTCTGTTTCATACTTTGCCCAATAACATCTAGTGAAAATTTCCTATGGGAAACTAATAAACTCACAAAAAAGCATCATCCTGGGCATTCATATTAAATGATGCATTCGCAAACTTGCACTCAGCCAATGCTTCCATGCCAAGATGACTACTTTTCTCAGGTTGCCCTCCTGCTGAATAAAAGTATTCATTACATCATTTGTAGAATCTGTGAGCACTCCCCTTCCTCAGCAACTATCTGGTAAATAGTTTAGATGAATGGTGAAGTATTTTCTGGCTGATTTTTATGTTACTCTAGATGGAAGCACAGCCATATGTTATGTCACAGTACAACCATCTCATACAAAGCCAGAAGTATGTAAATCTTTATTTACATAGACATCAATGTCTAGAAGAGAATGAAAGTATGTCTGTTACTGGAAGAAAACCCTATTTCACAATACCAAACACCTAGAGAATAGTGAATGGCACAGATAGCTTCCATTTAAAGGTTCCATTTAAAGTTCATTCAGGTTTTCACTTAAATGTGCATTTCTATAGGTTCTCCCTAACTTTCTTCCTCTTCTACCATGACCTTGGTTTCCTTAGTCTCCTTCCTACTCTTCAAGATTTTGACTATCAGTCAATAGGTTCCTTTCATCTTTCTTATCAGCAAACTAGGTATGTAGGTAGGCTGGCTATGGGAGAGGTCAGGTATCTTGAGGATCCTCTAGAAATATCTTTAGATCTCTCAGTTAATATCTACAACCAAAA
This sequence comes from Spilogale gracilis, assembly GCA_004023965.1. Lineage (NCBI taxonomy): Eukaryota > Metazoa > Chordata > Mammalia > Carnivora > Mephitidae > Spilogale > Spilogale gracilis. The sequence goes on from PITA01001288.1 coordinate 63,113, forward strand.
TTGCCCTGTAAATGTAGATAGCCTTTATTTGATGTTATGATAACAGAAATTTTTCATTTCACAATTAACTCTAGGATCTCTTCTAGGAAGAGGAAATGAGAAGGGAAAAAGTTGAAAGGAAGCAAATCTTGTCTTACTGCATAAAATTGAAAATATAGAACAGAACCACATGACACTTATCCTTGAGGAGGTGGTAACAATGCACTGTGAGAAAAGTACAATTTTTAAAAAAAATTAAGAATTTATTTGTTTGAGAGTGAGCAAGAGAGAGAAAGAGGGAGAGAGCAGGAGCTGGGGGCAGGGGAAGGGAGAGAGAGAAGCAGACTCCTTGCTGAGCAGAAAGCCTGACATAGGGCTTAATCCCATGACCCCAGAATCACAACCTGAGCCAAAAGCAGATGCCTAACCCACTGAGCTACCCAGGCACCCCTAATTTTTTTTTAATAGAGGACATTTACCACCATAGTGGTGATCTGATTTCTCTTGTGTCTTAACTTTTGGGACCTAATGCCATTCAGGCACTGTTTCTTGGTAGCACTTAAACTACCAGATTGTGGACTATATAGACATTTCTCCAAAGTCTAAAGCCAGTTTATTAACCAGAACCACAATTTAAAGACTGTTAAAAAATAAATCAAAGCTCTATAGTCTCTAATTTTTAAATAGTCCTTTGGTTCCATTATCATTCATTTCCAAAGATACTTTTTTTAAAGTACACAAGGCTCTATTTTCCATCTAAACTATATGTTCCATTAAAATAAAATTATGGCGGAATATTAATTGGGTGACGATCCTCTCATGTTATACCATATATGTCATTAAAAATAATTTATATAGCCATAATGCCATGTTTAGTATCAGATTATATGTCTGTTAATAAATAAACACTGAAGGACCAAGTTATCACATGTGGTTTGATTGGGAAATTCAAACTTGACAAAATTTGAAATTCAAACTTGAAAAAATTAAATGTTTACTTTTTTCAGTAACTGCCATGAACAAATTTAACACCATTCCAGTCTCAACCAAAACCTGCTCAATTACCTCTAATTTTAAAGAATTAATTTAAATTTTCAAAAATGGGCACCTGGGTGGCTCGGTCAGTTCAGTATCTGCCTTTAGCTCAGGTCATGATCCCAGGATCCTAAAACCGAGTCCCATAGAGGGCTTCCTGCTCAGGAAGGAGCCTGTTTCTCCCCCTCTCTCTGCCCCTGTTCTCTCTCTCTCTCTCTCTTTCTTTCCTCTCTCTCTCTCTCTCTCTCTCTCTCTCACACACACACACACACACACACACAAATAAATAAAAAGTCTTTTAAAAAATCTTGAAAAGCACCACTTCACCTCAAGTATCAGTGGAAATCAGGGCTGCTCTATAAGGGAGATTCAGGGGAATAGGATATTTTCCTAGGCCTATCACCACATGGGATGATTAATGCTGGCTCTGCATTCAGATCCCAACTCCACAAGCATTAGGAAATGTGTAGGGTACCTTTTGTCTTATATCATATCATTAAATATTTACAAGGTGTTCCTTTCCCTCCCTTTCAGAGGAGAAAATGAAAATGCAAAGACACTAAGTAAACTTGTCCAAGGTCACCCAGCTAGTGTGGCTGAGACTAGAAGGCAGTATCTGCCTTCAGCTCAGATCATGATCCCAGGATCCTAAGACTTTCACGCTACCACTTGCTCAGCGCCAAGCCTGGGAAAACAGATTGGTTTCTTTCAAAAATGAGCCATGGTCACAACAAATTGGAAAATACCCATTCAGAGGGGCTTTTCTCTATTTGCTAAATCAGTCAGGTGGGGAAGATGATGTCACCATACTCAGTATGCAGGAGTAGAGAGCTAAGAGTCTGAATCTGAGTTCCAATCTTATCCTTTAGACCTTGGTCTGCTGCCTAAATGGCAAAACTTGCTACTTAACATCCAAGGTACAGGGCACCTGGGTGTCTCAGTTGGTTAAGCAACTGCCTTGGGCTCAGGTCATGATCCCAGAGCCCCGGGATCGAGCCCCGGGATCCACCTCCCTGCTCCACAGGAAGCCTGCTTCTCCCTCTCTCACTCCTCCTGCTTGTGTTCCCTCTCTTGCTGTTTCTCTTTGTCAAATAAATAAATAAAATCTTTTTTAAAAAATCCAAGGTGGGGGGCGCCTGGGTGGCTCAGTTGGTTAGGCGACTGCCTTTGGCTCAGGTCATGATCCTGGAGACCCGGGATCGGATCGAACCCCACATTGGGCTCCCTGCTCGGCGGGAAGCCTACTTCTCCCTCTCTCACTCCCCCTGCTTGTGTTCCCTCTCTGGCTGTGTTTCTCTCTGTCAAATAAATAAAATCTTAAAAAAAAAATCCAAGGTGGAATTTGAAACTGAATTATATTATACTGAGAGATTTTTGTGCTCCCTGGAAAGTTGAGCTAGATAAATATTTTGTCACTTGAAAAAAAAAAGAATTCACTTAAGTAAATATACAGACACTTCATGTACTATTATTGTTAGGCTGTTATTATTTGGGAATTATCTGTTCAAAGCAACAATACGAGGTAGTCACATGTTTTCCACTAAATCCCTATTCTGTTTGATTATAAAACTGAATTTATAATCAAAATAGAAAAAGGAGAAAAAGGGAAGACCCTACTCCTCAAATTCTGGCTATTCATTGGTTGTCAGGATATGATCCTGATCTCGTTCCTCTTATGTCAATAGTCTCTAATAGTATGGGATGGGTTTGCTTTGTGGCTTCAGCATTAGAAGAGTTTATGGTTCATCCTCATTCTTACCTCTTTTACCCCAGAAGACCCCCCAAAGTGGAAGCCATGTCTCACTTTAGGTACTGTTACCAAAAACCCCCTCCTATTCTTTCTCTGGTTACTATTATATAACACCAAGTCCTCTCGTAAGCTCTCTCAAAGTGACTGTGAAATGAAGGGTTGGTACTTCTGTCATCTTTTATCCAGACACACTATTCTGCCAGATATAAACTGCTGTTAATCCCATGCAGTGATTAGTGATTGCTTTATTTTAATCCCAAACACTGTAGCTTTCATCTTTAGAAGTTGATTTTTTCGTGTTTTCCATATTTCTGTTGTAACTTTTTGAACATGTGAGGGTACAATTATAATGGCTATTTTAATTTCTCAGTCCTCTAATTCTAACATTTGTGTCAATCTACATCACTTAATTTTTTTGTTTTATTTTGGTTTGTTTTGTTTTGTTTTAGAGAGAGAGTGCATGTGAGTGGGGGGGGGGGTGCAGAGGGAAAGAGAGAGACAATGTTAAGCAGGCTCCACACCCAATATGGAGCCTGACACAGAGCTCAGTCTCACAACCCTGAAGTCATGACCTGAGCTGCCATCAAGAGGTGGATGCTTAACTGACTGAGCCACCCAGGTGCCCCAGTCCTGGGTCACATTCAAGTGATCATTCTCATCTTTCCTGTCTCTTTCTATGCCTGCTAATCTTTGGTTGGATGCCATAAATTATTAATTTTACTTTGTGGTGGTGATGAATATTTTTCTATTTCTAAAAATATTATTGAGTTTTCTTCTGAAACACAGTTAATTGGAAAGGTTTTCATCTTTGGAGTCTGGCCCTTAAGAATTGTTTTGCTCTTAAAAACTTCGATAAGGGGACACCTGGGTGGCTCAGTTGGTTAAGTGTCTGCCCTCAGCTCAGGTTATGATCCTGCAGTCCCAGGATTGAGCCCCGCCTCAAGCTCCCTGCTCAGGTGAGAGTCTGCTTCTCTCTCTGCCCCTCAACCTGCTCATGCTCCCCTTCTCTCTCAGCTTACACTCTCCCAAATAAAGAAATAAAATCTTTAAAAAAGACTTCATTAAGTTCTTTCTATAAATACTTTATAAACATTGCCTGCTTCTCCCTCTCTCTGTGTCAGGTAAATGAATAAAATCTTTAAAAATAAAAAAATTATTAGAATACTATACTAAAAATACAAAAAATAATAATTTTCTTACCACCAACTCTGTAACAAATTACTATTCTAACCCAGAGTTTCCACTTAACACTAACTAAATACTGATCATAATATGTGAGGATACACAATAAGAAATTTTGTTGAAAAAAAATTATTCTTGGGGCACCTGGATGGCTCAGTGGTCAATCATCTGCCTTCAGCTCAGGTCATGATCCCGGAGACCCCGGATCGAGTCCCATGTCGGGCTCCCTGCTCGACGGGAAGCCTGCTTCTCCCTCTCTCACTCCTCCTGCTTGTGTTCCCTCTCTGGCTGTGTTTCTCTCTGTCAAATAAATAAAATCTTTTAAAAAAATTTATTCTTACACATTACATTATAAAAAAATTTTACTCTACCAGGAATAGCTAGACATATTCTAAAATATTTATTTGCAATAGTGTCTGGAATATGTATTTTCCATTAATAATTAATAAAGCCAAGAACTGACTACACCATTGATCAAGAAGTATGATTTTGAAGTTCCTGCCTCAGAGATGTTGTTAATTTTCATGTTCACGTTTCATTTAGTTTAATTCAGAAAAAAAAATGTTTTGATTCTCCTCTTCACATCTAGAATAATTCCCATTCTATATTTAAAACAGTAACAGTAAAAATCAAAGGCCCACTTCATATAAAGTCAGAAATTATAAAATAACACACATTCACAATACACATATATCACTTCCTTACTATGATTTCTAAAATATTACAGAGAAAACAATGACTTATGTGGGATTTATTCATGAATAAGCTCTAATCAGTAGTTCTCAATCCTCGTTTTTGTCAGCCAGCATGTGAACACCATATTATGGAAATCTGCATCTAATGAGGAAGAACCTGTCTCTCAGAAAGACTGAGAAATGCCAACCACCTAATCTCTGAGCATTCCTTAAAGCTATAGGCTAGCAAATGACCTTGCCTCCACCACTTATACCTACTCGAGATTGGACTAGATGCTATTTACAAAGAGAAAACACGGGTTAGAATCTATTCCAGAATTGGGAAGCAGAAACTACTTTCGGCATCTAGAAGAATCTTATTAGTGATGCATATGATGATATTTAGCAACCAATATCACTGATATTTATAGTTCCAGCTGCAGTATCTTTTCCCAGCAAATCCAGAAGTAGGTTGCTTCCTGGACTAACTATACAGTGTGATTCCTAGGTATAATGTTAAAATAACTGTAATCCTGGTTCTTGAACTCATTCAGAGATTCCATAAACTGCCCAATATATTTTTAACAGTTTTTTCCTACTTATGCCAAAATAAGTCATGGTTGCTCTAATACAAAAATTAATACCAGGAGAGATCAGAGACAATGTATCATTGAGGAAATAGGGAAAACTGCCATCATGTATCTAGCCTAGTTGGCACTGAAGGCAATAAATCTCTATTTGGCAATAAGGAACAAGACTCTAGTATCCCATAGCACAAAATGAGAAAGTAATTCAAACAATTATCCTGGGAGTCTCCTGGGATTTATTGTTCATTAATGACCTGACTAGGGGAGATTGAGTAGTAACTCACTTAAAAAGTATGACGGTCATGAGTACTCCAAATCTGTAGGGTGGCATGGTTGCTTTAAAAGGCACTGGGAGATTATCCTTTCCCATTTTATAATCTTGGCTCCCATGTCAAAGATTAACTGACCATATATTTGTGGGCTTATTTCTGTATTTTCTATTCTGTTCCACTATCCTATATGTATGTCAGGTCTTTATGATTTTCCCTAGTGAGGGTCATTAATGGACACTACATCCTAGGAGACTTCAAAGATAATTTATTTTTTGCCAACCATATTATTTTGAATACTGTAACTCTGTAATATATTTTTAAATCTGAAAGTGGATACCTTCAACAAGATGGATACCTTTCTCAAAATTCACAGATGATATAGAGAAAATGGGATACCTACACATGAAAAACAAAATAGGACCCTTTCTTGCATCATACACAGAAATAAACTCAGAATGAATTAAAGACAAACATAATACCTAAAAACTGTAGGTTTTGCTAGAAGAAAACAGGGGGAAATCTCCTTGGCATTCATCTTGGCATGAATTCTTGGATATGACACCATAAGCACAGGCAACAAAAGCAAAAAGAGGTGAGTGGAACTGCAACAAACTGAAAAGCTTCCACACAGCAACCAAAAAAAACAATAGAATGGAAAGGCGACCTAAGAAAATCATATATCCAAAATATATAAGGAATTCCTGTAACTTAATAGCCAAAAAAACCAATAGCCTGATTTAGAAATGGGCAAAGGACTTGAATACATTTCTCCAGGCACACAAATGACCAATAGATGCATGAAAAAGTGCTCAAGCTCACTAATCATCAGGGAACTATAAATCTGAACTACTTTGAGATGTCATCTCAAACATGTTAAGGATGGTTATCATAATAAAAAAGATAAGACATTGATGAGGATGTCAAGAAACTAGAACTCTTGTGCAAAATGGTGCAGCTGCTATGGAAACAGTATGGAGTATCTTCAAAACATTAAAAATAGAATTATCACACAATTCAGCCATCCCAATTCTGGGTATATATTTAAATATTTGAAATCAAGATCTCAAAAGAGATACCTGCACTTATGTGTTCATTGAACCATTATTCACGATAGCCTGATATGGAAACAACCTAAATTTCCATTGGTAGAAAAATGGATAAAGAATATGTAATATATACAGGAGGAGGTGTTGAGATGGCAGAGTAGTAGAGATACCCTGAGCTTGTCCTGGGCCCTGAACACAGCTGGATCAACATCAAAACATTTTGAAAAACTAGGAAATAGATCTGAGCATGAAGAGAACAATCTGGGGGTGCCTGGGTGGCTCAGTTGGTTAAGCCACTGCCTTCGGCTCAGGTCATGATCCTGGAGTCCCTGGATTGAGTCCCGCATTGGGCTCCCAACTCCGCAGGGAGTCTGCTTCTCTCTCTGACCTTCTCCCCCTCATGCTCTCTGACTCACTCTCTGTCTCTACAATAAATAAATAAAATCTTTAAAAAGAGAGAGAGAGAACAATCTGCACAATTACAGGGAGAGAATGTGGCAGCTGTGAGGTTTAGAGACGAACTGGGGAGAGAAAATCCTCAGTGACACAGAAGGGGTAGGAGCCCTTTTTACAGAGAAAGGACAGGGCGGGGTGGGGGGCAGTGGTGAGATTAGCACGTTAGGTTGTGGTAAGAAAAACACTCCCCCAAGACCACTGACTAGAGGAACTGACTATGGCAAGTTTTTTGCAAACAGTGGAGCTCAAATTCTGAGGTTTTAGAAGTGTGCACATTCACTGTAGTTAAGCCAGGTAAGTAGTGGTGCTTGTGGGAAGAGGGAGGATGAAGACATGGGAGTGGATGGCAGACAGCATGGTGTGGGGTCCTCTGGGTCACACCGGGAGAGAATGTTCTTCCTGGAGTACATTTGGAAGAGTGTATATTGTCTCTCGAAGGACAAGGGACTTGGTGGGTACCACTGAGTGGCTATTCAACAACAGAGGACAGAGGCACATGCATAGGCCAGATAACCTGGTTCCAGCATTTTGCTGTGCTTCACCATAGGCTCCAGGCACCTGCAGGGCTGTGTGATTCTTTTTCTGGGACAGAAGGGCACCAGGCACAGCACTACAAGGCTCTCTTCTGGGGGAAAGGAACAGGTCCATACCTTGGTAGGTCCTTTAAGATTTGGAAATTTTGAATAATACAATAAAAGCAGGGGAATCTAACACCCTACTCATAACAATGGACAGATCATCAAAGCAGAAAATCAGGAAGGAAATGACACACTGGACCAGATGGACTTAACAGTTTTATTCACCTGAAAGCAACAGAACACACATTCTTTTCAAGTACATATGGAACATTCTCCAGAATAGATCACATACTAGGTCACAAATCAGGCCTCAACACGTACAAAAAGGCAGGGAGCATGCAATGGATATTTCAGAGCACAAAACCATGAAACTTGAAGTCAACTAAAAGAAAAACTTTGGAAAGACCACAAATAAATCAAGTTTAAAGAACACCCTACTGGACAACGAATGGGTTAACTAGGAAATTAAAGAGGAAATTAAAAAACACATGGAAGCAAGTGAAAATGAAAACATGACAGTCCAAAACCTTTGGGACACAGAAAAGATGTCATAAGAGGGAAGTATATAGCAATACAGTCCTATATCAAGAAGTAAGAAAAATATCAAATACACAATCTAAACTTACACTTAAATGAGCTGAAAAAATAACAGCAAATAAAGCTCAAAACTAGCAGAAGAAGGGAAATGATAAAGATTAGAGCAGAAATAAGTGATACAGAAATAAAAAAATGGAACAGATCAATGAAACTAAGCACTTGTTCTTTGAAAGAATTAACAAAATTGATAACCCCCTAGCCAGACTTACCAAAATGAAAAGAGAAATGGGGCACCTGGGTGGCTCAGTTGGTTAAACATCTGCCTTCATCTCTGATTGTGATTCCAGGGTCCTGGGATCAAGTCCCACATCAGGAATCCTTGCTCAGCAGGGAGCCTCTTTTTCCCTTCGCCTGCTGCTCCCACTGTGTGTGCTCATGCACACTCTCTCTCTCTCTCTCTGAAAAATAAATAAATAAAATCTTTTAAAAAAATGAACCCAAAAAAAGAAAATCACAAATGTAAGAGGTGAGATCACAACCAACACCAAAGAAATATGATTATAAGAGAATATTATGAGCAATTATATGCCAACAAATTGGGCAATCTGGGAGAAATGGGTAAATTCCTATAAGCATATAAATGACCAAAACTGAAACAGGAAGGAAGAGAAAACCTGAAGAGACCCATAACCAGCAAAGAAATTAAATCAGTAATCAAAAACTCCCAACAAATTAGAGTCCAGGGCCAGATGGATTCCCAAGGGAATTCTACTAAACATTTAAAGAAGAATTAGTATCTACTGTTATGAAGAAGTTCAAAAAAACAGAAATGGAAGGAAAACTTCCAAACTCATTCTATGAGGCCAGAATTACTTTGATTCCAAAACCAGACAAAGACGCCACTAAAAAGGAAACCTACAGGCCAATATCCTTGATGAATATGGATGCAAAATTTCTTAACAAGCAAAATTTCTCAACAAATCAAATCCAGCAGTAAATTCACAGGATTATTCACCATAACCAAGTAGGACTTATTGCTGGACTGCAGGAGTGGTTCAATATCTGCAAATCAATCAGTGTGATACACCACATTAAAAAAAGAAAGGATAAGAACAATATGACCCTTTGAATAGATGCACAAAAAGTATTTAACAAAATATAGCATCCTTTATTGATAAAAACCCTCAAGAAAGTAGGGAAGAAGGAACATACTTCAACATCATAAAGGCCATATATGAAAGCCCAACAGCTATTATCATGCTCAATGGGGGGACACTGACAGCTTTTCCCCTAAGGTCAGGAACACAAGAGGGATGTCCATTCTCATCACTGTTGTTCAACACAGTACTGGAATTCTAGCCTCGGCAATTAAACAACAAAAAAGGAAACAAAAGGCATCCAAACTGGCAAGGAAGAACTCAAATTTTCACTCTTCACAGATGATAAAGTACTCTATGTAGAATACCTGAAAGACTCCACAAAAAAACTGCTGGAACTGATACAGGAATTCAGCAAAGTCACGGGATATAAAATCAACATACAAAAATACATTACATTCCTATATGCCAATAATGGAGTAGCAGAAAGAGAAATCAAGGAATTGATTGCATTTACAATTGTACCAAAAAGGATAAGATACTTAGGAAAAACCTAACCAAAGAGGTAAGGGATCTATACTCTGAAAACAATAGAATATGTATGACAGAAACTGAGAAAGACACAAAGAAATGGAAAAACATCTCATGCTCATGGATTAGAACAAATATTGTTAAAATATCTATACTACCCAAAGCAATCTATACACTTAATGCAAACCCTATCAAAATACCATTGACATTTTTCACAGAGCTAGAAGAAACAACCATAAAATTTGTATGAAACCTCAGAAGATCCTGAATAGTCCAAGTAATGTTGAAAAAACAAACAAACAAAGCTAAAGGAATCATAATTCTGGACTTCAAGCTATATGACAAGCTGTAATCATCAAGACAGTATGGTACTGACACAAAAACAGACACATAGATCATTGGAACTGAACACAGAACCCAGAAATGGACCCACAACTTTCTAGTCAACTAATCCTCAACAAAGCAGGAAAGACTACCCAATGGGAAAAAGACAATGTCTTCAACAAATGGTATTGGGAAAACTAAACAGCAATATGCAGAAGAATGAAATTGGATGAATACTCATAATTTACAATGATGAGGATGGAACTGGAGGGTATCATACTGAGAAAAATAAGTAAGAGAAAGACAATTATCATATGGTTTCACTCACATGGGGAATGTAAGAAACAGCACAGAGTATCATAGGGGAAGGGACGGAAAACTGAATGGGAAGTCATCAAAGAGGGAGAAAAACCATGAGAGACTCTTAACTGCAGGAAACAAACTGAGGGTTGCTGGAGGGGATGTGGGTGGGGTGATGGAGTAATTGGGTGATGGACATTAAAGGAGGGCACATGACATGACGGGTGTTATTTGTAACTGATGAATTATGAAAAAAATAAAATACAGACTATTTGAACAAAAAAATTCTGCAAAAAAAAAGAATGAAACTGGATGACTTTCTTATACCATACACAAATATAAATGCAAAATGGATGAAAGACCTAAATGTGAGAGAGGAATCCATCAAAATCCTAGAGAAGAACACAGGCAGCAACCTCTCTGACCTCAGCCATAGCAACTTTTTAGTAGACAGATTTCTAGAGGTAAGGGAAGCAAAAGCAAAAATGAACTATTGAGATTTCATCAAGATAAAATGTTTCTGCACAGTGAAGGTAACAATCAACAAAACTAAAAGGCAACTTATGGAATGGGAGAAGATAGTCGCAAATAACATATCAGAGAAAGGGCTAGTACCCAAAATCTATAAAGAACTTATCAAACTCAACACCCATAAAACAAAAAGTCCAGTTAAGAAATGGGAAGAAGATATTTCTCTACAGAATACATACAAATGGCTAACAGACATATGCGAAAATGCTCAACATCACCCATCCTCAAGAAAATACAAATCAAAACACAATGAGATACCACCTCACACCTGTCAGAAAGACTAAAATTAACTCAGTAAACAACAGATGTTGATGAGGATGCAGAGAAAGGGGTACACTTTTACACTGTTTGTGGGAATGCAAAATGATGTGGCCACCCTGGAAAACAGTATGGAGGCTCTCCCAAAAGTTAAAAATAAAACTACCCTACAATCCAGCAATCGCACTACTGGGTATTTATTCACTGCACACAAAAATACAAATTGGAAGGGGCACATACAACCCAATGTTTATAGCAGCACTGTCAACAATAGCCAAATTATGGAAAGAGACCAAATGTCCATCAACTGTTGAATGGATAAAGTAGATACACACACATACACACACACACACACACACACACACACACACACACACACTGGAATGTTACTCAGCTATCAAAAAGAATGAAATCTTGCCATTTGCAACAATGTGGATGAAACTGTAGTATATTATGCTAGGCAAAATAGTCAGAGAAAGACAAATACCACATGATTTTACTCATATGTGGAATTTAAGAAACAGAACAGATGAACATAAGGGAAGGGGAAAAAAAGAGAGGTAGGCAAACCATAAAAAACTCTTAACTCTAGAGAACAAAATGAGGATTGATGGAAGGAGGTGGGCAGTGGATGGTCTAAATGGGTGATAGGTATTAAGGAGGGTACTTATTGTGGTGTGCACTGAGTGCTATATGTAAGTGATGAATTGCTAAATTCTACATATGAAACCAATATTATACCATGTGTTAACTAACTAGAATTTAAATAAAAACTTGAAACAAAAAACAAATAAAAATCAAATTAAATTGGAACAAAAATTTTAAAAAATAAGTTGGCTTTTATGTTGTTTTTAAGTTGTTATGTCATCTGGATTCCAAAACAACATTCTGTTCCTTTTGGGACACAGGAAAAAAATGTTTTGATTTGGGACTATATGATTAATAGGTCAAATGTTGGGTTTTAGATTAGGAACAGAAATTTTAATATTTCTTAATACCTAACACTTAATCATTTATTTTTGATAAGTTGTTTAGCTCAGCAGGCTCATATCTTTCTGATTTGTAAAATAAAGGCACTAAAATATCTCATGAATTTGTTAGCCTCCACACTTTTAAGAGTACATGACTTTTAGATGTTTGTTTGATGATTTGGGAATTCTAAGAATAAGGCAGGATAGCTTTAGCTCACATCTTTCATCTAATGATTCCAATGAATTTTTTCTTAAAAATTTTCAGTTAAGGATATATATATATATTTTTTACTAGAATCATGATATCAGTAAAGTGAAAAATTTCACTAGGCTTAGAGTTGAAAAGCAAACATTAATACCAATATTATTATTTAGAAAATACACTTTAAATCTCACAACTTCAACTCAGAAAATATGTTTTAAATCATCCACAAACACTCAAAATGCAAATGATTCTGTATATGGCATTTATAATAACACAATAATTTGATTCTTTAAATACAATTTCCAATTCAAATGTCTCCCTCATTTTTTCTGAAAAAATATGAAAAAATGAGGTTTATTCCTTTGGTCTACATTAATTGATCAAAAGAGATGTAAATTGTCTGTTCTGGATAACCTTTTGTGTGTGTGTGCTGGATAATCTTTTAAAATATAACTCCCTCATGCTAGAGTAACCTCACTTGAGACAAGCAAATATGTAGATGAATAATTAAAATGCCTGTTGTCTTTACAATCCGATGATTTTAGATATGATTTATTCAATCTTCCAAAAGTTACTTAGACCAATGATTTTAAATTATAGTACTGGAAATTTGGGGATTTTGTCAAGGAGACTTATGGGTTTATGAAAGACAGGAGGGTACAGTCAAAGCACCACTGATTTTATATTTTGTAAATTTATTGGGATTATACATAAAATTTTGTTTGAAAAATGGGAATGTTGTTTTAAATATTTGGATATCAGACTTCTGCATAAAAATATTTTGAAATGTAGAGGTTAACAAGGTAATAATAATAACTAGTGCATATTGAGCATTTATTAAATACTGGGCATTATTTGAGTGCTTAAGATCCACTAACTCATTTCATCCTAAAATCAATCCAATTATCATTATCTTCATTTTGCAAAGGTAGAAATCAAGGAATATAAGAACTAAATAACTGCCCCAATTACTGAATTAATAAAGCACAATCAAATTCAGATTATTTAACACCAGCATGCTCACTCTTATAGAAAACATTAATTCACTTTTTAGGACCTCTTTAGGTTAAGATAATGGGCAATCTTGAAAGCTACACAAACAAAGTAGACTCAATGGAATTTCTACTCAGAAAAGCACCAATGAAACTATCATTAAAAAAAATTCACCTGGGGGCCCCTGGGTGGCTCAGAGGGTTAAACCTCTGCCTTCGGCTGAGGTCATGATCTCAGGGTCCTGGGATGGAGGCCCACATTGGGCTCTCTGCTCAGCAGGGAGCCTGCTTCCTCCTCTCTCTCTGCCTGCCTCTCTGCCTCTTTGTGATCTCTCTGTCAAATAAATAAATACAATCTTTAAAAAAAAATTCACCTGGTAATGAATGTAAAATAAGTTAAACAACAGCAGAGTTTAGGCTTAAATATTTGGACCCATTCATTTAAGAAATATTCATTGAGCCAGTCACCATCTGTTGTGCTCAGGTTACATTAATGAACAAAGCATATAGAAAAGTCTACCCTCTCGAAAGAAAGAGTATAAATGCATTCTATGATGCCAACATTACCCTGACACCAAAACTAGATAAAGAAAGTACAAATAAAGAAAACTACAGGCCAATATCTCTGATGAAGGGTGTAAGAAACCTTAATAAAATATTAGCAAGCTAAATTCAACAATACATTAAAAAAAATCATTCAAGTACGATCAAGTGGGACTTATTCCTGCGATGAAAGGGTGGCTCAATTTTTCAATCAATCAACATGATACATCACATTAACAAGAGAAAGGTTAAAAACCGTATGATCCTCTCAGTAGATGCAGAAAAATCAATTGACAAAATGCAACATCCATTCATGAATAAATGCTCAACAAAGTAGGTTTAAAGGGAACTTCTCTCAATATAATAAAGGCCATATAGGAAAAAGCCACAACTAACATACTCAGTGGTAAAAAACTCTTCCTCTGAGATCAGTAATAAGACAAGGATGGCCATTCTCAGCACTTTTAGTTAACACAGTACTAAAAGTTCTAACCACAGAAATCAAACAAGAAAAAGAAATAAAAGGCATCTAAATTGGTAAGAAAAATTAAAACTTACACTCTTTACAGAAGACATGATACTATATAGAGAAAACCCTAAAGACTCCCCCAAAACTAGAAATGATAAATGAATTCAGTAAAATTACAGGATACAAAAATTAATATACATAAATCTACTGCATTTCTATGTACTAATAATGAAGCAGCAGAAAGAGAAATTAAGAAAACAATTCCATCCACAACTGCACAAAAAAATAATAAAATATGTGGGGCATTGGGGGACAGGAGGGCCTGGGTGCCTTAGCCTGTTAAGTGTCTAACTCTTGGTTTGGGCTCAGGTCATGATCTCAGGGTCCTGAGATCAAGTCCCGTGTAGGGATCCATGCTCAGTGTGGAGTCTCCTTGCCCCTCTCCCTCAGCTCCTTGCCCCACCCTGTCTCTCTCTCTCTCCCTCTCATAAATAAATAAAATCTTTTAAAAAAAGTTTCTGGTACACCTGGTGGCTCAGTCCATTAAGCATCTGCCTTTGACTCAGGTCATGATCCCAGGGTCCTGGGATTGAGTCCCATATTGGACTCCTTGCTCCTCAGAGAGCCTGCTCCTCCCTCTGCCTGCTGCACCTACTGCTTGTTCTCTTTCTCTCATTCTCTCTGATAAATAAATAAAATCTTCTTAAAAGGTTTCTAATACCAAGGAATATAATTAACCAAAAAGGTGAAAGACTTGGACTTCAAAAACTATAAAATATCAATGAAAGAAATTGAAGATGACACAAACCAATGGAAAGATATCCCATGCTCATGGATTTGAAGAAATAATACTGTTTAAATATCCATAATACCCAAGGAAATCTGCAGATTTAATCCCATCTCTATCAAAATAACAACAGATTTTTTACAGAATTAAAACAATAATCCTAAAATTTGTATGGAACCACAAAGACCCTGAATAGCCACAGAAATCTTTAAAAAGAATATCAAAGCTGGAAGTATCACAATCCCAGATTCTAAGATATACTACAGAGTTGTAGTAATCAAAACAGTATGGTACTAACACAAAAACAGACACATAGATCATGGAAAAGAATAGAAAGTCCAGAAACAAACCCATGCTTTAAGGTCAGTTAATCTACAACAAAGGAGGCAAAAATATCCAATGGGAAAAAGACAGTCTCTTCAGCAAATGGTGCTGGGAAAAATGGACAGCTACATGCAAAGGAATGACACTGGACCACTTTCTAACACCATGCACAAACATAAGTTCAGAAGGAATTGAAGATTTAAATTTGAGGGGCACCTGGATGGCTCAGTCAGTTAAGCATCTTCCTTTGGCTCAGGTTATGATCTTGGGGTACTAGATCAAGTCCCACATCAGGCTCCTTGCTCAACGGCAAGTCCACTTCTCCCTCTCCTTCTGCCCCTCCCCCATTTGTGCTTGTACTCTCTCTCTCCCAAATAAATAAAAGCTTATATAGATAGATAAATTAGATAGATAGATAGATAGATAGAAAGATAGATAGGTAGATAGATAGATAATAGATAGATAGGTAGATATAAAATTTGAGACTTGAAACCATAAAATTCCTAGAAGAAAACACAGGCAGTAATTCCTTTAACATCAGCCACAGAAAAATTTTTCTAGATTTGTCTCCTCTGGGAAGGGAAACAAAAGCAAAAATAAACTATTGGGACTACACCAAAAGAAAAATCTTTTGCACAGAAAAAAAATCAACAAAACAAAAGGGCAACCTACTGAATGGGAGAAGGTATTTGCAAATGATATACCCAATAAGAGGTTAATATCCAAAATATATAGTTACACAACTCAACACCAAAAAAACAAATAATCCAATTTAAAAGTGGTCAGAAAACATGAATGGACATTTTTCCAAAGAAGACAAACAGATGGATAACAGATACATGAAAAGATGCTCAACATTACTAATCATCAGGAAAATGCAAATCAAAACAACAATTAGATATCACCTTACACCTCTACGAACGACTAAAATCAAAAAGACAGTAAATACCAAATATTGGTGAAGATGTGGAGAAAAAGGAATTCTTGTGCACTATTGATGGGAATACAAACTGATACAGTCACTGTGGAGAAGAGTATGGAGGTTCCTCAAAAAAAATTAAAAAGAGAATTACCATACAATCCCATTGAACACTACAACAAAAACTTAATATGTACTATATGTTGGTTAACTAAACATAATGAAAATCAAAAAAATGAATTACCATACAAACCATACAATTCTACTACTAGGAAGTTACCCAAAGAAAACAAAAACACTAATTCAAAAAGATATATGCACCATGATTTACAATAGTCAAATTATGGAATAAACACAAGTATCCATCCATAGATGAACAGATAAAGAGGATAAGGTATATGATATATATGTGTGTGTGTGAGTGTATACAATGAAATATTACTCAGGTTGCCTGTGTGGCTCAGTTGGTTGGGCAACTGCCTTTGGCTCAGGTCACAATCCCGGAGTCTTGGGATCGAGTCCACATTGGGCTCCCTGCTCAATGGGGAGTCTGCTTCAGCCCCTGACCTTCCCCTTCTCATGCTCTCTCTTTCATTCTCTCTCTCTCTAATAAATAAATAATTTTTTTAAATGAAATATTACTCAGCCATAAAAAAGAATGAAATCTGGGGCACCTGGGTGGCTCAGTTGGTTAAGCGACTGCCTTCGGCTCAGGTCATGATCCTGGAGACCCGGGATCGAGCCCCACATTGGGCTCCCAGCTCGGCGGGAAGCCTGCTTCTCCCTCTCTCACTCTCCCCACTTGTGTTCCCTCTCTAGCTGTGTTTCTCTCTGTCAAATAAATAAAATATTAAAAAAAAAAGAATGAAATCTTACCATTAGCAACAATATTGATGGATGTAGAGGACATAATGCTAAGTGAAATAAGTCAGTCACCCATATATGGAATTTAAGAAGCAAAACAAATGAACAAAGAAAAAAGAGACAAACAAAAAGGCAGACTCTGAAATACAGAGAATAAATTTGTGGTTACCAGAGGTTATCAAAGGTTGGTAGGTGGATGGGTGAAATAGGTAAAGGGGATTAAGAGTACATGTATTGTGATGAGCATTAAGCACACTATCGTGATAAGAGTACATATTGTGATGAGCACTTACTGTGATGAGGAGGTATATTGTATACCTGAAACTAATATAACATTGTATGTTAATTTATACTTAAATATAAAAAAGTCTGCCCTCTTGAACATTCCAATGAACTCAGACTAGTTACATAGACTTAAGGGCATGGCCTAGGAGGGTAGCAGTGAGCCTACAGAGTAAAGAATAAGTTCAAAAATATTCAAATAAGTTTTTCTATCTAAAGATTCCAGCAGAGGTTGAAAGATGAAAAATCAGAAAGGGGGGTGAGTTTTGGAGGAAAAAAAAATGATTTTGAATAGCTGTCTTTGAAAGCAAAACAAAACATCTATTTATAAATATTTACAAGAGAGTGAGCAATATAAAACTGAAGGTTTAGTGACAGTAAACTATACAAATACCAGAGCCATTTGCCATTGAGATAATATCCAATCTGATGGCGAGTTTTAGTTGGAACCATAAAATTGAATCAATAGTCTGACAGATAAGTCGAACCAGCAGGCAAAATACACAAGTTTGCAGAATTTCAAAATGAAGAATCAAAAAGAAGCACTCAAAGTAAACCGATTTGTCAAATGTGTAAGAAGAGTAACAAGGTAGTATACAGTCATAATTCAAGGGAAAAGATAGGCAACTGTGGACAGCAAATTATCAAAGACAGTCGAGAGTCGAGATTGTAAAATAAATGAGACAAAAGAAAAACCTGTGAATTGGGGAATTATGGAGTCACAACTGATGAAAATAAAACTTCGTGGAATGTGAAATGAAAGCAGGGTGAGGAGAAAAGGTAAACAGTGCATATATGCCATTCGTTTAACATGTATCATAGCACAAGGAAAGGAGCAAACTATTAGGGAAAAGGTCAGCCTTCATTTTGTTAGTAATGGCACCAAGAATAATAAAGGATTTTGAAAACACAAATGAGCTGATGATTAGGGAAAACGTGACTTAGCTTAAAAGCTGTGCTTCAGGGACGCCTGGGTGGCTCAGTTGGTTAAGCGGCTGCCTTCGGCTCAGGTCATGATCCCGGATACCTGGGATCGAGTCCCACATCGGGCTCCCTGCTCGGCGGGGGGCCTGCTTCTCCCTCTCTCACTCCCCCTGCTGTGTTCCCTCTCTGGCTGGGTTTCTCTCTGTCAAATAAATAAAATCTTTAAAAAAAAAAAAAAAGCTGTGCTTCAAATAGCTTATGGATATCCCAACTAATTCCTGGTCTTTCCACTAACATATGCTACTTCCAAGAGAGTAACAGAAACCTGTCACTTGTTTTTCTACACGCTTGCTCATTTTCCCAGCAGTTTTTTCAATTTATTATCTTTTACTTCCCTGCCTTAGCCTTACAATGACATCTTAGTGCAGGGGAATATAACAATAATGCTGAACTCATTTATAATTCCACCTTTTCAAACACATTTCCCACATGAAATGCAATTAGGATTAATTAAAAAGAAAGCAGAATGGCAAATAAGAAAACCTTCTTTTAAAAAGATAAAAAAAAAATCTTTTTTCTGAAAGGCAGATATGAATCACTGACAGCCCACATTCAGGTTATTGCCTAGGTGCGTTCTCAGTCTTTCATTCAAGACTAAAGTTTTCAGTCTTTCATACAAGCTTTGTTCCAGTATAATTGTGCCCTCTACAGTCTTATCAAGTGAATGAAGGTGACTTTACCTTGAATAGAATTTGATAATTCTCTGATACTCACCCCACACTCTGATTTACACAGGAAAGCACTATTTTGCTTTTTATAAAAATGTCCTTGACTTACTTAATTTGGGGAAATTTCTAAGATAAGAAGAAACTGAATTTAGCAAGTGGACACATTATCAGCATTGTGATGACGACTGTTAAAGAAAATAAAGTTTTATGTAGATGTAATTTTGCCCTTCGATACTGAAAATTTTATCATTGGTGACAATGTTGAATTTTACCTGAGCCCTATAACCCTGGAAAAGAGCAAAAGTTAAAATATCCCTCTGACCTATGTGCCGTAGAAAACAGCTTATTGCAAAGAACACCCTTCCTTGTTTGACTTAAGACTCACAGATGCCTCCTCTTGTTTATCTATAGGAAAGCCAGTGATCCTCCAAATTCCTATTTTTTTTGCCTAAATTACCGGCTGAACTGTTGTTCCCACTAATCAATTGGGACAAAATGTTTGTTAATCAAACTTTAGTTAAAATTTCACTCATTTCTCCAGGCTCCAGAACTCTGACTCACTGTCGGCCTGAGTCAGCATATAACTCTCCTGAGAGCAGGCTGGATAAAATAGTCTCTGATCTACTATCCAATCAAGCCACACTTTTGTCCCATTTCCCACATCCTCTTCTTTCTAGCCTTGTTTACGCCTCCCAATAAAAGAAAACCCCTTTTTGCCTAAACTTTGAGAAACTTGCAGATCTTATGGTCACAATGTTCTGACTTTGGCAAAGTCTTCTCCCTCTATTGCAGTAGATTCCTCCTTGCAATTATCTTTTTAAATAAAGTCTCTCCTTACTAAGTTGGGATTTTTACTTGACGTTGGTAAATGGTAGAAAGAAGTGACTATTGCTCCATTTGGATATATGTGATAATGGGGGATTAAAAACTCAAAGTATTAAATAATTTGACTCATTCAGGGAATTATGAGTGTTAAAGAATACAATCAAGAGTCCACAAAAAGAAAGAGCCATGTAAGCATCTGCTATATGCTAGGGTCTGCTCTACTAGGCCACAACTAGACAACTCATTTGCTCAAAGTGCACGCAGGTTAATACAGAAGACTAATATAAAACCATCATGAGATGACTTGATAGAAATGTACACAAAGGGTTATGCATACATTTGATAGCCATTACTATGAATGCCTAGGGTGAGGGGCAGGAAAATGATGTGACAGGAAAAGTTTTACAGTAGAGGTGATATCTGAGAAGAGCATTAAAGGAAGTAGGACTTTATCAGATGAACAAACTATGAAGAGTCTGCATTTACAATGAGAAGAAAGTGATCACAAAAAGATTGAGTCATACCACGGCTTGTCAGGATAGTACAAGTAGCTGGAATTGACTCAATTGTAGAGCATGGAGGTAAGAAAACTGAAGAAGAGCTGGGAAGAAAAGCAGATACAAGGCAGTCTTCTATAGCTAACAAATTTCAGGTAGTGCACAACTCCAAAAAGTGCCATTAATAATGATATCAATGTGAATGGCACTTCCCAGAGCTGTGTACAACCCTGAACAATGACTATAAGCAGGTATCAAATGAATATTTTTATACCAAATGTACATGTGAAGATGCTTCTGGTAGCGAATAATGGAAACCAAATCTGTCTGTCCTTGGCTTCAAGGAAAGTTGGGGAAGAATATCAGGGTTCATAGTACTACTGCAGAGCTGGAGAAAAACCAGAACATTTTGGCAGATGACAGAATAGAAAGTTAGAGAGCCTTCCTTTAACGGGAAGACTGGGGCCTGAATGTTACTGACCAAAAGGCAAGATACTACCAATATAACTGCTGTGAAATAATCCGAGACACCTCTCATCACTGCAGCATTTTGTTCTGTATTCAATCTTTTATGTGAGAAGCTTTGATCAAGCATGAGCTGGGGTCTTCTCATTGCAATGACCACACAAAAGTAGAGATTATCCTCAAAATAATAAGGAGAAATGATATACTGGACAAATTTAACAAATATTTTTAAAACAAACTGGGGAGTTTGGAATTTGTTTTCTAAGGCAGGTGTTGGCAAACTTTTTCTTAAAGGCCAAATAACAACTATTTTAGGCTTGCCAGCTTTCTGGTCTCTGTGGCAACTAATCAACTCTGCCTTTGAAATCAGCCATGCACTAATTCAGTGCACTTGGCTGTATTCTAGCAACACTTAATTTAGAAAATAGATGTCCATTCTACTGATCTTAGTTTGTCAAAAACCTCTGTTCTTAGGGATGGAAAGGCCTTGAAGGAGCTCAAGTCTTTGTCATGTCTAAATAATTGGCCATTTCCTCTATGACTAGATGAGGTGGCAGCTATAAAGTTATAAAATTCATAATCTTTGTCCTCAATGAAGTTAAAATGTAATAGATAAGGATAAAATATAACATAAAATCATCATAACACTTTATAGGACATGAAAAAAATTAATCTGGAAGTGTTCCCACTTCCAAACTTGCCCCCAAAATGGTGTCATTTCTGATCCAGTTTATCCTGTTTTTCTTTCTGTAATATAAATGAAGTGCTTGGGAGGAGAGGAATGAAGACTATCTTCAAAAGAAAATAATGTAAGACTTGTAGTAAAGAATAAGGGAAAAGCCAAGGTAGCAGTACTGGATAGGACTGGGGATTTCTATGTGAGAAGTTCTGCAATACTCTGGAATAAAAGAAACTTGGGTAGGAGGATGGAGCTTTTAAGAATGTTCATTTTTAAGGGAACTAAGTTCCCTTGAATTTTTTTTTAATGAGAAATGGTTAAAATTGGGATTTTTTTTTTCTAAATTGATTTGGACAGCTAACTGTGCTTTTAAAAATGCATGTCCATGCTAAAACTGTGCTATATTCACTCTTAAATTTATTGTGGATGCCTAAATAACTTAATACATCTTGAAGTGCTTAGGGGTAAATCACCATAAGTAATTTCAGTAGAATCTAAAAGATAAAGAAAAAAGTTAGCTTCAGAAACAATTTCAACAGCTAGAAGTTGTCACTTAAGAAAAATGTTAAGCAGCAGCTATGAGGATACCACCATATTTCAGCTGATGAGCTAATGAAAATATACTTTATAAATTTTCAAAGTATTTAACAGCCTCTTCTATAGCAATCCTCAAAATATACTAAATAAAAATAATAATAATATTAAATTATGACATTTTTCTAATCACCTTTACCTCCTTTTTTAAGGTTTTTATTCAAATTCCAGTTCATTAAAATACAGTGTAATATTAGTTTCAGGTGTACAATATACAGATTCACCACTTCCATACAACACCCAGTGCTCATCACAAGTGTACTCCTTATTCCCCATCACCTATTTCACTCACCCCTCTTCCCTAACCCCAATCTCCCCTCTGGTAATCATCAGTTTGTTCTCTACAGTTAAGAGACTCTTTCTTGGTTTACCTCTCTCTCTCTTTTCCCCCCTCTGTTCATTTGTTTCTTAAATTCCTCATATAAGTAAAACCATACAGTATGTGTTTTCCTCTGAGTGACTCATTTCACTTACCATAATACTCTCTAGCTCCATCCATGTAGTTGCAAATGGCAAGATTTCATTCTTTGTTATGGCTGAGTAATACTTTATTGCATAGATATACCACTTTTTCTTTATCCATTCATTAGACAAGGGACATTTGGGCTGTTTCCATAATTTGGCTATTGTAGGTAATGCTACTATCAAGATAGAGGTGTATGTTTTTGTATTCCTTGGGTAAATATCTAGAAGCATAACTGCTGGGTAGTTCTATTTTAACATTTTGAGGAACCTCCACACTGTTTTTCATAGCGACCTCACCAGTTTGCATCCCTACAGTGTAAGAAGGTTCCCCTTTTCCAATCCTTGCCAACACCTGTTGTTTCATTTGTTGATTTTAGCCATTCTAACAAATGTAGATATGTAATGTTGAACATTTTTTCATATATCCGTTAGCTATTTGTTCTCTTCTTTGGAAAAACATCTATTCATGTCTTCTGCCAATTTTTAAATTGGATTATTTATTTTTCTTTCTTGCTTTGTCAAAGATTAGTTGAACACATAGTTATGGATTCATCTCTGGGTTTTCTATTCTGTTCCATTGATCTATGGGTTGATTTTTATGACAGTACAACACTGTCTTGATCACGATAGCTTTGCAATATAACTCAAAGTCTGGAATTGTGATGCCTCCAGCTTTGCTTTTCTTTTCAAAGTTGATGTGGTTATTTAGAGTCCTTTCTGGTTCCACACAAATTTTAGAATTGTTTGTTTTAGCTCTGTGAAAAATGCTGTTGGTAGTTTGATAGAGATTGCATTAAACATGTAGATTGCTTTGGGTATATATAGACATTTTAACAATATTTGTTCTTCCATTGTTTTGTGTCATCTTCAATTTCTTTCATCAATGTTTGATAGTTTTCAGAGTACAGGTCTTTCACCTCTTTAGTTAAGTTTATCCCCAGGTAGCTTATTGTTTTTGTTAATATAAATGGCATTGATTCCTTAACTTTTCTTTCTGCTGCTTCATTACTGGTATATACAAATGCAACAGTTTTCTGTACATTGATTTTCTATCCCGCAACTTTAATGAATTCATTCATCAGTTCTAGCACTGTTTATGTTGCAGTCTTTTGGATTTTCTACATACAATATCATGTAATCTGCAATAGTGAGGGTTTTTACTTCTTCCTTGCCAATTTGCATGACTTTTACATCTTTTTGTTGTCTGCTGTGGCTAGGAATTCCAGTACTATGCTGAATTATGTATACTACAAAGCAAAACTGAAAGTTATTATTTTATCAAAGTTGGATATCTGATAGTCAGCAGTGCTGAGTACATTTTCAATATTAGAATTCTTTGTAAATATATTCATGATACTTTTATTATTCACCTTTTATATTTGCATCCACTAAGAAGCATTTTCACAATACATGCATATGAATATTTATGAATTATTTTAATAGTATTTTTCATAACCTAAAAATCTGTTTCAAGTCTTATTTGTTTTTAAGAACCCTTACCTCAGGGCATGGGGATGGCTCAGTTGGTTAAGTATCTGCCTTGGGCTTAGATCATGATCCCAAGGTCCTAGGATTGAGCTCCACACAGGCTCCCTGCTCACTGGGGAGCCTACTTCTCCCTCTCCCACTCCCACTGCTTGTGTTCCCTCTCTTGCTCACTCTCTCTCTCTCTCTGTCAAATAAATATTTTTTTTTAAAAAAAAGGATAGGAAAGATGGTATTAAAAAAAGAGCCTACTCCTCTCTCTCCCCTGCTTATGTTCTCTCTTGCTTTCTGAAATAAATAAACAAAATCTTGAAAAAAAATGGTCTTACCTCTTTAGTAATAGAGGATCGATGATCTACTATCATTTTAATAATCCAAAATGTTTCATGCTTGCAAAGGAAAATTATGACCAGAAGAATCTGTGATGTCACTCTATATACACAAATATGCATGGAAATAACTGCAAGTGTATATATATACATAAACACATAAGTTTCATATATATACATGTAATATTCATCTTTCGATCCCCCTATCGATACATACATTAAGTCTGTTTATCTTCTTGGGGCACTTGGGTGGCTCAGTCAGTTAAGTGTCTGCCTTCAGTCCAAGTCATGATCCCAGCATCCTGGGATCAAGCCCTGCATCTGGATCCCTGCTCAGCAGGGAGTCTGTTTCTCCCTCTCCCTCTGCCTGCTGCTTTCCCTGCTTTTGCTCTCTCTTCATCTCTCTCTGTCAAATAAATAAATAAAATATTTTTAAAAATAAGTAAATCTATCTTCCTATATGCGGTATCCTTACAATGACAAAACAGGATCAGAGTATCACAGAAATTTTGAGCCCAAAAGATATTGAGAGATTATTTAAAGACAAAGAATGTTAGTCCCAGACCTGTAATTCTCCAAGACAGTAGCAGTAGCAAGAACTCACCTGGAACCTAAGGCGCATGTCCAGATTACAAGTTCAGTTTTCATTCCATCACATTACACTGTGTTGGCACAGATATCTGGTATAAAATGAACCTTAGAAGACACTGCCAGTGCTGAAACTAGTTTCTATACTGAACACAGTGTTGTCAACAAGATTCTCATTTGAGTTTTGAAATTTACTGATGGTTATTATCAGTCCCATCTCCTCTCAGGTGTTTTTTTTTTTTTTTTAAGATTTTATTTATTTGACAGAGAGAAACACAGCCAGAGAGGGAACACAAGCAGGGGGAGTGAGAGAGAGAGAAGCAGGCTTCCTGCCAAGCAGGGAGCCCGATGTGGGACTCGATCCTGTATCTCCGGGATCATGACCTGAGCTAAAGGCAGTCGCTTAGCCAACTGAGCGACCCAGGTGCCCCTCCTCTCAGGTGTTTTTATATGTGATTAATTTGAGAACTTTCTGCCAGGTGTCAACCAGTTCTTTCAACCACACTTACCTATTTAACTAATGTTTTTGAGTCAAAGAACATGTATGTTAGTGTTAATGACAGCTTTGCTCACATGTGCACACACACACACAAACACACAAATTACAGTTACCATTTGACCATTCTATCTTCAGGCTATTCTGTAACTAGATAAATGGAATATTCCCTCTGCCTACCATACTTTTTTTTTAACTACAGGAAGACACAGAAACTAGTTGTTTCTTTCAGTACCTGACTAAAGCAACAAAATTTGCAATAGAGTTAAAAATCCACTAGCACAGATAAACATTTTATTTTTATTTATTTATTTCTAAGATTTTATTTTTAAGTACTTTCTATACCCAATGTGGGACTGACTTGAATTTTTAACCCTGGTATCAAGGGTCACATGCTCTACTGACTGAGCCAGCCAGGTGCCCCACAGTTAAACATTTTAAAGAGATTTCTCTTCTAGTAGGAAATTCATCTTTTCTCTAAGCAAAGAGAACTGAAGGGATTCAACTGAAGGGATTGACTCATCTACTCCCCACGGATGAGTTCTTCCCTGATGACTTCACAGTCTATGAGTACTGTGTGGTGGGAGTGTGAGGAGGATCTATAGTTGGAATAAAGTTTGTCTACATTCACTTTCTACATTGCTATGAACTTATTTTAAATTCCTCTAATAATAAACTTATAAAGAAACTATGGAAACAGTTCACATGTGCATAATAAGATAACTATTAACTAGGAAACATCCAGATTTCTTGGAAAATCCTAAAAGGAGACTGACTCACCCAGGATATATGGAAATAAAAGTGAGGAAGGTGGACTAGAGTGGATGCGATTATTAATATAAGCTGTAGATGTATTTGTGCATAACTGAATTAAGTCCTTAAAAATAACAGAAAGTAATGTTTTAACTGAATTTAAGAAATGAAGATTAAATTTAATTTTTGGTTTAAAATCACTTTGATTCAGACACACTGGACCAGATGGACTTGACCGATACATTCAGAACATTTCATCCTAAAGCAGCAGAAAATACATTCTTTTTGAGTGTACATGGAACATTTTCCAGAATAGATCACATACTGGGTCAAATATCAGCCCTCAAAAAGTACAAAAAGACTGAGATCATACAACGCATATTCTCAGACCACAACACTATGAAATTTCAAGTCAACTACAAGAAAATGTTTGGAAAGACTACAAACACATGAAGGTTAAAGAACGTCTTACTAAAGAATCAATAGGTTAACTAGGAAATTAAAGAAGAAATAAAAAAACACATGGAAGTAAATGAAAATGAAAACACAACAGTCTGGGGCACCTGGGTAGCTCAGTTGTTTGAGTAACTGCCTTCAGCTCAGGTCATGATCCCGGAGACCTGGGATCGAGTCCCACATCAGGCTCCCTGCTCGGCGGGAAGCCTGCTTCTACCTCTCTCACTCCCTCTGCTTGTTTTCCCTCTCTTGCTGTGTTTCTCTCAGTCAAATAAATAAAATCTTAAAAAAAAAAAAGAAAAAAGAAACCACAACAGTCTGAAACATTTGGGACACAGCAAAGGCAGCCTAAGAGGGAAGAACAGGGCAATACAGATGTACCTCAAGAAGTAAGAAAAGTCTCAAATACACAACCTAACCTTATACCTAAAGGAGTTAGAAAAGGAAGAGTAAATAATACCTAAAGCCAACAGAAGGGAAATAATAAATATTAGAGCAGAAATAAATGATACAGAAACAAACAAACAAAAAAAAATAGAACAGATAAAAGAAACTAAGAGCTGGTTCCTTGAAAGAATTAGTAAAATTGATAAACCTCTAGCCAGACTTAAAAGAAAAAAGATCCAAGTAAATAAAATCACAAATGAGAGAGGAGAGATCACAACCAACACCATAGAAATACAAGCAGTTATAAGAGCTGATTATGAAAAACTATATGCCAACAAAAGGGCAATCTGGAAGAAATAGATAAGTTCCCAGAAACATACCAATTATGGAAACTGAAACAAGAAGAAACAGAAAATTTGAACAGAGGGGCGCCTGGGTGGCTTAGTTGTTAAGCATCTGTCTTGGGCATAGGTCATGATCCCAGAGTCCTGGGATCGAGCCCCACATCAGGCTTCCTGCTCAGTGGGAAGCCTGCTTCTCCCTCTCACTCTCCCTGCTTCTGTTCCCTCTCTAGCCATGTTTCTCTCTGTCAAATAAATAAATAAAATTTTAAAAAAAAGAAATAAAAGAAAAGAAAAAGAAAATTTGAACAGACACATAACCAGCAAAGAAATTGAATCAGTAATCAAAAACCTCTTAACAGGGGTGCCTGGGTGGCTCAGTTGGTTGGGCGACTGCCTTCGGCTCAGGTCATGATCCTGGAAACCCGGGATCGAGTCCCACATCAGGCTCCCTGCTCTGCAGGAAACCTGCTTCTCCCTCTTTCACTCCCCTTGCTTGTGTTCCCTCTCTGGCTTTTTTTCTCTGTGTCAAACAAATAAAATCTTTAAAAAAAAAAAAAAAAAAAAACAAAAAACAAAAAACCTCTTAACAGACAAAAGTCCTGAGCCAGGTGGCTTCACAGGAGAATTCTACCAGAAGTTTAAAGAAAAGTTAATACCAATTCTTCACAACTTGTTCCAAAATAGAAATGGAAGGAAAACTTCTAAACTCCTTCTACTTCTACAAGGCCAGCATCACCTTAATTCCAAAACCAGACAAAGAACCCACTAAAAAGGAGAATTATAGGCCAATATCCCTAATGACATGGATGCAAAAATTCTCAAGATATTAGCAAACTGAATCCAACAGTACATTAAAAGAATTATTCACCACAATTGAGTGGGATTTACTCCTGAGCTACAGCTCCCCTGAGCTCATTATTCTCTTCTCTTTTCCCTAATGGGTCTATTGAAAGTGGAAGATCACACTGAAACTTGCTTTCAGGCCCTACAGGTACAGTTGTACAAGCTATGCACTGCATATATCTAGAAGTATCATTCACTTTTTTATTTACAGAAATGGTGCCCCTCCGCCAGGTTTTCATAATGCACAACCTATGAATCTGTATATGGAAGACCTGTTTGATTTGGTTCTCCTCATATATTGTACTTTGTGTTGCTTGCTCATTTTGTGTTCTCCCTGTTCATTCTGAGAAGCAAACCTGGTATTAGGTTCATCAGTGAAGCCACAAAATACATCTTTAATTATATCTATATAGGAAACAAGCAGAAAGTTATTTGTCTATGTAATTTTATTTCTTACAACAATACTAGAAGGTGAGATTTTATAAATAAGTAGCATACTTGAGAATAACAGAGCTAGACCATGACTCAGAGAATAATGTAAAATAACTCAAAACTGGAGAAAGCCTAGAAGCAAATTATCCACTGATGCAATAGTAATAGAAAAGGTAGAAAAGGTCTAAATCTGGACAGAACCAGGAAAAAATGAAATCAGAAGTATGACACCTTGTGAAATACACACATTTTTATTTCCATGATTAGACATAAGCATAAGGAAGAGAGGAAGATGATTCTCAACTGTCAAGCCTATATAAATGGAAAAGTTTTTTTTCAAGATTTTTATTTATTTATTTGACAGAGAGAGAGAGAGATCACAAGTAGGCAAAGAGGCAGGCAGAGAGAGCAGAGGAAACAGGCTCCCTGCAGAGCAGAGAGCCCCATGCAGGCTTCTATCCCAGGACCCTGAGATCATGACCTGAACTTGAAGGCAGAGGATTTAATCCACTGAGCCACCTAGGTGCCCAATGGAAAAGTTTTGATTTCAGTTGATAAGAGTTTCACATTTAGATTCAAAACAAGTACTCATATCAAAGAAACAGTTCCATTGGGTTCCATGAGACATGCATGTTTATCTTCATTTTCTGCATCAGTGATTTCAACCTTTTAACCCATCCTTCTGGTGGGAAAAAAACCCTTAAATATCTTATCAGACTTTAATTATGTTCACTTCTTGATTAAAAATTTCTTTTTTTATTAATGGTTAAAACAACAATATTCTAGATATCTAACTCCAAAGCAAAACTAAAATGGCACCTAAAATATTTTGCTCAAAAATCATCAACATCATTCAAGCATCTTGGTTCACTGAGTCTTTACTACCTCTGTGTAATGATATCTGAAAGTGGGTTTTCATTAAACATAGCAGAGTATAGTGAGAACAGCAAACACAACCTTATAGACCTTGTTCAAATCTAAATATATTCTTTATTACTACAACTTCGAGAAAATGACTTAATTTGCCTCAGCTTCTGTGTCTTCATCTACAATATGAGAATAATAATACCTAACTTGCACAGTACTTGAGATCAAAGAAGCACAAGCTGAGTGTCTAGCAATTTTAGTCGTTCAATAAATAACTATTCATGCTATTATTAGTCTCTGCTGTGGGAAAATTATTACATTAAAAAAATTCTGAACCCATTATCTTAAAAATCAGGTTGAATGCAAAGAACTTCAAATTGTATGCCCTCCCTTTTTAATTCTCAGCCGGAGAGAACTGCACCTCCAACAGGAGAGGTTAATTTCTACTTCAGTTAAAAAGTCATCATCATAAGACTTTTTTCTTCATGTGCTATATAGCACATGAACTATAACCATAAAATCTTCACAACTCCTTCTATTGAAAGGTCAAGTCTGATGTCCTCCTTTTTGATTTTGGGCTGACCTAGTGACTTATTTAATCAACAGATATAACAGAAAAGGTGTTTCTGTCCTTCTGAGACTAGGTCATAGGGAACCTTAGATAGTTCTACCCAAACCTCTTGGAATGTTCACTCTAGGTGAAGCTACTCATTAGGTAAGAATTTCAACTACTTTGAGACTTCCAGGTCATGAAAAATCCTAAACTACATGGAATTGTTTCATAGAGAGATACACAGAGAAAGAGAGAAAAACAGCCCCAGCTTTTCCAGCTAGTCCAGCCCAGCCCAGACCCCAGACAATGAATGAAGATGCCATCTTGGACACTCCAGCCCCAAAAGATATGACATAACAAAAAACTTAGCCAGAATCAAGGCCCCCAGACATATTATCCCATCAAGTCATCTAATCCCCAACCATTCAAGCCACCACAGACAAGGCCCCAGTCATGATAGAGCAGATACAAGCTTTCCCACGATGCTTTATTTTTATTCTTAATGTATAAAATCCTAACTGTAACAATATGGTTTATGTTATTTCTACCACTGAGTTTTGGAGTGGTTTGTTAAACTGCATCAGATAACTGAAGCATATGTCTTGATCATTTCTTATAATTCTAAAGCCACAAAACTCCTTCTGCCCATATTCATGGAGAATGCTATCCTATGTTTATTTGAATTCTCCCTTTGAGTCACAGACTCTGTTCAGAAGCTTCCTTAGACTGAGTCAGTAAAAGAAATTCTTGAACAGCCAAATCTGCTCAGATGCACCCCATTTTTTCACCAAGTCATAAACAGATGGGCCAAATTTTCAAGTGCTTGAATCTAACTCACAAAAAGTAAGCAGCTTTTCATCTTTAACCCCTTCTCCTCCAACTCACAGTGATACTCCAGTCAACCTCCAGACTTTCTAAGGCACTTCTTATCTCCTAAATGAGGAGCAGAGAAGAAACATCTTCAGAAGTCTTCAGATATTGACCAAACAAGTGATCAAAAACTACTATTTGAACCATTAAGACTAATATACAGGTTTCTGTAATGATAAAACCTATACCATGTTACCTGCTCCAGAGTTAGTACATAAATAAGGCCAAAAGACTCCAGGAACCCAGAGTCACTGGACACTGAGCCCAAGTCAGGGAACACCAAATTTCTGGGGCTATAAGTTCATCTGTTTCTGTATTTTACAAAGACTATAAGACTATCTGAATCCTCAAGTAACTTGCCTACTGTTATAATCATAAGCAGTCATGCTTCCTCTTAGGATAAGGCATTATAGCTTCAAAATCAGATGTTGTTTATTGTTGGTACCTCTGTCCAGTAAGCGAAAACAGAAATGCAGGGGTTATCCTGACTCCTGCCTTACCTCACATCCCTCCACTTCCTACTTCTCCCTCTAGCCAATATATCACCAGGTTAGTCAATTTTTCTTCCTAGATATCTCTTGAAGTCCTTCATTTTAGTCAAATTATTTGCTTTGATTCAAAGCCTTGTCATCATTAACCAAGGCTGCCCTCCATTGATATCTGCCCCTCCCATCTCAACACTGCCCCTCATATTCACCCTCAACAATACTACCAATACTATTTCTAAATTGCAAATTTGATCATCAATTATCTGCCTAAAAATTTTAATGTCTTTCCATTGCTCTGAAGATAAAGTCCAACTCCTATATGTATTATAAAAGGTCTACATTTTCTGGCCTTTGTCTGTCAATTTAGCTAATCTCTTCTTTACCCTATAAATCAGTAATCAAAAATATATTATCTTTTGTGTTTTACAACTGTTAGCAGTTTCTCTTTTCACTATTGAAAATATTTTCCCCTTTCATTCACTTAGAAAACTCCTCTTCATCCTTTAAAACCCAAATACATAAATGGCCTCATAACTGGAACCTATTTTCTTTCCCACTAAATTAAGTAAATCTCTTCTCAAAACTCTAAATACACAGTACCTCTGTGTAGTTCAACTGTTTCCTATACTCCAATGACACATAAATTCTTTAAAATATATTTATTTTAGGGGCACCTGAGTGGCTCAGTTGGTTAAGCGACTGCCTTCGGCTCAGGTCATGATCCCAGAGACCCAGGATCGAGTCCCACATTGGGCTTCCCGCACGGCGGGAAGCTTGCTTCTCCCTCTCTCACTCCCCCTGCTTGTGTTCCCTCCCTGGCGGTGTTTCTCTCTGTCAAATAAATAAAATCTTAAAAAAATAATAATAAAATAAAATATATTTATTTTATATCTTCATCATCTATTATAAGCCTGACATTTAATAAACACTAAATACTTGCACTGACACTTAAGTTGAATTGATTGATTGAATTAAATTGACTACTTTCAAGAACATTAATTGTTAGAGTTTCCTGTACAAAGAGTACAAATCCATGCTGAATTTTCATAACACTGTTAGTTTTGACTGAGGAATGGGGACCATCAAATTTATAAGACTTCCTCCAGTGAAGAAAATAAATGCAGTAAGTATTTGTTATGTTAAAGTCTATAAAGAAGATGGGGTTGTCTAGTGATTCTGTTCTCATCTAAAGACTTTCTGAGATTCAATTCTGAGAGGGAAGATTGATTTTCCAACTTAAATGAAACAACGAACAAATGTCAAAAGCATGACATAGACTTAGATTCTTCACTGTCACATCAATAAAGTTACCATACTTCCATCTCCTTTAGAACAAATGCAAGAAAGCCTACTGTGGACCCCAAACAAAACAGCAACTGTGAGTTTACATGATTTCTTAAACTTCCAAACTGTGCACTAAAAGTGAATTAAAGACATATGTAGACAGAGGGTGTTTTCATTGATTATAGTTTTATTTTTTAAGGGCAGTATTGGTTTTAATTCTAGATTTTAGACACAATGCCTAATATATGAAAGATGCTTAATTATTAACATTTTATTTTTAAGAATGATATTAAAAAAGATGCCTTGGGTGGCTCAGTCAGTTAAGCCTCTGCCTTTGGCTCAGGTCATGATCCTGGAGTCCTAGGATTAAGCCCCACATCAGGCTCCTTGCTCAGCAGGGAGCTGCTTCTTCCTCTGCCTACCACTCCCTCTGCTTGTGTACTCTCTCTCTCTCTGACAAATAAATAAATAAAATCTTTTTTAAAAAAAGAATGATGTTAGAAAACTTTAAATTATGGTATTAAGATCACTGAGAATAAGCTCAGCCATGGAGTACGTATTACACACCGAAACTGACTGAAGGACTCAAATTTTCAGCTTTTTAAATGAATTTATACAACCCTTTTACCAGAGTGCAATCCTTTCCCCTAGGAGATCTAGGATGGGACAGTTTCTATCACTTCACTAAATAATAATTCCCATTCATCCTGTATGAACACCAAAAATCATAATAAATAAAATCTTTATCTTCTAGTGGACACTGGATGGCTGTTTACTAAAGCCTATTCTCCTTTTTCCCTGATTCTTGTAAATGTAAATTTGGCCCTGTAAATGGCTTCTGACCAACGGAGTATCAGAAGACATGATATATGCCCCTTGTTCTATGTGGTTCTACACCTTCTCTCTTTCCCTTTGTATTGTCTGGATATTGGTACCAAGGTGGACTTGGAATTCACATTTTAAAGATAAGGAAGCCATATAATTGCAGGCGGTTGGATCATGAATCACCAGTTATAGATTATACGATTAGAAATACTCACACTGCTTATTATGTGAATAAAGAATAGATTTCACTGTTTTAAACTGCTGAGATTTTGGTATTTATCTTTTACACATCTACTGAAATTTTAACTAATATACAAACCTGTGGAAATGTTTCTTTAAGGATCTCAGACAGGGATAACCATGCTCACTATAAGTTTTTTTGACTTTTAATCTTATGGAAAAGGAAGGTTTGGGATCTCAGATCTCTCCCTTCAAGAAGTCTACTAATTACCATAACAGAATTTGTCATGCCCTCTACAAAATATTTTAAGTCCTTTTAATCAACAGCTTGTCTTGGAGGAAAAAAACAGCAAATTCCTACCAGTTATACGAATACATGTTAATTTATTGAAAGCTTTTACTGAAATCATTGTATTCTTTTAATGAATTTATGCTACAAAATTAAACTACTCTCTTGTAGAGAATGCCATCTTAAAATTCAAGGCATTGAAAAATGGTCCTTGGGTGCCTGGGTGGCTCAGTGGATTAAGCCTCTGCCTTCGGCTCAGGTGATCTCAGGGTCCTGGGTCAAGGCCCACATCACATCGGGCTCTCTGCTCAGCAGGGAGCCTGCTTCCTCCTCTCTCTCTGCCTGCCTTTCTGCCTACTTGTGATCTCTCTCTGTCAAATAAATAAATTTTTTTTTAAAACGAAAAAGAAAAATGGTCCTTATATCCTAAAAATCTGTGGGTTTTGTTGATTCTCACATTTTGAGTATATTTTATGCTAATATAATCATACTATTTTATTTTAAAACATTAATTTTGTATACTCACATTCTTTTGTTTTAAAGATTTTATTTATTTATTTGACAGAGACAGACACAGCAAGAGAGGGAACACAAGCAGGGGGAATGTGAGAGGGAGAAGCAGGCTTCCTGCTGAGCGGGTAGCCCAATGCAATGTGAGGCATGATCCCATACAGTGGGATCGTGACCTGAGCCAAAGGCAGACACTTAATGACTGAGCCACCTAGGCACCCTATATACTCCTATTCTAAAAGCATCTTTTTTTTCCCCCTGCTTACCCAATGGAGGACCTGAGGGAGCTCTGAGGAGCCATGTGGCTCAGCTGAGTACAGCCTGAAATGCTGACAATGATAGTAGCTAATGTAGCCATTTTTAGGTTCTAGAACTACCCTAAGCAACTAACATATCTTAACACATTTAATCTCTTTCACAACTGCATGAGGAAAGTACTATTACTATCTCCATTTTATAGAACAGAAAACAGAAGCACAAAATCATACAACTAGAAATTTCAGGGATGAGACTCAAACCTAGGCCTTCTGACTCCAGGGTCTGTGTTTTTACCCATTTAGAGGATGTCACTTCTTCAGTTTCAAAATTACTTATCTAATGTAAACATATTATATCTAAGGGGAAAACAGGACAAAAATAGGTTTATTGACTTTCCCAAAGTCAAAGTGCAATATGGTAGCAGGATTAGACCTAAAGCCCAATTTAGAAACTCATAATACAATGCTGTATCACATAAACCACTGTACAATAGAAATGTGAATACTGGCAATTTTTACTTTCATCAGCTTTATTTCTTATTTTATTAAATAAAAGACATTTGTTTTCTCATCTTCAACTTATTTCTTCTAAGTGCTTTGAGTTACTACCCATCTTTTTATTTACTCTTCCAAATCAATATTGCTTTCCAAATTACCTTTCAAAAATAGACATGCATCTCAATTTATCTAATAATGTACATGTCAAATCCTTTATTGAAGGAAAAGGGCATAAATAAATCAAAGAGTCATGTTGAAAATTAACAATAAATACATAATGAGTGAAGGAATGAACTGACTGGTTAATATAATGTCATTGGTTAAATATCAAAAAATGATTTCAATTCTGAGAGAAAATCTACACTTCCACTTAGGGAAAAAAGAATAATAGTTCAATGACTAGAATGTGCTCATAAATGCCAGCATTAGACACTTTAAAGACAATATCATGACAGTATACCCCCTCCCATGTACTCATACAGTCAGTATAGCCCTTTGCTGGTTTTCTTATGTGTATGTGTATATATGTGTATGTGTGTATATGTTTCTCCACAATGGTTATGACATCACCAAACACCACACACTACTTCATATAGTATTCAACTTGTATCTAATAGCAGTAAAAGAAATATAAAGATATGTAATACATATATCTTGAATATTTTGATTACCTTCTGCCGCGAGCCACCTGCATGGTCATTTAGGTGATTTCCCTCTGCAAAGCACGGAACACTGGGGACCCTCCCACAAAGTGAGGAGTTTGCATGGGGCAGCAGTTTCTCCACCTTCCTTGTTTGCCATTCTTTGTACAGAATGCTTGACATTTAAAAGCCATGTCTGGTATATAACAAAATGCTTTTGTTTCTACTTACTATCATTAAAAATAGCTTAATCTGGGCGCCTGGGTGGTTCAGTTGGTTGGGCGACTGCCTTCGGCTCAGGTCATGATCCTGGAGACCAGGGATCGAGTCCCACATCGGGCTCCCTACTCAGCGGGAAGCCTGCTTCTCCCTCTCTCACTCCCCCTGCTTGTGTCCCCTCTCTGGCTATTTTTCTCTCTGTCAAATAAATAAAATCTTTATAAAAAAATAGCTTAATCTTAGATACCCTGTTATAGAATAGAAACAGTTCTGTAGTAAGATTCATTAAAGGTAGTCGTAGTTTCTGTATAAGTAGCTAGTTAATCGTCCCCCGACTGCTGCTAAATCATTAGCTGCCTGTTTTGCAGGAAGACATTGCATTAAAGGAATGTAGTTAAAATTTATCAAACTAATCTACTTAGAGACACACTGTCTGGCATATGACAAGACTCTTGATCTATAGCCAGTGATCCCACCTCTGACCCCACTAGGCCTGACGTGGTCACAGAGAGGAAAAGGCAGTCTGAGCGTCCCCCCTGCCGATGGTGCAGAACTGACATCTCCTCTTTTTACTAATTGATCTTTAGCCTAAAAGGAAAGCACATTACTCTTGACAGGGCCTCAGGATGCTGTAAACCAAACCGAATCCCCTTGCAATCCTTAAGAGTGTACTTTGTGTACCTTCCCTTTAAATTTCCTGCAGCTCTGTGGAGGAGATTGTCAAGGCTCTTGAATGGTTAAATAATGGGCTTAAGGTAATAAAACTGTACTAACAAGAACACTGCCACACACACAAAGGATCCATAAATAAAGAGTTCTGCACCCAGTCAGAGAAAAGAGGCTTAAGCAAGGGCTTTTATCTTTGCAAAATAAGTTATCTTTTCCTTTGACGCCAGACTAACTTGTGGTCATTATACTTATGGTGTAGCTAAAACTTCATATATAACTCATCTGAGCCTTTAATTGCTTGCTTATCTGTAAGACCTGCTTAAGAAATACCATATAATTACTCTACCCTTTATCGACTAGGTGCCAAATGTAAAGAATCTGGTTAAGGGAGTTAACCTAACTTGTAGACATGGACACCTGCACAAATACGTTTTACTAACCAAAGCACTATGTTTCATTAATGAAAATGCTGTGTAAGCAAAAACTATTCCCTGTAAAAGATTCTTCCCTTTATGATATTTTGTAACTTGTTGCCCATAAATAAAGACACTGAGAGGCGGCAAGGCAGAGATGCCTGGCAGGTGATGAGAAAAGAATCTTCAGAGCTCTCTCATTCCGTATCGCCGACGCCGTCCTTTCCTTCTGGAACCCTGACTGTTGCTGGGGCTGGCTCCCAGCAACTTCTTTGTCACCGCCTGGGAACCAGCCTCGGCAGAGATGTGGGTCCCAAACTGCGGGATGTCTGGCGGGCGAAATAATGACAGGGACACGGAAAACTGATGCAAGCTGACAGACCCGAGGTCAGTCAGGAGAGACCTATGAAGCAGGCTCAGGCGCACGCCCTGGCTTTTTAGCATTGCCTCTCTAGCTCTAGCTCTCTAGCTCTGGCTTTGGCCCTCTTGCTCTACTTCTCTCTCTTCCTCTGTCTCTCTTTGCTTCTTGCTCTCTCCTCGCACTGCTTCAGTCTCTTTGCTGGCTTTCTTGCCGTTTCCCATCTCTCTTGCTCTCTCCTCTAAGGCTCTCTTGCTGCCTCCTTGCAGGCCCTCTGCCTTTGTCTCTCTTGACTGAAGGGGGCCCCAGTCTTTTATTATTCAAAAGTGAGGAAGTTGGGTGGTGCAGTTAAATCTTTAACTGCTTTTGCACCCGCCCTAGAGACAGGATTAGTATTGTTACTGCAGGGTACAGAGTGATTGCTTAAACTCACAGAAGTTGAGACCACTGAGGCACAGGGATCAAGAAATACAGGTAAGAGATACAGAGATATGATTACAAGGAGGAGGATTAAATGGAACTAGATATCTTGAATAAGCACACAAAGGACATATTGCCCTGACCCACAGGGTATGTGGCTTTTCGAATTCTAGGCAGGGAAAGCCCAGAGGGGCTTTCATTCACATTCACAGGTACCTCCATCAAAGTTTCCAGTGGCTTGGGCCTGGCGGGAGGGGCACCATCCCCGACACTTCTTGAAATAAAAACATAAACATTGCTTTTGAAGTAATGATTATTAGGGGCACCTGGATGGCTACTCAGTTGCACCTGACTCTATTTCCCCTCAGGTCATGAACTCAGGGTTGTGGAATGGAGCCCTGCCTTGTGCTCTGTGCTCAGCTCAGAATCTGCTTGTCCCTCTCCCTCTGCTTCTCCCCCTGCTCATACTCTCTTTATCTCTAAAATAAATAAAATCTTTTAAAAAATAGTGATTATTTAAAGATGGGATTTGGGGGAATTCCAT
This sequence comes from Spilogale gracilis, assembly GCA_004023965.1. Classification (NCBI taxonomy): domain Eukaryota; kingdom Metazoa; phylum Chordata; class Mammalia; order Carnivora; family Mephitidae; genus Spilogale; species Spilogale gracilis. The sequence goes on from PITA01001288.1 coordinate 101,781, forward strand.
TTTTACCTTATAAAATAACTTATTTTTACTTACTGCTTAACCATACTAACCAAAATTCTTATAAAGATACTACTAAAAATGAAATATTCTAAATACAACTTTATAATCTTTTCATCGGAAGTCTTCTGAGGACAAAACTGATTTGATACAAGATATCTGTGTATGGGGAATGGGTGAAGAAACATTTTTTTTTCACCTTACATTTCAACAGAAGAGGGCAATGGTACTCTCTGATAGAGAGACTGCCAAGGGTATGCGTGAAAAGCCTCGAAGCTTGAAGAGGAAACTGCTGTCAGGGTGGCAGCTTCAGATATATGCCATGTCACCGGATAGAAAACTGCCCTAAAAGAAACATAGGTGGTGTCTTCTGCCCCTTGTGATGATAGAGATACACAAGTCACTTTACCAGAGAAAATTTAAAGCAGAAGGGGCCTCTGGATATGAGAAAAGGGAAAGAGGACTGAAATTTCTGTTAACTCTTATTAATTCTCAATAGTACAAACTTTCTGACATGAATGATCTAGAACAAAACCTCTTCTTTCCTAAAGTCATTAAATGACTTCCATTTGAAATATTAAAAGACATTGAGCCTGGGTAGCTCAGTCAGTTAAGCATCTTACTTGGGCTCAGGTCATGATCTCTGTGTCCTGGGAGTCCAGACTTGAGCTCCTTGTTCAGCAGGGAGTCTGCTTCTCCCTCTCTCTCTCTCTCTCTCTCTCTCTCTCTGCTCCTCACCCTGCTTGTGCACTCACTGTCTCTCTCTCTCTCTCTCAAATAAATAAATAAAACCTTTAAAAAACAAAAGAAAAATTAAAAGGTCGAATGTTGATAAAATTATTAAAAGTTCTTAGGAACCTACTGAACTATATAACTGACAAGAAAGTCAAGACTTGATTAGAGTCATCCTCAAACTTTAATACACATTAGAATCACCCAAGCAGTGTTAAAAATCCCTATTATCAGGCCACACTCCTCAAACTAAATTGAAATCCCTTACAGTGAGACTCAGACATTACTATGTTTTAAAACTTCCTAGGTGACTCCAGTGTGCAGCTGAGTTTGAGAACCAGTGTTTCAGTACATAAATAGGATTTCCTTTAGTGATTTCCTGTACAGGCTAAAGAATGAAAGTGAGTTTTAGAAACAGATGAGTTAGGCACCATAAGCATCTTAATTCCTTCATGCTTCTTTCTTTGTCCTTTAAGGATAATGATACATGCATGCCCCATTAGGTATCTGCGAGGCTTAAATTGAGTTTAAGGCATTTGAAACAGAAAAGTTATTCAAAACATAGGTGTTTTTCTCCTCTTCATACATTTAGACTGTCACTCATGACACTAGATCCATTAACTTTCTACCTAATTTGTTTTCTTTTCTCTTGGCTTTTGTTTTTGTTTTTTGTTTTTTGTTTTTTTCCTTGTTCTGCCTTTAATCCTCACTTAGGTTTCCTCACATATGTTTTGCTTTTTTTTTTCACCTTCTCCATTTTACCTTCTTTTTTGCCCATCTCTCCGCTAAATTTCTGCCTCACTGATGGAACTTAAGAATATGGATTTTGAGAATCTGTTTTCAAGTACTCTGTAACAATTTTAGCGCCAAATCAGCACCTCACTTTGGATCTCAGCACCTCACTTTGTTCTTCCTCCAGCCTTAGGACAGTCAGCTAACCTCAAAAGAACACAAACATCATTTCCTATATATGTTGTTGCCACTAGGTGGGGCTCAGAGTACACAATGGATATTCCACGTTTAAGTAACTTCATACTACTAAAGACCAAAATTTATCTAGAGACCATTGAGAATTTAACAATCTTTTAGAAGGGGCTGGTTGGATGGGGGCGGGGGCTGTTAGTATCAGAAAAAAAGATACCTAAGTATATTAGCTATTAATATACCTAAGTATATTAACGGAGCAGAATTTGCCACTTCAATATAGTCTATAAAGTCTATAAATATAGTCAATAAAGACTATTTTAGGATGATTATTTTTAGCAAACTGCAAATACAGGAAAAGCTCCAAAATCCAAGTAAAAGTTAGGCTTTTTGTAAGGTACATTTACATGTATAACGAAAATCTCCATTTATAAGGATGTCTCCCTTTCTGTACCAGGAAGAAAAGAAACACTAAATCTCTAGAAACTGATCAACGCTGAAGGTTGGGACTTAAATCTGCATAACAAACTTATCCTTGTTTACTCTGCTTTTCCTGGTCACCACCCCCCACCCTCACCCCCACCACCGGAGCCCTGTAACTGACTCCCCACCCCCAACATCTTCTTTTCTCTTTAGCTATAGATATTTATAGTGGGTGGTTTGGGCCATCGAGTTTTCCAACTCAGTTTTCCTGGGTTTCTCCCATGTATCCGGGAAGTATACATGTTATTAAACTTGTTTGGTTTCCTCCGGCTAATCTGTCTTATATCAATTTAATTATTAGACCAGCCAAAGAACCTAGAGGGAGAAGAAGATAAAAATTTTGTGCCTCCACACTATTACATTTGAGGTTCAGTACCACTCATTTGGAAGAGGTAAGGGTTCCACATCTCACATATACAAAAATAAATAGGTGGCTAGTAATAAAAATATAACTAAAGGTTGTCTCTTTGGGGTGTTAGTTTTACTGGGATAGCCCACATGGATCTGGGAGTAAAATAGCAAAATTACAAAATCCCTAAACTAAATTACTACCACTAATTAAGTGTCTTTAATAGTGCTACATGAAATCTATATTTCTGCTCAAAGGGGAATAGGATGCATTTTCAGTTCACGTTCAGACCTGGAATCTGTGTAGTCAAAGGACTAGGTTTATAAGACTCCATGATTTCAGGAAAGAAAAATTGATGGTTAAGAAAGGGACAGGACAGAGTTAGAACAATCAGAACAGGCCTAGAAAGCACTGGAGGAGCACAATCTTTGGCATTGTTTCTATGTTTAATTCCTGAATTTTAAGCAATTTAAAAAGCAGTAAAAGGGCACCTGAGTGGCTCAGTTGGTTAAGCCATCTGCCTTCAGCTCAGGTCATGATCCCAGGGTCCTGGGGTGGAGCCCCACGTCCATTCGGGCTCCCTCCTTAGTGGGGAGACTGCTTCTCCCTCTATCTCTGCCCCATTTCCCCTTGCTTATGTTCTCTCTCTCTCTGACAAATAAATAAATATCTTTTCAAAAAAAGAAATAGGAGAAATGATTGAACAGGGATAGAACAGGGATACCAATAATAAGAGTTTTAACTGTTGAAGGTGAGAAATGAGTTACTAACATGTACACTAAAAGTACATGATTATAGTTAAGGGTGATGAGAAGACAGGGCTGGGGGTGGGGAGGAGTTCCCGAAGTAAAGAAAACTATGACCTAGGTAGAATTTGCCCTTTCCCTCTTAAAATTCCAGGAGGTGGTGGATTTTATTTTTAATATTTTTGGATCACATATCCCTTTCAAATATTAAAATGTATTTTGTAGAAGCACTGCATTTATATTTCTAACACTCTCTGACATTTCTTTCTTTCAGTATCAGTGTTAATGATGTTGGACAGTCCTGTCAACAATCTTTTATCTAGTTTTGTACCAACAGGGACTGTCTAGGAGAAGTCCTGCTTTTAAAAGTTGGCCAAAGGGTACCTGGCTTAAGCATCTGCCTTTAGCTCAGGTCAGGTTGTGATCCCGGTGTCCTGGGATGAAGTCCTACATCCTTGTTCTATCTTCATTTCTGAGTTTTTGTTTGGTTGGTTGGTTTTGGTTTTTTGTTTTTTTTTTTAAGATTTGTATTTATCTATTTGTCAGAGAGAGAGAGAGAACACAAGCAGGAGCAATGGGGCAGAGAGAGAAGGAGAAGCAGACTGCCCACTGAGGAGGCACCCCGATGCGGGGCTCAATCCCAGGACTCCAGGATCATGACCTGAGCCAAAGGCAGACACTCAACCAACTGAGACATCCAGGTGCCCATCTCCTATTTCTAATATATTCCTCATCCAATATAAAAATTTAGTCAAAAACTTTAATGGAGTGAATACACACACACACACACACACACACACACACACACCAAACTTCATAGCCACAATCCAAACTACTTCTTAATATAAACAAATCTACATTTTCAGCTCTATCTTGCACCAGTTCCTTAAATAATCCAATGCTCTAAAGAAATAGAGGATGTAAAGAAAGGAAAAAAAAAAGAAAAAAGAAATAGAGGATGTACTGCCAGACTTACTTTGTATTTCTTCTTATTACTGAATATATTTTTGTTTTATATCCCCAACTGCTATACTTTCTTCTTTTTCTATGTATTCAAACCAGGTCTGTTTTAAAGTTTATGTCATTCCATGACCATCCAAGATAGAATTAATGCCCTCTTTAATCAATTCTATTAGTATATGCTTATAATTCATTTCATACCACACATCTCATTGTAGTTTTTTAAAAAAACATAAATTCATGGAATATTATTCTAGATAGAACAAATTTAAGAAATCCATATCTCCATATGTCCATAGTTTGCCTGATAAAAAAGAAACATGGGGGGTGGGAGGTACTGACTCCATAGGTAGAGTTTGTTACTCTTGATCTCTGGGTCTTGGATTAGAGCCCCATGGTTATACATATGTGTGTACACACACAAAGAATCATCCGGAAGGATGCTTACTGAAAATACATATTCCAGGATGCTGCTTCAAATATGGTTAATCAGAATCTTCAGAGCCTGGGCATATATATATATATATATATTTTTTTTTTTTTTTAAAGATTTTATTTATTTGACAGAGAGAAACACAGCCAGAGAGGGAACACAAGCAGGGGGAGCGAGAGAGGGAGAAGCAGGCTTCCCGCCGAGCAGGGAGCCCGATGTGGAACTCGATCCTGGGTCTCCGGGATCATCACCTGAGCCGAAGGCAGTTGCTTAACCAACTGAGCCACCCAGGCGCCCCAAAGGCATCTATATTTTTAACAATGTCCCAGGTCAATTTATAAACACCCAAATTTGGGGAACAGTGGTTCAGTCTATTCATTAAACAGATGAGGTAAGGGTAATCTCCTGCCTGAAGATAAGCACCACGCCCAGAGATCATATGGTAGCTAGAGGCAGAGTCATATACCTTTGAGAGAGTAATCGGGTCTTTGTTTCCACCTATCACCACCCCCAGCGTATTTTGCATGAAAAGTTGCTGCGTATAACCTCTTGAGAAATGTGTGCTACATTAATTTTAGGGATATAAACTACAGACTCTATGTCAATGGCTTCCAAACAAATTAATAAAAATCATATTATTTGACACTAGTAGATTTAAAACTGAAAACACCAGATTTAAAAAGAGAGAGAAATTAATGAATTTGCACTTGATTTTGAATAAATACCAGCACTTTACTACTGAAAATTCCTTCCCAATGCTCTCCTACTTCTTGTCAGGGACTAAAATATTTTAATTTCAACTTGATGACTGGTAAATGCATATAATAAAAGTCCCCTAGGTAGTGTCTATAGAGCTAATGAGGAAATACACCACAGGCAGAAGAGAAAACTCTGGACCCACTATAAACACAGGAGGGAGCTATGAGATTTGAAAAGATAAAGCAAACAGGAGACAAAAAAAAAAACAATGTGGCTATCAGGGCAAATTGTCTTAGGAAATAATGAGTGCTCTTCTAATTTTCCATCCTGTGATACAGTACTACTTTATTCATAATTAAGCCCCTAGTTTTTTATAGTGGTGTTCTTTAAAAAAAAACAAAAACAAAAGCCCCAATTGTACCTTCTTGGCATCAGAATTTTTTTCCATCCTTGCTATGCCCTGCACTTGTTTTGATCTGACAAACTTAATGTCATTTGATAGGATGAAAGCAGACCATTTCCTGAGAGCTGAGTGCTTCAAGGGCACTCATCCATTTTGTGAGGAATTTCTATCTCTTTCTAGTACTTCTATCTTCTTTGCTTTAGATAACAGAATAAAAATGAATACATTATAAGGTTTGAAATCCTATCTGAAGGGAAAAAAAAACATTAACTTCATACTATCTAGCATCCTAAGATGTAGACAGAAAGCTGTGTTAAATATAAGAAGCATTTAACCTAAAAATAAAAGTTACAACTAATTAAAAAGAAGTTACCATGTATTAATCACAATAATAATGGCATACACAAATGATTTAAGTATTTTATTTAGTGCCCACAATATTTAATAGCCACAAAATTGCCATTCAGAGAGGTACTTTTCTTTAAATTTTACAGATTAGAAAACTAAAATTTAGGAACTTAAATTAGTCAAAACAAAATGTCACTGAATAGATTAAGCCTTGATTCAAATCCTGATCTGCCTAACTTCAAACCCAAAGCAATAACCTATTATTAGTAGTAGCATGTTTGTAAGTTTAGCCTAATCAATCTTACCTGGGAGCTTGTTAGAAATACAGGGTATATGGCTCCACTCAAAACCTACTGAATCAGAATCTGCATTTAACAAGTCTCCTGGCACAGCTCAATAGCAAAAAAGTAAAGAACCCAATTTTAAAAAAGTCAGAGGATATCAATGGAAATATTCCAAAGAAAACATACAGATGGCCAATAGACACATGAAAAGATGCTCAACATCATTAATCACAGGGAAATGCAAATAAAAAAAAAACAATGATATATCACCTCATATCTTTTAGAATGCCTTTTATCAAAAAGACAAGAAGTAAGTGTTGGTGAAGATGTGAAGAAAAGGAAACCCTTGTGCACTATTGGCGGGAATGCACATGGGTGCAGGGGTCACTGGCTAGACCTTGAGACCTGACTTTTATTGCCCACCTGCTTATACTCACCGACCTTTGTCACACATTTTTCCTTAAGCTCTTCTTTCCAGCATCTCTTAACTCAGGCAAATGGAAAGCAAAACTACCCCTTAAGTGATAGGGACTGCCCTGAGAAGACCCCCAGGCAGCCCAGACTACCCAGGCCAGTTTGAGTGTAACCCCTGACTCATGACTGTGCAAGTGGACCATGGAGTGACCTCTAGAATGACCAAAAACTACCTTAACCTCATTGTAATACGAAAATCTCTGCCCAAGGAGGAGCACAAGCTTCATTTATATGACATACAATATATGCATAGGCATGTTTCCTTAAGGTGCATGCACAGCCTTCTGCCTGCCTCCACATAGTGTGACAAGGCTTCCTTTTCCAAATATTCATCTTAACCCTAAATAAAAGGAACCCTTCACCCCTTGCTTGGGGAGTCATGGCTTTGGCAGTTATTTCCCATTGATCTCCTTAATTTGCTGCAAGTAAAGTTTACTTTGTACAAAACTTCATCAGCTATATCTGTGACTTCACCAAGGAGTGAACTCACATTGGTTCAGTTATATAACCACTATGGAAAACAGTATGGAGTTTCCTCAAAAAAATTAAAATAGAATTACCATATGATCCAGTAATTCTATTACCAGATATTTATTTGAAAAAAATAAAAACACTAACTCAAAAAGGCGTACACATCTCCATGTTCACTGCAGCATTAGTCACAATAGCCAAGATACAAAAACAAACTTAGTGGACACTGAAGAATGAATGTATAAAGAAAATGCAGCATAGATGAACAATGTAATATTACTCAACCATAAAAAAAAACCTGAGATCTTGCCATGTGCAGCACCATGGATGAACTCTGAAAACATGCTAAAGGGAAATAAGTCAGACAGAGAAAGACAAATATCATATGATCTTACTTATATGTGGAATTTAAATAAAAAGCTCATAGATACAGAGAACAAATTGGTGGTTGCCAATGGGTAAAGGGAGTCAAAAGATACAAACTTTCAGTTATAAAATAATTAAACCATGAAGGTGTAATTATATAGCACAGTGACTATAGTTAATAATACCATATTGCATACTAGAAAGTTGCTAGAAGAGTTGAAAGTTCTCATCATAAGAATGAATGAATAAATAAACAAGTACCGTGGGTGATTTTTAAGCACATTAAAATTTGAGAAACACTGTTAGAAATGTCTAGAGTGTCCATCCTCTTGTGGAGCTCAATATGCTCTTAAATTTAGTAATCCAAGAAATATAAACTAACTGGTAGATCAAGCATCATATTAGGCCCAAAATGAGTCCGAAATTGAGAACAATTATTTTATATCACTCATATTTGCTTTAAAATTTAATTAGAATATGAAACTTTTGGAAATATACAACTAGTGTGCCACCAGTATTCATAATAATGAAATATTCAGGAAGTTCTTCTTTATGTAACACTTTATAAGTTATTATCTATAGAAACTCTGATAAAGAGGAGCCCTTCTTTTTCAGAGACTTAAAACTGCACTTGACTATTTGTCTTAGAATACCAAATAAACTCTCCAATTAAAAAAATAATAATAATAGAGGCACCTGGGTATCTCGGTTCCTGGAATAGAGCTCCACATGGGGCTCCCTGCTCAGCAGGAAATCTACTTCTCCCTCTCCCTCTGCCCCTCCCCTTGCTCATGTTCTCTCTCACTCTTGCATTACCCCAAATAAATAAAATATTTTTAAAAATAATAATAACGGATAAATTAAGATCACTTTGTTCCTCTTTTCTTCTCTTCCTCGTTCCTCACCAATCTCTTTCCTATGTCTTAAGTCCCTGGAATACTTGTGAAGGGGAGCAGAATTTGCCACCCCAAAATATGTCTCTTTGGCATAAGGATTATGTAAAGCTCATTTTTTTTAAGATTTTATTTATTTATTTATTTGACAGAGAGAGAGATCACAAATAGGCAGGGAGGCAGGCGAGAAAGAGGGGGAAGCAGGCTCCCTGCTGAGCAGAGAGCTGGATGTGGGACTCAATCCCAGGACCCTGAGATCATGACTTGAGCCGAAGGCAGAGGCTCAACTCTCTGAGCCACCCAGGCGCCCAGAGCTCATTATTTTGAGGAAACAGCAGACACAGAAGAAGTTCTCAAAAGTGAGTAGAAGTTACTTTTTTGTAAGAGACATTTAAATTTGTCCAACTGCCAGATCACAGGAGATTTTGTCATAAGGGTTCTAGTCCATAAGATTGTCCTAACTTTCACTCTCTTGTTAGTGCTAGAAAAATCCCATTCTAGTAGTGTCTGCCTAAGTGTCACAGTTTAGCAAGTGTGTGACTACAGGAATCTCACAATCTTGTAGGACATAAAGGACATGGTTTGCACTACACCACTCTTCCCACCGGTGACAACAAAGCCTTTACTTTCTGAGGCTAACTCTGGAAGTACACTTTCTGGATCTTGTGAGGGCTGCGTCTTTTGCATTCTGTTTTGGGGATGACTCTAGCATCCATGGTTAAGACATAAAAAGCCTTACTGGTTGACTCACTATTGAGATTAAAATAAGATGTTCCGGGTGCCTGGGTGGCTCAATGGGTTAAAGCCTCTGCCTTCAACTCAGGGTCCTGGGATTGAGGCCACATCGGGCTCTCTGCTCAGCGGGGAGCCTGCTTCCTCCTCTCTCTGTCTGCTTTTCTGCCTACTTGTGATCTCTCTCTCTGTCAAATAAATAAATAAAATATTTTTAAAAATAATAATAATAAAATAAAAAATAAAATAAGATGCTCCTTGTCAATGGCCAGATGATAGATCCTTTGAGCTGCACAAACTTCGATATTAAAAAAAATTTTTTTGAGAGCTCTCATCCTAAATTGTTTTACTGATACCTATTGAAAAACCAAATTGAAAAGTGTACATAAAGAAGTAAAACAGCTATCTTTAGAGGCTACCTTAATAAAATGATAGAACAGAAATTAGACTTTATGCAAAAATTAAAGTCCATATCTAATGTAAATTCCCCTCCCTCTCCCATATACTGCTTTATCACCAACTCCCAGGCCCTGGCCCTCCAGATCTTTTGGGTCTCTGGGTCCCTGGTCTAAACCTCCCTGTCAAAATCCAGCCCCACCACCCCAGCAAATTCCCTTATATCTCAGAATTCCTCCAACTTTCCCAGAAAATCCTTTAAACACCCAGCTGCCTGTTCTGACTTTTTTTTACAAGATTTATAGAGAGCACTCCAGGCTGCTCTCCAGTTCTGGGATACAGAGATTACTCGTGTAAACACTAAAATCCAGGAAGTGAGTTTAGCAGAAACACCCAAGATGGGCAGTAGGGCTTCCTTTGCTGTCCCTTACAATTCCTCTTTCCAGGACCCTGGAATTGGGCTCTGCCAGCTTCAGGCCTTCCTATACAATGCTTTTTATGTAAGTATCTTGGCCCCTCCACCAAAAAGAATTCATATCCCTTGGACAGCAACAAATCTTCTGAGTTATGAAACCCTTTTACCTCTACATTCAAAAGATTCTACTAAATTTAGAGAGGAGTAGGAAAGATTAGTGGTCGTTCACAGTCTCACTCAAAGGGACCTCAACTGGCTGTTACGGGATGTTCCTCCCTCCTGTGATTATCCTATAGCTATCAGACAAACCAGATAGCTCCCCATAGAAAACTCCCCACACAGAGTAAACAAATGGCTAGAATCTCTCTCAGGCCCTGCTACAAATGACCAGGAAATGGCTCAGAATCTCTCTCAGGCCATGCTACAAATGACCAGGAAATGGCTCAGATAGAGGCTGATATTCAAGGGCTTGATAGGAGCAATATTAAATGCTCTCCCCTGAAGTGATTAGGTATAAAGTTGAACCATGCATTCATAAAGGACAGCATCTGAAAGCCTTTGTTAAATGCTTTGTATAGACTTCTTGAAGACATATACATTAAACCCTGAAGTTCTAGAGTATAGAAATCTTTTAACTCCCATTTTGGTTGCAATGGAAGCCTTCTAACTGATCTAAAAAAGCAAACTGAACATAAATTAATTGGAATGGGCAGGTCAGCTCTTTGATATTCAGACCGCAATCCAGTTCTTTAGGTTAACTGCAAATAACTGTCTTTGTTTTGGAAATCTCTACAGAACCAGAAGCCTGCCTCTAAAAGCAATTCAAAGCTCACTTATCCTGACCAATCCCAAAACCTCCCCTATTTATCTCTAAATGCTCTGTTGATATTGTAAAATATCAGGACATTGGAAACATAATTTTCTTGCACTTAGGAAAGGATGGATTTTAGTATTAATTATTCTAAACCTTTGATAATAGGTAAATACACCCCAAAACTCTTTGGGGAAAACTTGGATGTTTTCTCTGTTCCTCTGCTATATACATATTTACTCCCACTTACCGGGGACCTAAGGGCCAAACTTTAGGGACTCGTTTCTCATCAGAAGAACAAAAAAAGAAGGAGGGATACTTGAAAATTGGAGTAATCAGGAATCTCAAATGATTTCTCCACAAATATGAGTAGACTAAGCTTCAGCCATCTAAGCAGGTAACATTAATTTACTCCATCTGTCAAAACCACAGTTTGCTGCTAACAGCTCTTTTTAAACTAATGAGTTTTGCATTATTATTCCCCCCTTCTGACCTAAATTTTATTTTATTTTTTTCTGGCTAAAATTTTGAAATTAAAGTATGAGATCTGTTTATATCTGTAAGTTTATATGTGTCTATATTTTTATTTTATAGATGTGTGACATTTTTTACCTCCACATGGTATTGCCACAATTAATTTGTAAGGAACTCTAATTGGCTTAAAATTAAATGCTTATAAGTATTCCTAAAGTTCTCAGAAATATAATAGAAACTAACCCAAATGTGTTTCAGTTTCATTTGTTCTAGAAAAACTTTCAGTATTAAAGCTACTATAAGTTCAATGGTTTAGAGTTATCAGCACTGAATATAAGGTACATACAACTTTTATTCTGCCTGGGTTTATTACCCAAATAAGCTCATGTTAATATCTCACAACATTTGTCAGCAAGAAAAACAGCTTGAATTGATGGCTGACTTTGTCTAATATCTTTTTGGCTGTAGTCTAAATATTATAGTTGAGAGCAAGTGGGTTAGATTAAATTATATAAAAAACATTGTTAATGACTACACCTTTTTTAGAATATATTTGTGTAGCTATATATTCTTAATGTAATGTTCTAGAAACAGTATGAAACTCCTAGAAATCTCATATGGCCTGGCATGTTACAACTTAATATTCTAGTTGTTGTCTTGAAGTGTTGTCACAGAAATCAGTAAATTTCCTTGTCAACTGCATTATAATGGACTCTTACCAGATCTTTAATCATGGCCATTTTTAAACCTTTTGTCATTTACTGTTATTGTTTTACTCTGAAGCTTCTGCAAAAGTGCTTCATCTTCCTTGAAACTCACAGAAAAACTCTGGGTTTAGGATAATTTTAAGATCACACCATTGAACTGGGTAAGAATTTCAGGAACTGACAGAAAAACTAGATTCAAACAGAACAAGAATTATAGGGACTGAATGAACTGATGAGATGATTATAATTTTTATGACATTTTGTTTGAAACATTCTTTTCTCTTTTCTCTTAAGGTATCTATGACTTAGAGCAATTTGGTATAAGACACACCTTTGTGAACTAAGGTGCAACATTAGCTTTTTCTCCCTATTTGATCCCACCGAATTTGCAACTTCTGTGTGACTACTGTTACATTCACAGCAATACAGGAAATCATTCTTCTTGTAACAGGACACAATTGGAGACTGGTAAATTATCAAGGCTTTGCACTAGAATGTCAACGTTGTGGATGTGCATAGAATCAGATAGGCCTGACAGTTTTACAAACTATAGTTGACTTTATACAGGCAATAGAGCCCCTCAGAAAAATAGCCTGGTACCTTGCTTATTACAAGGTTCCCAATAACCTAACCAGGTGAATAAGGAAGGAGGTCCCTTCCTAGGAGGTACAGAAACCCCAAGATATTTAAGGGACCTAGAAAAGAGGAATTCGCCCACATCTACAAGTATGCCAGGCAAGTCTGATGGCAAGTCCTTGACTTGGTTTCCTCACCTCAAGGGGCTTTTAAGAAGTCTAATCTGAAATTCCTTATGAAAAGTCCCAGTAAAGAATATTTAAAAGAGCCTGCAATTTTATGATCACTTGCTACTCTCACTGCATTTATGTAAATAATCAAGCCAAATCTATTGAGACTAGACTTATTTGACAAATTAGTTTTTCCACAATTATCCTTGGTAAAAATGAAGATGACTACAGATAGAAAAATTATGCTTCACTAGAAACTATAGTACTTGTTTGGATATCAGATTCTAGTCCTGTTACTCCAAATTATGTTAATTGTCTTTGAGGTTTTGTAATTTATGTGCAAACTGGACTAGATCCTAAATTCTTTTTTTTTAAAGATTTTATTTATTTAACAGAGAGAAACACAGCCAGAGAGGGAACACAAGCAGGGGGAGTGAGAGAGGGAGAAGCAGGCTTCCCGCCAAGCAGGGAGCCCGATGTGGGACTCGATCCCGGGTCTCCGGGATCATGACCTGAGCCAAAGGCAGTTGCTCAACCAACTGAGCCACCCAGGCGCCCCCCTAAATTCTTATAGTAGCCTCATCTGGCTACAAATCTCCACACTAACATTTCCAATTTCCTCTCCTCCTTGACTTGGAATCACTGAGAAATAAAATTGACCTTTTTCCTGAAACCCTGCTAAGTGAAGAAAGATGATTTCATATAATTTCAGGGAAATCACAATAGCTCATGTTTACACAGTCTACATATTTCCTGTTGCTCTATGAGCCACTTGAAAAGTTTACTGGTATACCCAGTGACATCACTGGAGGCATTCAAACTGCAAACCAGGAAAATCCGTCTGATTGCCATTGCCTGCCATTAATCCATTTGAAGATGTTTTAAACCTGACCTCTAGAAATCTTTTCAACTGGCAGCTTTCCAAGACTCAGACACTGGATTTATAATTTACTCCAACCATTAACCTTTGTTTTTCTTTTGTTTCCATGGAAATGCCTTGTTCTTAAAAAAAGATTTTTAAGTCACCTCTACACCCAACATGGGGCTCAAATTCACAACCTCAAGATCAAGAGTTTGCATATTCTTCCCAACTCAGCCAACCAGGCACCCCTAGAAATGCCTCAATGCCTCTTACTAATTTTCTGATTGCTTGTACAATATAGGTCTATCTTTGGGGGCCCACCTGCAAGACCACCACCCGAGATAAGACACAATTGTTCAACTGAACTGACCAATCCTCAGAACAGACTGGCTCAGTGAGATACAGCAACTCAGCTTCTTGATTATGAAACTTCTTATTTAAAGTTTCATAGGAAGGGGAGCAAAATTTCCAACCTCAAAATGCGATTTTGGCATGGGGATTATTTTAGGTTGGTTATTTTTCAAGCAGCAGCAGACACAGGTGAAACTGGAAAAATGAGTAGATGTTTGTTACCCTTCCCTAAAAAACATTTACATGTATAAAGAAAATCTCCATTTGAATGGGTATCTCCCTCTCTGCACCAGTAAGAAAGGAAGATTAAATCTCTAGGAACTCTTATCAATGGAGAAGACCAGGACTTGAACCTTGCTTCACCACCTTATCCCAGTTTACTATGCTTTTCCTGGTCACCTCCCATAACTGACTCTCCACATCTTTTCTCTTCAGTGGAAGATGGTATATAAGGTGATGGCTTTGGCCATTTTGGGGAGTCACTCAGTTTTATACAGGAGAAATGCATGTTATTAATTGTCTGTGTTTTTCTTCTGTTAATCTATTTTATAATCAATTTAATTAGACCAGTCAAAGAAACTAGAAGGAAAGAAGGGGAAATTTTCCACAACTACAACTGAAATTGTTCTACTTCTTTCTTAGGAAAGTAGATGCCAAGATCATCCAATATTGTTTAACCTCTCATTGATCCCTCTAGAGACTGACTGAGAAAAGGAAAACCCACAGCATTTGAGAATTATCAATTCCATATAATAAGAAAGGGCTATTGGTCTTAACCCTTTCATTAAAACTAATGTGCTACTCTCCATCCCCCTGGGAAAGCTTGGTTCTAATAATAAATTCTAAGAATATAAAGAAATAAATTGAAATTTTGGGGGGAAAATGAATAGTTTCTAGGGAGACATGCCCCACAGCCCTTAGGAAGTTTCTTGTGGGAAATGAGGAGCCAAAGAAAGCAAAAGTAAGTTTAAACATCAGCCACCAGACCAAATTGTCTTGACAGTTTATCAGGGTCAGTTCCAAATAGCCATGTCTAGCTATGATTTATGTTTGTTTTTGAAATGCCTAAAATACTTAATGACCAAATAAGATCTTTTCAATGAGAGATTTTTATTGAAAAGAGTGTTATTTAAAAATAATTTTAATACGAACTTAATAGTTCTCAGTCATCAGGAAAATAGAATAACAGTTAAGAATAATGGGCTAGGAAGAAAAAAAGAATAATGGGCTAGGAATTCTTTTCTTTTTCATATTATTTTAAAAAGCAAGAATCCTACTGTCAGCCTGAAGACCTCTCATCTCTCATTACTCTCCCTTCTCTTCCCCTTATTACTGCCATTTTTTCCTGACCCCAGTATTTTACCTGCTTTTCAGATCTTTTGATGCCAAGTGGCACAAAGAGTTTCTTTGATCACTCCCGAACTTTTGGTGGATATTTACACCATCATTTATAATGAGAGCATCAGTCGAACTTATAACACTGTGATCATCACAGTCACTGCAATAAAATGTTGATGCTTAGCTGAAAAGATAATAAATTGACTTGATTCAACTGAACAGGGAAGAGGAACAAACTTTAAGAAACTACTTTTCTCTACAGGAAAAGGAAAAATCAGAAGTTCAGTGACTTACTGCTCAGCATGTTTTATTTATTTATTTTTAAAATCAGGTAAGAGAACAGTGCTTGAACAGAATGAGTAAACAACTTTTTATCTGGAAATAAAAATCATTTTATAATGCAATGTCACCTCCTTTTTACATTATTCATATTATAGGGTATTGACTAGAAGAAAAAGTCTTTGAAAATCTTGAGATCCTGATTAAGAATATTAGAAGCTGAATGTAATATTAAATATAAAACAGTTCAATTCTCATATTTTATTGATGCATCTGAGACATAGAAGTATAAAGTACCTCTCCTATAATCACTTAACTGATCGTTGAATCAGACCTGAAAATGCAGACGTCAGCTCCATGCTATTTTGATCACACTATGAACTAAACTGGGACTCAAGTTTTTACTTTCTATCAAGTTTCTCATGAAGAGAAAATTGGGACAACATAAGGAACATCAATGCATAAAACATCAAATGGTAAAGTCCAACCCATTTTTCTGCCTTAGTGGAGATTTTTTTTTTTTTCTGGTAAAGGTTTTGAGAGATGACGACAAACAGAATAAGACATAAACTACAGTTCAAAGTCAATAAGACATAAACTACATGAGACCAAAATCAACTCTGGCATGGAGCTCACCCTGATAAATAGGCAAATTCATCTTATTGACCAATAGGAGTCACTAAGGCGAAGCCTAAATCTTCATTTCAGCTTGAGGATAAATGTAGAAAGTAGAAACCTAACAAAATCAGAAGTATTCAGGAAAGACTGAGAAGGACGCTCATGATTGCATTATTATAAAACCACTTATCAGATTTAATCTGAAAGTTTTCTTCACTCAGTAACGCCTTAAAATAAAACCACAAACACAGTTGACTCAGAAGTAGACAGTTAACTCAAAAGAACATGGGACTTCAAGGACGGAAACAAGACAAAACAAAGCCAAAAAAGAATAAAAATATTCTGAAAGATCCCTCTTCTAAAATCAAGCACTTATTTTTATCAAGCAAGGAAACACAAAGGGTTACTTAAAGCCTCCTGTTGTGGATATTTTAGTGTAAAACAGGTATGTGCCCAACTCAAGGCATTCATGATCCTAATAAGGCAAAAGTAACATACACGATATGCTAGTCATTCTGTTTGTTCACATATTCTGCTTCATTTTCTGTTCTTTAATTGTTCTGTGCCTTTGGATGTTGCCCCATTCACATTGCATCTCCCAGGCTCTCTTAGCTTCATTTTGAGTTTGGTCAAAGGGAAATATTAACTGGGTATAAGTGAGGAGAAGAAAGGTTGGGGATATCTCCTCCATTCCTTTCCTGCTCTAGAGCCCCATGCTGGGCAATTTCTGAATCCTAGGATGACTAGCTCTTCCATTGAGCAGGACCACTTCCAAGTTCTCATACATTTTGGCAACAGTTTTTCCAACTCTTGCCTTTCATCTCAGGTGGTAAAAGCTTCATGCTGTGACCCCTCTGAATACCAGCCATCATTTTTTGTTGTTTTTTTGAAAGAGCATTACTGAGGTAGAATTGTACATATTTAATGTATATAATTTATGTTTAACATATAAATGTATACTTATATACAATTGCACATACTAATATACACATTAAAATCACATGCATTTAATGTATATAATGTAATACATATTTAATATAGAATATTACATATTTAATGTATATGATTTGGTGACTTTGTACACATGCATATAGTCATTAAATCATTATATCAAGGTAATAAAGATATACCTCTCACCCCTAAAAGTTTCCTTGAGTCTCTTTGGGGTTTTTTTGTTCAGTTTCATTTTGTTTTTTGATAAGAAAACTTAACACGGTCCACCCACTTATATTTCTAAGTACACAATACAGTACTGTTAACTATAGGCACTATGTTTTATGACAGAGATATCTCTAGAACTTATTCATCCTACATAACTGAAACTTTATACCTATTGAACGCCCCTTTACCCCCTTCCCCTATCCAGCCCCTAGCAACCATCATTCTATTCTCGATTTCCATGAGTTTGACTGTTTTAGTTAGCTCATATAAATGGAATGTAGTATTTGCCCATTCATGACTAGTTTATTTGACTTAACATACTATCCTCCAGATTCATATATATTGTTGCAAATGGCAGGATTTCCTTTTTTAAGGCAGAACAATATTCCATTGTGAGACATAAAATGTCTTTGTCAAGCAAATGACAGCCCTGCCTCAGACAATATTTTCCACCCAGTTTATGCTGAGTATTGCAGCTTCAGGACGGCAACAAGATAGTAAGGGAGCTTTGACTTGGAAAGGCTAAACAACCTCTCCCACAGGACTAGAAAGTGAAAAGACCTTGACTGGGTCATCATGTTCCAGGATTATATACATAGGGTTTTTAAGCTTTATTTCATATTAGCTACTAAACTCAGAGGTTATTGCTTTTAGAATCCTAGATTACAGCTCTGAAATCAAGAAATTTGAGAATGAAACTCAAAAAATTAATTTACTGCGTTATATTTATAAATATTGCTTTAAAATGGATTTTCAGTACTTACACATTGGGTTCCGCACATTTTATCCCAAGAGATCTATCTACTTGGGAAGCCACTGCAATGTACAGTAGAGCTTTCTTAGTGGCTCAGGTTTACAATCCTTTATATCAAGTAAGAGGTTTGAAACAGCCACCATTTTTAAAAAATATTTTATGTATGTATGTATGTATGTATGTATATGTATGTATGTATGTATTTGACAGAGAGTGAGCACAAGCTGGGGGACTGGTAGGGAGAGGCAAATGCAGGCTCCCTGGAGAGCAGGAAGCCCAATGCAGCGTTGGATCCCAGGGCCCCAGGATCATGACCTGAGCCAAAGGCAGACACTTAATAGACTGAGCCACCCAGATACTGAGCCACCCAGTTATCCTGCCACTGAGTTTATTTAAGCAATTCATTTTAATGCGTTCATCTAATAGATAAATAAACTGAGAAACATGGCATCTACAAAAGTTCTGTAGTAGTAGTAGTAGAAATACTTGTGGACAATAAGGAAACAGGAATATTGAGAAAAGAGGATAAATTCCATGGAGAAAAGTTTCTATTAGACTTCAAATTGGGGCCCCTGGGTGACTCAGTTGTTAAGCGTCTGCCTTAGGCTCAGGTCATGATCCTGGAGTTCCAGGATTGAGCCCTGCATGGAACCCCACATTGAGCTCCCTACTCGGTGGGAAGCCTTCTTCTCCCTCTCTCACTCCCCCTGCTTGTGTTCCCTCTCTCACTGTGTTTCTCTCTGTCAGATAAATAAATAAATAATCTTGAAAAAAAAAAGACTTCAAATTGAATTGCGAGGGCAAAGTTGATGCTGAATTTAGAAAATCTCAAATCACCTCACAAAATACAGGACCCTGTTAACTACAACAGGTGTTAGAAATTGTTAAGAATTATTGCCTCAAATTATAGACAATGAAAGAAGACAGTAAAACAGGAACACGTTTCCTGACTTTCAAATCAGGGATATATGCCTTAGATAACAAACATTTAAAGTTTCTGAAATCATTCTTTAATCCAAATCATAATAGTGATAATCATTTTAAATGAGTAAATTTTTACCAGAGAATTGAATCCAGCACAGCCTGCAAACTATCATTTTGAAAAGAACTTTTAGTATTTTAATTATAATATTAGTTTCAATAATTGGTTTGAATTTTTGTTAAAGTTTTTAAAAAGAACATTTCAACAATTTTAGGTAAGTGATATTTTATAACTGGGATATAACAAAGATCACCTGGTCTAACACCCTCATTTAAGAAAGATTAAAACCTAAACCCAAGGTTAACCATCTCAGGTATTGTGGCTTATTTATAGTGAAGCTAGATGAATGGACAAAGAAGATGTGGTCCATATATACAATGGAATACTATGCCTCCATCAGAAAGGATGAATATCCAACTTTTGTAGCAATATGGACTGGACTGAAGCCAGGATAGGAATCTAAGTCCCCAAATTCAGTGTTTCTACTCTCTGACATAAGACAAATCTGATTTTCATGAAGAATATATAACTTATTCTCATAAAACTAATTTATACAAAAGCAGAGTCCTTTAAATGGATAAAAGCCCATATACTTGTTGACACTTTTGACATGTATAGTGTTATTTTTGTTAACTGGGACAAAATTTCCATCAATTCACCTTTACCTTAGAATGGTTTATCTTAAGGGAAGACATGTAATTAAGAGTTAAAATCTTTTTTTTTTTGAGACAGTGGTAAAGGAGCTTGAACAACCAAAAAATTGCTTACTGTGTGTCCCTTAGTAGACCATGACATAATTGCTAAAATTTGAAAGAACTGAAAGAAAGTAAAGGAATACCTGGAGAACTGGAGACCTAAATTATCTACTGCAAAATGATTAGCAAAACTATCACCTGGAGTATTGTGGAAAACAGCCAAGTATACCTAATAAATTCATAAATCTGGCTAAGAATATCTCTAAAAAGAGTAAAAGGAAAACTCAACTGACTTCTTTAAATACCTTTGAGGATTTATAAGAAGATAGAGGATGAACTAGAGAAGAAATTGTTCAGTTTAAAACAAAAATGTAGACAAAAAAGGCTGCTCAGAGTAGCCTTTCCAGCTAAGAAAAGATCCAAAGGTAAACAATGGCCTCAGAGCATAGAACAAAACTAGATAGTAAAACAGTCTCAGCATAAAGAAGAAAAGTATGTAGCTATCCAATCCCTCTTTAAAGTTCTCAGAAAGGGGCCCCTGGGTGGCTCAGTCATCAGGCGTCTCCCCTGGGTTCAGGTCCTGACTCCAGGGTCCTGAGATTGAGCCCCTGCCGTTGGGCTCTGTGCTCAATAGGAAGCCTGCTTTTTCCTCTCCCACTCCCTCTGCTTGTGCTCTCTCTCTCTCTCTCTCTCTCTCACTGTGTCTCTCTCTGTCAAATAAATAAATAAATTATTATAAAATAAAATAGTTTTCAGAAAGATTTTAAAACATCCGTCACTAACTCTTCGTTAGGCAAGTCACATCAACCTCACATGGCCAAAGGTAAATAAGAGTTGGTCTCAGAAAGAAATGGGGGTTTGGATTTTGTTTAATGGCATGAACATCCAATAAGAATCATAAGCTACCTGACAATTTATGCTATTAGAAGCACTGTGAGCTTAGACTAAAAGGGACAGAAACAGTTCAGAATGAGAAAAATTCATGGTACTCTCTACCTTGTACACACAGGAAAACACTAAGAAAGCTACTCTGCTACAAACATGGACTATTTATTTGATGGAAGATGGGATGACTCAGAAGGCTGAACTAAGATACCAAAGGACCAAGTAGTGACTCGGAATGAGACCAGGCCTTAACCAAGGACCTAGAAACATGTGTCCAGCTGAATTTTAGAATTACTATGGACTAGTATTCCTATCAAACAGAATTGTCTATTAAGGCTATCTTATGTCTAGCTCAGAAGTGTATGTTACATGGGAGGAGGGCAAATCACTTGCCTCTTTATTTCACAGGTCTACTGAGAGGAGTAAGACTCAAGAAATTGCACCTGAAGGGTATCTTCTAACCTAGGCCTAATTAAGACCTTGTAGTCTTAGTATAGTCATACTTTGGTGGTCTTGAAAGGGAGGGTGAATGTATTTTTTTCATGTGAGAAGAATGTAAATATTATCTGTCCAGAGGACTGACTACAGTAGATTAAAGATGGTTGTAAATCCTTCACACGTCATTCAATGATTCTTTTTCTCTTCCTTTGAAGCTGGTCTGGCCTACAGTTGCTTTGACCAGTGGAATATCCTAGAAGTAATGCAAAACTGATACTATATATTGCCATGGGCCTAGACTTTAAAAGGGCTGATACTTCTACTGTGGTTTCCTGAGTTCCTATGTAAGAAATGTAGTGAGACTAGAATTGCTAGGCTAACCGCATGAAGTGGCTCTAGAAAAGGAGCTGAGATGGAGGTAGTGGAGGGTGTTGGGAACCAGCTGATACCCAGTAGTTCCAGAGAAGCTCTCCTAGTTGCCCTAGGTAATTTAACTGATATAATGGAAAACAAACAAGCCCTAGTATCCTGTGTCTGAATTCCAGTGCCTTAGAATTGTGTGATAATGATAAATCATAGGTTTTAGCCACTAAGTTTTTATGTAAGTTGTTAGGCAATAATGGATAACCAGAGCACATATTTATGAAATAATAATGTGCAGAACATGCTGTGGCTTGCAAAGAGCACACAAAATTCACTGAAGATGAGAAATACTTAATAAAATATTATTTAAAAAATACTATTTTCTACTCCCTGTGACTATTAAGCTCATTTATTGGAGTGCAACTGACATGATTCATGAGAAAAGATGTCGATAATTTGATGAAATATAATTATGAGTTCTAAAAACAATTTTTTAAAGATTTATTTATTTATTTGAGAGAGAGAGAGAGTTGGGGGGGTGAGGAGCAGAGGGAAAGAGAAAGAAGTAGGCTAAGTGTGGAGCCAGATAGACATGGGGCTCAATTCCATGACTCTGAGATCATGACCTGAGCTGAAATCAAGAGTCAGACACTCAAACAACTGAAACATTCAGGCACTCTTAAAAACAAATTTTAAAATGTAGGTTATGTCAAAGGAGCTTACTCTGTCAGAGGGCATATTGGGTCAATCAATGAGGAAGAAGTAAATTCTAATAAACTGGGTTATATTCAATTATATAATTTGGAATCACAGATCGTAGCACCTTTGACTCATTTAGTTATATTTTTCAAGCAGAAAAGGGGGCCCATATTGAGTTTCTGATTGCAGTTCACACCCTGTGAGTAGTTCTCAATCTCTCTTTGCCTGTTATTACAACTGAATCATCTTATCTGTCCATGATTTGCTTTGGTATTCTGTTTACTTTGTTTTTTTTTTAAAGATTTTATTTATTTATTTGACAGAGAGAAACACAGCGAGAGAGGGAACACAAGCAGGGGGAGTGAGAGAGTGAGAAGCAGGCTTCCCGCCAAACAGGGAGCCCGATGTGGGGCTTGATCCCAGGTCCCTGAGATCGCAACCTGAGCCGAAGGCAGACGCTTAACAACTGAGCTACTCAGGTGCCCCTCTTTTCTGTTTTTACCTCTAAGTAGACAAATGTTTCTAGCCTGTAAGAGCATTGTGATGTATTTCATATCACATAATTATACCTACAGGTATATACTTTTATCTGTAATTACAAACTTGGTGTTTAGAAATACACTGAAAACTTCATAAAAAGATATGTTATAATCCTGAACATTCACTAAAAAAAAAGTGGGAAGGAGTTGTTTCTTAGGCAGTCTCAGCTCTGGAGATAGGCAGAGCTGTGTCAAACATTCTAGAATCTCTAAGCATGCCTAAAGCAAGTGACCACGCACAAAAAATGAGCCTCAAGTATAATAAACTTGAGAAAACCATTGCAGCCACTTGGCCCACTTGCAGTCTTCCCAGATTTTCAATTTCTGGGGCTCAGTTTGCAGTGACCAGGCAGAGCTCTCAAAGGCCATGATCTTTCTGAGGGTGAACAACCTGACTTACCACACCTGAGCCAACACCTTGTAGCAAGTCTTTGAGAAGTATGGGCACATCAGTAATGTGTACATCCTGCAGGGCTGCTTCACTAGAGTCTTGTGGCTTTGCCTTTGTCTGCTTCCATGCCATTTCACTGTGGACGCCCTTCACGGGATTGTGCTGGATGGCCACAAACTGTGGGTACAGATGGCACATGACAGTCACCCACTAGATTCCCATTGTGGCCTCTGCTGCCAGAGAGCTCCTCCCCACAGGCACAAATGCCAGAGCCAAAGATCTAGGCAACAACGCCATCTGACAGTAGAAACCGATCCTGATTTCAGGGCAGATCTGGTTTCAGCCACATAAAATCTCACTCTTACTCTTACAGTAGATCACCATCAACCTCTATATCTAGATCTAAACAATGATCCAAGTTCAAGTTGCCCTCGGCATCCAGCTTTTCCTTCCCAACCAGGTGCAGGTCTAGATCCAGAAGGGTTCCATCAGAAAGGAAATCCAAGTATAAATTGTAATCTAAGAATCTCTTCAGGTTCCCTAAAGAGGAAAGAGTGGTGCCTTCTTGGGCTTATGAGTCAGAAAGCAATCTGAGGACTCATGGAAGGGGAGGAAAGGGGAACAATATACTCAGTTGATCAAAAGGTCCTTACATGAGCCACCAGAGCTTGAGAAGTTCATTCTTTAACATGTTGCCCTAAGTTTCTACTTGTTCTAAATTTTCCATTAAGAGGTAAATTTCTTTTTGCCCTTGCTGTTATTTAAATATCTTTTAAGTTAGTGAGGTAAGCAACTTAAAGTTATTGCTGATTTGGATATAAGTTTTATTTTTCTTTACATACTGCTGACTTTGTGCCTTGAAAGTACAGATTGTTGATCTAATTTGTGACCTCCTGATTTAAGAAAATACATGCAGCCTTTTCTTGTTGAGTAGTTAAAAACTGTTTAGTAACTGACTCACTTCACCATTGCCATCATCCTTTTCAAAGAAAGATCTACTCCCCCCCCAAAAAATATATTAAAAAAGGAAGGAAGGAAGGAAGGAAGGAACGAAGGAACGAAGGAAGGAAGGAACGAAGGGAAGAGACAGGCCTACTAAGGGCACCTGGGTGGCTCAGTCAGTTAAGCAGCCCACTCCTGATTTTGGCTAAGGTTTTCAGGGTCCTGGGATGGAGCCCCATGTCAGGATCCTCCCTCAAGGGGAAGTCTGCTTAAGGTATTTCTTCTCCCTATGTCCCATCCCCACTTGTACATTTTCTCATTCTCTCAAATAAATGAAATCTTTAAAAAAATAAAAAAAATAAAAAAACACGCCAGGTGAAAAGAACTGATTTTTTTTAAAGGGTTATAAAACAAAGCTCTAATCTTTTATGTATTTTTGTTCACTAGACATAGTTGTATAACAGCTGAGCAATGCTGGTTAGCTATTAAGGTGCTATTTCCTAGTGTAGAATGCTTAGTTATTGCAGGTTATTTCCTGATTGTTCCTATGTTAAGATGATGTGCTGCAAAGAAACTGATGGCTATCCAGTTTATTAAAAAGTCTAACAATTGCACTTCCAGTCACCTACATGCATGTATATATAACAGAGCATACACTGCGCACATTCAGCAGATGATAAATATGCCTTTCTTTTTCCTTTCAACCCCAAAATGAAATATGAAATATGAAAAATGTTAAGAAGTAAATAATTTGCCGAAGAGGTTACTGCCTATGTTCTCCTCTAGAATTTTGATAGATGCCTGCCTCATGTTGAGGTATTCCATCCATTTCTAGTTTATCTTTGTGTGTGTCATAAGAGTATGATCGAGTTCTTCTATATGTAGCTGTCTGATTTTCCCAGCACCATTTATTGAAGAAAATGCTTCCCCCCCCCCCACTGGATATTTTTTTCTTGCTTTGTCAAAGATTATTTGACCATAGAATTGAGGGTCCATATATGGACTTCCTACTCTGTTCCACTGGTCTGTGGGTCTGCTTTTGTGCCAGTAACATGCTGTCTTGGAATATATAAAATCCTAGAGGAGAACATAGGCAGTAACCTCTTTGACATCAGCCACAGCAACTTCTTTCAAGACATGACCCCAGAGGCAAAGGAAACAAAAGTGAAAATGAACTTTTGGGACTTCATCAAAATAAATAGCTTCTGTACAGCAAAGGAAACAATCAACAAAACAAAGAGGCAACCCACAGACAACAACCAAAAAAAATGATGATCACATCAAAAACTGGGCAGAAGACATCAAGAGGCACTTCTCCATAGAAGACATACAAATGGTTAGCAGACACATGAAAAAATGTGCATCATCATTAGCTATTAGGGGAAATTCAAATCAAAACCACATTGATATATCACCTTATACCAGTCATAATGGCCAAAATTAACAAGACAGGAAACAACAAGTATTGGGGAGGATGTGGGGAAAGGGGAACCTTCTTACACCGTTGGTGGGAATGCAAGTTGGTGCCGCTGCTTTGGAACAGTGTGGAGATTCCTTTAAAAATTAACTGGCTGTGTTTCTCTCTGTCAAATAAAATCTTTAAAAAAATCTCTCTCAAAAAAAATTAAAAATAGAGGGGCGCCTGGGTGGCTCAGTCATTAAGCATCTGCCTTTGGCTCAGATCATGATACTGGAGTCTTGGGATCAAGCCCCACATCAGGCTCCCTGCTCAGCAGAAAGCCTGTTTCTCCCTCTCTCACTCCCCCTGCTTGTGTTCCCTCTCTCAGTACGTTTCTCTCTGTCAAATAAATAAATAAAATCGTAAAAAAAATTAAAAATAGAGCTACCTTATGACCCTGCGATTGCAGTATTGGGCATTTACCCCAAAGATACAGATGTAGTGAAAAGAAGGGCCATATGTATCCCAATGTTCATTGCCGTAATGGCCACAATCACCAAAATGTAGAAAGAGCCAAGGTGCCCTTCAACAGATGAATGGATAAATAAGATGTGGTCCATATATACAATGGAATATTACACCTCCCTCAGAAAGGATGAATACCCAATTTTTGTAACAACATGGATGGGACTGGAGGAGATTATGCTGAGTGAAATAAGCCAAGCAGAGAAAGTCAAGTATATATGGTTTCACTTACTTGTGGAGCATAAGGAGTAACTTAAAGGACATTAAGAGAAGAAAAGGAAATGTGAACTGGGGTAAATCAGAGAGGGAGAGGAAGCATGAGACACTTGAGACTCTGAGAAACAAACTAAGGTTTTTGGAAGGGACGGCGTCAGGGGATGGGTGAGCCTGATGGTGGGTATTAAGAAGGGCATGTATTGCATGGAGCACTGGGTGTGGTGCATAAACAATGATTCTTGGAACACTAAAAAAATAAAATAAATTGTTTAAAAAAAGAAGCAAATGATTTGTAACTTTGTAAGTACTAATAACATGCTGTATCTTTTCACTGATGCTTACACTGCACTGCAATTACCTTCCAAAATTCAATTAAAATGTTTTTCCTGGTCTCTGGGGAGCCTGGGTGGCTCAGTCATTAAACATCTGCCTTCAGCTCAGGTCATGGTCCCAGAGTCCTGGGATCGAGTCCCACATCAGGCTCCCCGCTCAGCGGGAAGCCTGCTTCTCCCTCTCTCACCCCTGCTTGTATTCCCTCTCTAGCTGTGTTTCTCTCTGTCAAATAAATAAATAAAATCATTTAAAAATGTTTTTTCCTGGTCTTAAAAATTAAAATTAAAATTTGTTGTGATTGGACAGAGTCAAGATGGAAGAAGGCCAGGTGACCACATTTCGGGAAGTTTCCTGAAGAGAGCTGAATTCCAGCAAAAAAAAAAACACTACAAGAACACCGTGAACACCCATGAAATCAGCCTGAAATGTGATATTTCCCACTTCTGGACTACCACGAGAGACAAGAAACATTGGCAAAAAGGTAGAAACAAATAAGAGGGTCTGGAGGCTTGCCCCCAGAGACAGGAGAGTGGGGGAGGAAGCCCGCAGAGCTGAACCATTGAAAACAAATACCCCAAAATGAAAGTGCTCTGTGAGTGAGGAATAACAGCAGATTACGGCCTGAATTGGGGCTAGCCCGGGGCCAAGCAAGAAGACTTTTTAAAATTCTTTTTTCGGTGGCACCTGGGTGGCTCAGTTGGTTAAGCCACTGCTTTCGGCTCAGGTGATGATCCCGGAGACCCAGGATCGAGCCCCACATCGGGCTTCCTGCTCGGCCGGAAGCCTGCTTCTCCCTCTCTGACTCCCCCTGCTTGTGTTTCCTCTCTAGCTGTGTTTCTCTCTGTCAAATAAATAAAATCTTTAAAAAAATAATAATAATTAAAAAATAAAATAAAATTCTTTTTTCTTTTCCCACCGCCCCGCCGCGTGCCACGCCGCCCAGCGCCCCCGGCACGCGCCGCGACGCCCAGAGCTCCCCGC
The DNA here is from genome assembly GCA_004023965.1 of Spilogale gracilis. Lineage (NCBI taxonomy): Eukaryota > Metazoa > Chordata > Mammalia > Carnivora > Mephitidae > Spilogale > Spilogale gracilis. Next base: position 129,375 of record PITA01001288.1, read on the forward strand.
GCACGCCGCACCGCCTGGCATTCGCAGTGCGCGCCCCGGCACCCCGCGCACAGCCACCGCCAGAGCCGCCGCAGCTGCCACGAAAGCAGCGGGAGTGGACTCTATTTTTACGCCGCTGCCCTTCTCTCCCGTTTCTCTCCACACCGTGGGCCGCGCGCAGACCCCTCCAGGGAAGGCGTTTTTATAGACTTGGGAGGGACCGGAGAGGCCGCGGGTCCCAGGGGGCAGACAAAGTCGCGCGATCCAAAAGTAGTTGTGGCTTTGAGGTGTGGGAGTGAAACGACAAACGGGGGCGCGGGCAGAAATCAATACAATACAACATCTGCACCAGCCCGGCTGTGACAGACTGCCAACCGGGAGGCTGGAAAGAGCCCCTCCCTGTGTAGAGGCTCTCTCTGGAAGGGAGGTCTGGGCGCAGACATCTTGCTCCGACCTGACTTCCTCAGCAGCTGAAAAAAGACACAAAAGAACAATGCTCCGCTACCAGAGAATTGTAACCTGATAACCTGGTTACCATTGAGACCAGCCTCTAGCAAGGGGGCCGAGAGACTCAGTCTAGGTAGAAGGACTGAAAGGGAACGACACGCCCCACCCCCAGAAAGCAAGCCAGAAGCTCAGGAGGACAACACTCCAATGCAAAACCCCAAATCAGGGGAAAGGCAATTTATTAAACTCCTGGCACTGACTATAAGTACCAAAAGCCCTACAACTCATTCATACAGTTTTCCACCTCATTTACTTTTTTAAACTTTTTTCTATTTTTACTTTTAAAGCTTCCACTTTAAGCTTAAAAACATATTCTCACGTTTTTTTTCTTTCAGTTTTTATCCCCCTTCTTATCACAACGTGATACCCAATACAACACCCCATAACATTTTTTATTTTTTTATTCTTTCTTATTTTTTTATTTTTTTCTCTTCTTTACCCTGAAATTTTTTCAAACACACCCCTGTATTTTCTGCTTTTGTTGTTGCCTCTTGTTTCCCTGTTCGCTCTCTCTGTTTTTCCCTTTCTTCTCTCCTCTTTCCTTTATTCTCTCTTTTACATGTACATGTAGATACAAGTTTCAAGTCAATCCCACATCCCTATTCAATACTACCCCTGTATACAACCAGTTCTAATTCCCCTATATCTTTTGAAAGTGGGCTCCTCCAACAATAACAACAAGACAAACTCGGGAACATCTGAAACGCATTCCTTGCCCACAAGGAGTGTCTGCCCTCACATTCCCACTCTAGTTTGTCAGTGTGTCTGTGTAATCGTCTTTGCTTCTATATTATATAAATACTGGTCTTGGGGGTCATATAGGTTGGGCTTCGCTTTTTGATCTCTTCATTTACACTTGATAACCCTTTTCTTTACACTATAACAGCTTTGTACCATACAAATCCTATCACGGGGCCCCGCTCTGGCAGGGGTGTCTTTTCTTGCTTCCTCTCTTCCGTTTTCTTTTTTCTTTCTCCTCCCTTTTCAGTGGTGAACTCTGGTTGCTCCAAAACCTTCCAATGACCAATCCACCTAGATAGTGGCTGATAAATCTAGCCATACACCCCCTCAACCACTCCTCGCCACAATGACTCAGAGAAGGAACACCCAACAGAAGAAGAATCCGGAGACTGCTACCTCGGTCACAGAATTACTGGAAATGAACATAAACAATATGACAGATATGGAATTGAGGGCAGCAATAGTCCAAGCAATAGTCAATTTAGAAAAGAACATTAGTCTCAAAGTGGAAGCCATAGTAACAGAAGTGAAAGCTGAGGATAGAAAGGCTTTAGATGAGATGCAATCTAATTTAAATAAGCTAACAGCCAGAGTAAGTGAAGCTGAAGATCTTATCAGTGATTTAGAAGACACACGGAATAAGAAGGAGGAGCAAGAGAAGTCTTGGAGCAAACAACTAAAATCCCAAGGGAACAGAATAAGGGAAATGAATGATGCCATGAAACGCTCCTATATCAGAATTATTGAGATCCCTGAAGGAATTGAGAGAGAGAGAAGCCTAGAAAATATTGTTGAACAAATCATGGATGAAAATTTCCCAAATCTGAGGAATGAAACAAATGTTCATGTCCTAGAAGTAGAGAGGACACTCCCCAAGATCAATGAGGCCAGAAAAACTTCCAGGCACATAATAGTAAAATTCTTGAATCATAAAACCAAAGAATATGTCTTAAGGGCAGCTAGGAGAAAGCAATCCCTTACCTATAGAGGGAGGACCATCAGAATAACGTCAGACCTTTCCACAGAAGCCTGGCAAGCCCAAAAGGGCTGGCAAGACATATTTAGGAAGTTACATGACAAAAATATGCAACCAAGGATAATGTATCCAGCAAGGTTGACTTTCAAAATGGAAAGAGAAATAAAGAGTTTCCAAGACCCCCAAGGTCTAAAAGATTAGGCAACCACCAAGCCAGCACTACAAGCAATACTAAGAGGGGTTCTTTAGAGGAGAAACGAACCCAAGAGTGACACAAAACAGAAATATACAGAGGTAACTTACAGAAACATGAACTCCATAGGCAACATGATGTCAATACAAACATATCTATCAATAATCACCCTCAATGTGAATGGCCTAAACGCTCCAATAAAAAGACACAGGGTTGCAGACTGGATAAAACGACAGGACCTATCCATATGCTGTCTACAAGAGACTCATCTTGAATCGAAAGACACTTCCAGATTGAAAGTGAGGGGATGGAAGACCATCTTC